>VXBB01016842.1:4221-17936 GCA_013399915.1 Illadopsis cleaveri | reverse complement strand
TGGATCACTGAGCCCATAATGAGCCTTCCAAGCCCAAACAGTGCAAGTCTGCTGGGATTTTATTGTTCATAAAGCTCCTTCCCTGGGGAGTGATAGAGCCATTAGGTGTGTGCTGTGTTTAATATTTGGTCATGACAGGAAGCAATAATTTTCTCTCTTTTGCTGGGGCTCCTGAGCTGTTTTTAAGCAGTCAGCTTAATTTAGTCTCTGTGGCTGGGAGCCCATTAGGCAAACAGCTCTTCCCTCCATGAGGTTGTGTCTTCCTGCAAAGGTTGTTTCAAGAAAATAAAATAAAAATCAGGTGGCAACTGGTTGCCCTGTGGTGGCTTGTAATGCCTGGCCCTTCTCAGTGGTTGTCACTGACAGGAGGTGACATAAAGCTGGTTTCACCAGAAAATGGCATTTCTCATGCTGGATGAGATTTTATTTTTATTTATTCCAGCAGAGAACAACCTCCAAAGCTCCCGTTTGCATGGTGTGTTATGGGTTTGGGTATTTATTGGGTGCAAATCCATTCTGTAATTCCAGTGGAAGCAGCAGGAAGGTTGGATTCAAGTATTCTGGAAGTGGGTTTATATCTCTATAAATAGAAAAAAAAAATTGAAAACAACAGTTTTGGGTGTAGCTGCTCCTCTGACTGTCCCTCCCTTGCATTCCCAATGCTTCCCTCAAAGAACCAGGAAACTTCTCCGTGGAATGTGAGAGAATTCTGCATGTTCTGTGTTCTGATTGTGCTTCTCAGCCTGATCCTTGCAGCAGCTCCCTTGCTCTCTGCTCAGGTCTCTTCCTTTGCTCCAGGGGAAAAGTTTTCCACTCCCTCCTTCCCCCTCTGGGTCCTTGTTTTGGATCTCTGCAGCTCAGTGGGAGAGGTTTGGATCACAGAGGGGATAAATAATTGGCTGGTTCTGTACCCCAGGGCTGGTGTGAGGGCACAGAAACTCGAGGTGGGTTTGCATCAACCAGGAACACACAGGTTCCTTTTCCACACCAACCCTGGCAGGAAGATCCTGGAGTGAGAACAATTCCAGAGGTGCTTAAAGCAGCTGGAAACAGCCCACAACAAACACAGGAAAGCAGCTCATGGCGTAAAGAAATGAAAGCTGAGTGTTGGTGCCTCACAAATGAGATTTAATTAATTTTTAAGAGGTGTGCTTAGGTTTGCTTATGATAAAAAAAAGTTATTTTAAATTGGATCCTGGTTCAAAGCAATTAACACTTTGCATTATCTAACATCATCATTAAGAAGGGTGTATGTGAATAGTTTACATGAAGTAAGTCCTGTAAAGAAAAGTGAAAGGGCAAAGGTTCATAATTGGGCTCCTGCTTCCTTTCACTGCCACACACCTTCTGTAAGAATATTCAGATCTTGAAATTGCCTTTTTTGAAAAGATGAAACTTGAGTTTCTCAGGCTCTCGTGACTCTAAACCACAGAGTGCAGTTTTGTGTGCTGATAAAGCTGAGTTCTGCCTCCTTCCACACCCACCTACCTTCAGCTTTTACTGTGGAAATGAGCTTGGAATTTCTGGCTGCCAGAAAGTTCCCTGGGTCTTCAAACTCGCTCAGGCTAGATTGTAATCTGGATTAGGAGTGCTTAAAAATATAAATTTTAACTTAGATTAGGTGTGCTTGGTTATAAAATGTAATTTGGTTTAGGAGTACTTAAAAATATAAATTGTAATTTGGTTTAGGAGTGCTTAAATATAAACTGTAATTTGGATTAGGAGTGCTTGAATATAAATTGTAATTTGGTTTAGGAGTGCTTAAAAATATAAATTGTAATTTGGTTTAGGAGTGCTTAAATATAAACTGTAATTTGGATTAGGAGTGCTTGAATATAAATTGTAATTTGGTTTAGGAGTGCTTAAAAATATAAATTGTAATTTGGTTTAGGAGTGCTTAAATATAAACTGTAATTTGGATTAGGAGTGCTTGAATATAAATTGTAATTTGGTTTAGGAGTGCTTAAAAATATAAATTGTAATTTGGTTTAGGAGTGCTTAAATATAAACTGTAATTTGGATTAGGAGTGCTTGAATATAAATTGTAATTTGGTTTAGGAGTGCTTAAAAATATAAATTGTAATTTGGTTTAGGAGTGCTTAAATATAAACTGTAATTTGGATTAGGAGTGCTTGAATATAAATTGTAATTTGGTTTAGGAGTGCTTAAAAATATAAATTGTAATTTGGTTTAGGAGTGCTTAAATATAAACTGTAATTTGGATTAGGAGTGCTTGAATATAAATTGTAATTTGGTTTAGGAGTGCTTAAAAATATAAATTGTAANCACAAACCCCAAAAAAAAAAAAACAAAACGCCCCCATCCTCTGGGATGTTTTGGTTAAAGATTTTTTGGTGGTTTTGGGTTTTTTTTCTTTATCTGAGACATTTCCCAGCATTCCTTCAGGGACATCTGGTTCTCTCATTTTCCAGCTTTCCTTTGGTGCCTTCAGGAATTGTCGCTGTCGGTTTTTTCTGACAGGACACTGGTCCTGCCCACGAATTTGCCTAAAATGTCTCTGCCCTTCAGAAGCAGAGACTGAAACCATTCCTGGGCTGGGGAATCCCTTTCTTGCGTTTCCTGGTGTAAAAGTGTCATTTCCTGAAGGTTTGGCACTGCTGCAGATGTTTTTCATCCCTGGCCCTTTGACACAGGGTGGTGGCAGTGCAGACCCACCCTGGAGCAGCACATCGTCCCTTTCTTGCATTTCCTTGACACTTTCTTGTCTTTTTCTTACATTTCCTTGACACTTTCTTATCTTTTTCTTGCATTTCCTTGACACTTTCTTGTCTTTTCCTTGTATTTCCTTGACACTTTCTTGTCCCTTTCNTTGCATTTCCTGGTGTAAAAGTGTCACTTTCTGAAGGTTTGGCACCATTACAGATATTTTTCACCTCTGTCTGACACAAGGTGATGGCAGTGCAGACCCACCCTGGAGCAGCACATCGTCCCTTTCTTGCATTTCCTAAACACTTTCTTGTCTTCCTCTTGCATTTCCTTGACACTTTCTTGTATTTCCTTGATACTTTCTAGTCTTTTTCTTACATTTCCTAAACACTTTCTTGTCTTCCTCTTGCATTTCCTTGACACTTTCTTGTATTTCCTTGATACTTTCTAGTCTTTTTCTTACATTTCCTAAACACTTTCTTGTCTTCCTCTTGCATTTCCTTGACACTTTCTTGTATTTCCTTGATACTTTCTAGTCTTTTTCTTACATTTCCTAAACACTTTCTTGTCTTCCTCTTGCATTTCCTTGACACTTTCTTGTATTTCCTTGATACTTTCTAGTCTTTTTCTTACATTTCCTAAACACTTTCTTGTCTTCCTCTTGCATTTCCTTGACACTTTCTTGTATTTCCTTGATACTTTCTTGTCTTTTTCTTGCATTTCCTTGACACTTTCTTGTCTTTTTCTTGCATTTCCTTGACACTTTCTTGTCTTTTTCTTGCATTTCCTTGACACTTTCTTGTCTCTTTCTTGCATTTCCTTGACACTTTCTTGTCTTTTTCTTGCATTTCCTTGACACTTTCTTGTCTTTTTCTTGCATTTCCTTGACACTTTCTTGTCTTTTTCTTGCATTTCCTTGACACTTTCTTGTCTTTTTCTTGCATTTCCTTGACACTTTCTTGTCTTTTTCTTGCATTTCCTTGACACTTTCTTGTCTTTTTCTTGCATTTCCTTGACACTTTCTTGTCTTTTTCTTGCATTTCCTTGACACTTTCTTGTCTTTTTCTTGCATTTCCTTGACACTTTCTTGTCTTTTTCTTGCATTTCCTTGACACTTTCTTGTCTTTTTCTTGCATTTCCTTGACACTTTCTTGTCTTTTTCTTGCATTTCCTTGACACTTTCTTGTCTTTTTCTTGCATTTCCTTGACACTTTCTTGTCTTTTTCTTGCATTTCCTTGACACTTTCTTGTCTTTTTCTTGCATTTCCTTGACACTTTCTTGTCTTTTTCTTGCATTTCCTTGACACTTTCTTGTCTTTTTCTTGCATTTCCTTGACACTTTCTTGTCTTTTTCTTGCATTTCCTTGACACTTTCTTGTCTTTTTCTTGCATTTCCTTGACACTTTCTTGTCTTTTTCTTGCATTTCCTTGACACTTTCTTGTATTTCCTTGATACTTTCTAGTCTTTTTCTTACATTTCCTAAACACTTTCTTGTCTTTTTCTTGCATTTCCTTGACACTTCCTTGTCTTTTTCTTGCATTTCCTTGACACTTTCTTGTCCCTTTCTTGCATTTCCTTGACACTTTCTTGTCTTTTTCTTGCATTTCTTTGACACTTTCTTGTCCCTTTTTTTGCATTTCCTGGTGTAAAATGTCCCTCTCTGAAGGTTTGGCACTGTCACAGTGGGTTTTTATTGGGATTTTTGTGTTTGGGTGGGGGAAAAGGCTCTGCACTGCCATGCCCCATGTCTCTGTGTCACTGTCACCTTGTGCAGGTTGGTTTTCCCTCTGGAGGAATATTCAGGGGTTGTATCCCCACCTCTGCCTGAGCCCCACCCAGTGCCTGATGTCAGAGGGATTTTGGAAATCATGTCCTGTTGTCTGTGTGAGCTCTGCTTTGTGCTCCCTCCTGCAAGGAAGGGTCTGTCATGCAAAACTTTATTTGCTGGAGAATGAGTCTGGAGCCAACTGCAGAGCACTGTGCTGCAGGAATATTTTGGAATACAGCATTTAAAAGGAGAGTGTAGTTTGCTAGTTTGGGAGAAAAAAAAATTCCAAATCCAACTTTTATGCTGTGGGTCCTCTGCACTTCACTGACTGCATTAAAAGCCTCAAATTTGGCTCTTGTTTATATTAATTTAAATATCTTTTTTTTTGTTCCTCATATTTTAGGGCTGTCCAGGACCACTGTCCTGGTTTTTTTTTGTGTTTCAGCTCTTCCTTCTCTATCTTTTCTCTTTGTAATGTGGGGGAGGTTTGAACTGTGCCTAAAAATTTGGGGTCCTGCTCTAGGCTGAGCATGTAGCTGCTTCTAAAATAATGCAATAATTCCAACTTGCCCCTCATAATGATTTCTGCCATACAGGGAAATGTGTTTGTTTATTAAATGGACTCAAATGAAATGTTTATTTTCTCCCCACGCCACAGCTCTTTGAACCATTTTGAGTAAAGTAATTCATAAAACTGAATAACCACGTAAATATTTTTGGTATTTTCTTAAAAATTGTCTTCTGGAAGTCTTCATAGTTTGTTGGTTTGTTTTTTTTTCATGACTGGCAAAACATTTCAGTAGGTTTTGTCACTTGTTGAAACTCTTCGAAAATAAGAAGCTTTTCTTTATAAAACCTGGTTCTATACTCAGCACGCCCATGGCAAATTTTTAACTGTTTCACCAAAGGAAAAAAAAAATCTCAGATTAAAATGTGGGGGATAAAATCCTTCATGAGAATTATTCTACTTTGTGCCCCAAATCACCCCTGCTAACGACGGGCTCTCCTGTTTCCACACTGCTGGTTCTAATTGATGCAATTTGATCTGATCTGTTTGCTGGGCACCGAGTGGCAACTGAAACATGAGCCGGCTTTTGAAGGGTCTGTGTGAAAAAAAATTCACTGCCACGGCGGTGTCACTGCAGGACTCCTGGCTCTGGAGGGAATTCCTCTTGTGGGCAGACACAAAAATTAGCTTTTGGTCCATTTTTTTGTCTGGCCCAGGTCTCACATCCCCAAAAATATTTGCTGGAAGTGGCAGTAACCTCCCTGCAGAGGTGGGACAGCTGAGTGTTCTGTCCTCAGGGGATTCTGTGGGATCATCGATTCCCTGTCACCCCAACAATCAACATGGAAAACTTCCCCTTATCTTGTTAGATTAAAAAAAGAAAAAAAATCCTCCTCCCTCATCCCACTGACAATTTCCTTGGTCCCATCTCTGCCTCCTAAGCCCCGTTTTCTCCTGGAGTTCAGCATTGTTTTGCCAGCCCAGCCCTGACAAAGCAGAGGTCACACCAACACGACCCCTCTGCTGCTACCAGGGGGCTGCTAAATAATTCACGTGGCCAACTTGATTTCGGGGGTCCACATTTGTTTTTTCCACTCTCCTAATCAAGATGCTCATTTAATTCTATTCCAGCACCTGTTCAGCAATTAACACCCTACAATTTGCATCTTACCCTGACATTTGCTATCTTTCCAATTAGTTTTTATATCAGTATAATTAGGTAGGGTTATTACAGTGCATCAAGCAGGGTCGAGGATATTCCCAAGCCTTTAAGCTCTTTCCCAGATTTGTTTAGGGAAGGCACTGAGGGTAAACGGTTGATTAGGATCACTGTTTTTCTTCTTCATTCAGATCAGGAGGAAAACTGTTTCCCCATGTGGCCCATGAAAGATCAGGGAAATATGTCAGCCTGTAAGAACTAATATTATGTAGTTCATGACTTTTTGGGGTGAATTTACAGGGGATTAGGAGTGAGGGTCAACCCCTTGCAGCAGCACTCACCATCATTATGCTCTTGCTTTATGTTAAGCCAAGCAACTTGTAACAATGATTTTAATTTTTAAAATCAATTTTTGGGGGTTTTTTTTTTTTTTTTTTTTTGGAGTTGACATGTGGGTGGGTGAAAAATCCAAATTAGAGGGCGGCCTGACCATATTGAACACTCGGCTTAATTGGTGAAGGCTCTGGGAGTGAAATGACTACTCCTAACACCTTTTAATTTAAATTTCACAGAAGAGAGGTCTTGCTGTTCAGCTGTGATTAGTTTGGGTTGTGGGCTCCTTGAGTCAAAAATGCTCCTGCAGCCAATCTGGGCCTTCCCAAAATTGCTGAATTCCAGCTGATCCCCCCCTCAATCCCCAGTGCTGACAGAAGGGAGAGTGATGTGTGTGAGGGGAGATCTGGAGTGTGGATCAGAGGGGAGAGGATTTTTTTCATGCCTCACATCACGCAGCCCTGCATATTCTCCCTTTTTTTTTTTAAGGTTCAGTTTGAAATCATCTCCCTGCAGCCCCTAAATTCCCCCTGAATGTCTCTTCATTCTGGAGGTGCACACAAAGGCTGGAATTATCGAGAGGCAACGTTGCCCTTGGCAAGATTGCAGCGAAGGGTGGGACTGGAGGAAGATTTGTGCTGGGGAAAGTGAAGAGCTGGATAAAAAAACCCCCAAAATTTCCACAGTGCACGTCTGAATCTGGATGTTATTGTGAGCTTTTCTGCAATGCACCTCAGTGATGCTTTGCAGGCCTTGGCAGGGACCTGCTGGGACCCCAAAGGAGGGGTTTTTTTTAATTCCCCAGCCTGGAAAGGCTGAAGGGGGGAAGAGCTCTCCTGTGCTGTGTTGGTACAAGAAGTTCCAATGTTCAATGGGTTCACCCTTGCCCAATTTGATATTATTTTCTGTAATGAGCTTCATCTCTCCCCATTCTATTGAGGTTTTTTAAATCTCTATTTGCTTTATGCTGATATCTGAACAGGCTTAGAGAAATATTGGGGTTGAAATGCCCTGGGGAGTTGGGGCAGCAAGGGAGAAGTAAGAGGTTGTTCCATGGAGTGGGAGGGAGGGGTTGGATGTGAAGAAGGCAAAGCAGGACACACAGATGATGGAATTCACTCCCTCTGCACAGAACCAGCCTGGCTCATCTCCCTCCTCAGCCTGTGAGAGCAGAATCTGACCTAAAAACCCCAAATATTCCCGTTCTTTGCTTGGAACTGTGGATCAGGATCTTGTGGAAGTCGTCTCCTCAAATGACCAGAGCTAAAAAGGAGAGCAATACAGAAAAAAAGAGAGAGATTTTTGTGGGGATCAGAACTCCATTTGAGGAGAGCAGAATCCACGGGAGCCCCTGGGGGGATGCTGTGCCCAGCAGATTTCAGAGCTCCTGCTGTGAGCAGGAAAAGCAGCTGCTCACCTGTGCTGACAGGAGCTGTGGGATGTCCTTTTCCCAAGGTTTTGTCTCAGCCAGGAGCCTTGTTCCTGCCCTGTTCCTGGATAAGAATGTCCTCTTTGTGCATTGAATGGCCATCAATGTGCTCTGAGAAACGGGCAGGGACAATTTGTACAAATCTGATTTAAAAGGAGGAAGAGCCTATATTGAGGAGACTTTTAATGAGGTTTTTTTCAAGCTCCTCTGCTTAGCTGGATGCTCATCAAAGCTGAACCCTGAGCAGCAGCAGTTTTTCCTGATGTCCACCCCTGCATCTCCTGTTAAAATCTGAGGCCTGGTGGGTGGGTGGAGGAGAAAATCACCAAACAATTAATTCCATCTAACATGACCATGCCCTGGGTTGTGCAGGATGATTCCATTATCTGATCAGCTTCTCTGCACTGCAGTCCCACCCCTCATCCTTTCCCCTGAAGAGATTTCACCTTAAAATGCAAATGCATTTATCACAGGTGGGTGAGCTGGGTAACACAGAGCCTGGTTACTGTGGGCCAGCAAGGCTTTATAACCATCCATCATTTAAGAGTTCTAAAAGGTTTAGAAACTTCTGATGGAGTGGCAGGAGGTCTTCTCACAGTGACATGAGGTCAGGTTCACTGAGGGCTGAATTTTACCACTGCTGGGGGCAGATTGTTTCTTAACCAGCAGCTGGAGACCTTCTCTGAGGCTCACCTGCTGATTCACCAAGGTCTGGGACTTCAAAAATTGAATCTTTAGCTCCCCCATCACTATTTAGACCAGATCTAGGAGTTTATAATAGTAAGTATAATCCAAATCTAATGGCTGGCTTGGAAAAATCAGCCTAAAGGCAGCAGTTGGTGTTCTAGAAATTGCTGCCTCTTCAGAACTTTTGGAAATGAAACCCTCTCCAGCCTATTGCTTTTGAAGGATTTAAGGATTCTGTTCTAGATCATTGTATCTAATGTACACAACATGAGTGGCTTTGTTCCAGGGGAGAGAATGAGATTCACTTTTTATCAGTGTCCAAAAAGAAAATTTAACCTGCAGCATCCAGAATGTGCTTGTGGTGTCTTTCCATGTGAGTGCTTCAGTTTTGGGCAGCTTTGAGTGGAATCAGAGTTATAAAAGTTGGGTCTTTTCCATCTGGGTGAGGTCACCCCCTGCACTCCCTGGCCTGGCCCTGCTCAAGAATCTCTTGCAGGATTTGACTAATTAATATCTCCTGCTGTAATCTGGGGAGTTGTTTTCCTGAAGGCAGGTGTCCAACGCTGATGGGAGTAACATCCCCTGGCACAGGGATGTGTCAGACCCTCGGTGTGCTGCACCCAGGAACGGGAGGGGAAAGAGCTCAATGAAGTAAACGAATAATCACATTAATGATGTTTGCTGAGTCTCTCATCCAGTGCACCAGGCAGTGTAATTGCTTCAGAGCTTTGTGTGAAAGCCAGCAGGCTGATGGAGAAATATAAACAAAATTATTCCCTTCCCTTTACCCCAAACAAGAATATAACCATCAGTGAGGGCTCTTTGTTTCTTAAAAATCTAAAAATAGAGGCACGATGTGTGAGCAGGCAAGGTTTGTGTATGTGATCAGTACTGGCTGCACTGCCAACTATATTAAATTTCTTCTATTTTGGGGGGGATCTTCCAGGGATTTTGCAGTTGTGTTCATAGAAATGAAGTTTCCCTGCATGGACACAGGAATATCTGTGTTTGAGCACCAGCAGTGATGGGTTTTGAGCTGTTTTTCCAACCCCAGATTTATCCACATGTCATCAAACCGAAACGACGCAAAGCTCCGCAAATCCCTTTTTAATCTTTCAAAGCAAATTTGGGGGGAAACCATAACAATAATAAAGGCTTACACGTTCAAAGTTTAAAATCAGACAGGAATCCTACAGGTTAGGTGCCATCAGCAGGGTGTTTGACTTCTCAGTTTTCCTCCTGTAAACCCCCTTGGATGGGCTCGGTCAGGTACAGAAGGAGGCGGCCGCTGTTTGGAAATAAAAATAAATTTGTGGGATGAAAGGTGACGCCAAATATTTGGGAGCTCCGCAGCTGGCACCGGGTTCCCTCCTCGAGGTGTTGCTGAGTTATTTTGGGAGATATTTAGGGGGGAAAAGGCGCAGGGAAAGGGGAACCTGCTGAGTGTTCTGCAGCCGGGAGCAGGTGACCAAATCGACGAGTTGCTTCTGTGTTTTGTGCGAGGAGGGGTCAGGGAGGAGGGAAAAAACAAAACCACCCCCAAAAAAGTGTGCGGGGAGGGCTCTGCATTTTAACACCTTCCCTGCTAAGCAGGAGGCCGGCTCGGGGGTGCTAAATTCCTGTCTGTGAAATAAATCCGCGGTGCCGAGCTGTCAGCGGCGCTTTGCGGTGATGGGCTTTGGAGAGGTTCGCTCCGGCTCCCGGAGCAGCCGCAGCCACTAGGGAGCTGTCTTTAGCTCGGATTTCAGAGTTAGCTCATTAGAACAATCACAGCAGACACTCGCTGGCTTTTTGCTGCGAGAATTTGTCGAGCCGGGGTGTGTTTACGGAGTTACGGCTCGGCGATAATAATGTTACACCTCCTTTTTTACCTGTTGCGATGGTTTTCTCGCAGAGATCGGCTTCTCCCCCGTTATTCCTGCGTGTTTCTGTCTGTGCTCATCTCGTGTCTTGAAAGGAGCTTGAGGTTGTTGAATTCTTTGGCTTTTCTCAGATTTTTTGGGGGTTGGCCTTGTATTTTGAACGGCGACCCTAAAGATTGAAATGGGAGAAGGTTACACCCTCACTCCAGCCATGAAGAAAATCTGTCCTGTAGGATCTGAAGGGATGAGGCAGCCCTACTAATTCCAGTGCAGGAAAAGATGTGGAATTACCAGAAAAGCAGGAGCCAGGGACTCCAGTTTTGATTAATTATCTGATGCACTTCCCCTTAACCAAGTAATTTAATGTCTTTGCTTCAATTTTAGCAGACAGATCTGGCTGGGTTGGAAATCCTCGGTTAGATTCTGTTAATACGAGGGAGAAAACAGTGAAAGAAAAAGAAAAAAAAAAGTTAAATATTTTTCAGTTTCAGCTCTGGAATGGGAAAACTGACTTGCAGTTTTTGAGCCTGGTGTGGGTCATCACAAACATCAGCCTGGCTCGTTACCAACGATGTTTGGGATTGTTAAAGCAGAGCTGTGGTACCACAAAGTGGGAGTAAAGAAAGTCTGGAAATGTGCTGTGAAATCCTGCCCGGAGCTCGCAGAGTGCCTGGAGCAGGTGGGAATGCCGTGGCAGAGGAGGCAGGATGTGATCTGAGGAGGAAGGATGTGGATGCACCGTGAGCTGCCAGTGAAAAATGTCATCACCCGGTTTGGCTGGGATGGGGAAGGCAGGGATGGATGGCAGGGATGTCCCTGCTCTCTCTTCCACAGCAGGAATGACTCAACCTGCCCCTTGTTTCCAGACAAAAAACCTGATGTGTTTAGGGCTGGAATAGAGAGAGGAAAGCTGGAAGCCAGGGGGAACTAGAGGTAAAAATCTGCTTAAATAGAAAGTGACACTGTTGGAAATTCAGTGGTGCCTTTCATGCCTTTCAAACAAGGAAGGAAAATCCCTCAACTGAGCTAATACAAGTCGTATTTCTGCTCCATCAAAATACTCTCCCAGCTTTGGATCTCAGCCTAAAATCCATCCAGCTGGTATATCTGTGTATGGGAAATAGTCCAAGTAGGACTGACAGGCAACTGATGTCCAAATTTCTTTTACCAGGGTAACAGAACTATAAATAAATTTAAACAAAAAGTAATACAGTGTCAGGTTGGTTAGGAGACCATGGCAGTGGTGGTTTTTCCTTATCAAACAGAAGATATTTCTTCCCTTGCTGTCCCTCTGGATTCTAATTTGTTTTCCTGAGGGATGGTGGGGTTTGTATCTGGTTCTGGAGCTGGAGCTGACGCCAGAAATGATTCATTTGTCACAGCACCTCCTCAATTCAGTGCCCAGTTGGCATTTGGGTTCATTCCCTGCAGGAGCCCTGGGATGAACAAGTCCAACACGGCCAAATCTGGCAAAAAAAAAAACCCCAAAAAACAAACCCAACAAACCGCTGGCAAACTGCATATTAATTAAACAGCTGATAAAGTTTCATTTGGTTCATTTCCCTGCAATAAACCGCTAATTCTGCCAGGATGGGAAGGTTTTGTGAGCCCTGCAGCAGGATGGGGCTGTGATGGGAGGGATGGCTGGGAGTGCAGAGCCACCCACACTCTGCTGCGCTGACGGGAAGAGCACAACAACTCCAGAGCCAAGGGATGAGGTCGAGGAGGAAGTGGTGGGTTCTGATAGTCAAAATCTTTCACTGAACCTCTCTGGTTTCAGTCTCTCCGCTCCAGCTGACAGGGGGAAACTTCCACTCAGATGGTTGATGGTGAAAAATGGGTTGGAAGCTGTTTGGGGCTTTGTGTTTGTCTAATAACTCTAAAAATTAACAGTGGCAAAGTTTTTCCTCTCTTAGCAAGAAGCTCTTGGAAGTTGTAAGTGTGTTTTCTATTATTGCAGGGAAAAAAATAACATGTTTTCAACCCAATAAAGAGTTGCACTGTAATACTCCTTGAATCCTGAAAGAAGCATAACTAATAATGGAGATAATTTATTATGACTGTTTAAGATTATTTTTAGTAGATAGTTTGTTTTCTCCTCCAGATCCCCAAACCCTTTTCAAAGATAAACTTGCAGGACATGAAATAGGATTGGTCAGCAGTATTTAGGAAATAGGATTGGTCAGAATTATTTAAATTGATATCTTCTGGGGTAATAAAAATATTTTTTCAGTTAATTTTTCCATTAGCAACTTCCCATTTTGGTGATTGTGTGCTAATTTCAGGACAATTTCCTTAACAAGAACCACCTTGTTTGCAACTTTCAGGTCGGGTTGACGGATTTTGCAAAGTGTAAAATTGGCAGCTCCAAGTGTCCAAGTTAATCTGTGACTGGGACTTTGTTCTGTGCTTGGAAAGAGAGTCTGTGGAATATGAGACTCTGTGACAAGGCTGGTGTTCAGGGAAAGGTCAATAATCCCATCTTGAAAGGGTTACACCATTTTTGATGGGAAGTTTGGACAATGTTTGTTCTTCAGGCCTGACGGCAGAAGAACAAACTGATGTCGCTTCCAGGTCTCCCCCAGTGTTATTTTATAAAGATTGAGGGTGGTGTAGCCTAATTTCCTTCAAAAAACAGCAGCTCTGAGTGTTCCTGCCCTGGTTAAGGGCACTCCTGGCAATTAAATTTTTTGGGATCCATCTGGTAGGTTGTGTTCCAGGCAAGGTAGTCCCAGATGTTCCCAGATGTGTGGTAGTTTCATGCATGGTTTTGTGTAAGGCAAACCATGTTTTTCAGGCTGTGTCTCATCCTCTCTCCTCCCCCAGCCTCGTGTGGTGGTTTCTCCTCTGAGGTTAAGCTCCAGTCGGAGAGAATAAAATAATGAATGCAACAAGGAAAAGGAGCTGGGGGTTCCTTTTCAGCATTTCAGTTTTATTTCTTTCAAATGACACTCGAGGAGCTGGAGCCTGTTAAAGCTCTCTCCGAGGAGCCAAGGTTGCTTTTTGAGAGGAGGACCAGGGGGAAATGCAGCAGCAGCAGCAACAAAAGTGCACCAGGATCCCTCAGAGCTGGGCGCTCTGCAGAGAGCTCTGCCTGTCGTAATTTACACACCTTGCCTAATTCAGAGCACATGTCTCAGCTACAAGAGGCCTTCAGGAGACACGCTGCTGTCTTCCTCGCAGTGGGCCTGCTGTGAGTTTGTCAGCAGAGCTGTTAACAATGACAAACTAGTTCATCAATGGATTTCTTTTTTTTTCTTCTTTTTTTTTTTTTTTTTTTAAAAACGATTTCCCCAGAAGC
>VXBB01016835.1:98290-113452 GCA_013399915.1 Illadopsis cleaveri | reverse complement strand
CCGGGCGGGCTTGCGGCCTAAGGGCCCGCTGCCCTGGCCGCACGTACGAGCCCTGTGATCCGCCGAGGGAGTGTTTTCGCCAAAGGTCCGGCACCTCGGGGGCCAGGCAGGACCTGAGCGCTTCCAGCCAGTTCAGCTTCTCCTCCCGCAGTTCCCCCTCGGCTCTCCCTGTCACGGTGCGCTGCCCTCCTCCCCGAGCCACACCGGCCCCCGTGGTTATAACCTCCACAGGCTTAAACAGCGGATACTGTCCAGTCAGTGCAGCCCATTTCACTCCTGCACAGCATTAGATGTGTGATCGAAACAGGCGCAGAAAAAGCCCAGCCTTTTAGGTAACCAAAAAGGGCATTGTAGCAATATAAATTTCCTGATAATCACACAGACTTCAGGGCATCATGCCTTAAGAATTCATTGGCAATTAATATCTTTTTAAGGCATCAAATTTAATATCTTTTTAAGCTGTCAAAACTTCTGCCTTGGACATGGCGAAAGTCAAAGCAGGAGGTTTTGATGCTTTATTGCCTGAAACCATCTTACAAAAACAGAAGATTAGAAAGTTAAATCTTTGTGCAGCATCACTATTACAAGGTTACAAGGCCTGTCCACTGTATTTAAGCACAACTTCCAGTGATACCATCCAGGCTAAAAACAAATTGGCAAACACACATTTACTTTTTCAAGATTTTTGTAGTTTTCCTGCAGACTCTGTTCCACATGAGCGCATCATGCAGGATTTACCAGCTACATCACCCTGCCTTCTTTCAGCAACCAAGTCGCCTGATCAATACAGTTTGTGGCTAGGAAAATAAAGGAATTGCAGGAAATCATTGTAGTGATTTAGCAGGTGCCATTGTGCCCTCTGAACCTGCCTCTACTAAACTGGGCTGTGCCACACACTGTTCAGGGGGTTTGAAGTGCTACCTGTCCTCAGGGGATGTGCAACCCTAGCAGCCTTTGCCACTTGCAGTCCTTCGAGCTCAGCCAGCATTGCAATGACAGCCCGTGTTAAGTGGTGTCACGGCCAGATCCCAACTGCTCCACCTGCCCACACAGAGCCCTTCACTTCTACAGTCATAGGAGACGTTTCCTCTTCCCTCCATAGGGTGTGTTGGTCACCAGTGAGGTTTTGCCCCAAAAGTGGTTGCAGCAGTCAGTTTATCTAGTGTATTTATCAGTTTGGTTGTAAATTAAATGAATTCCCTGAGGATTAAGGCAGCTTTAGTTTTCTCTGACCTGTGCTGATATGATTCGTGAATTGAGAAAGGTGCCACTAATGCATGTTGATGTGATTTTTTTGCAGCCAGGGACCAAGCTAATCCACTACAAAGAACTTTTATAGCTGCTCCAATTCATTGCCAATGACCTGCTGTGGCATAAAGGGTGGACTGGTCAGTTGGACTGAAAAAAAGAGTTAGGAGTTTACATGTATGGCAGTGTTGGCTTAGGATATTCAATGTTGCCCCAAGAACACCCCTCTAAACAAAGTCCTCAATTAGGCCAATCAGCCTAATTATCCAACTCAGTTGCAATGTCAGAGCAAAGCAAAAACAGTATTCACAAAATGACAAAGGATTGGGCCCTTTTTGTTTGTTCTAAGAGACCAGGCTGCTCTTCGTGTTCCCGACAATTCTGAGACCAGGAGAACTTGTAACAGCTTTTAAAACAGAGGCTGCTCAAGCCTCAGTGCCTGCTCTGAGATCCCGGCTTAGCAGCGTTCTGCAGTAGCAAAGCCATCAGCAAGCATGCAGACAGACAGTTATCCACATTATTCCCTGCTCTGTGGTGGGCCTGCCCACCAGGGATTAGACCAAATCTGCTAACCTCATTTCTGTTATATAACCCAAGACAGATCTGAACACTTTTCTCCAGAGGATTGTATGGTAAACCAGGATATCACCTCCCCCTAGCCCTCTTCAGCTGCAGTTCAAATTAGGTTTTGCTGCTGTCATAATTCATCCTGTACCATAATGAAAATGGAATTGATTGAGATGGCATGTAGACATTGTGTCTAGACATACCCAGGTTACTTGTGTATACAAATTTTATCAGGTATCTGCTATCAATGCAGCTTTTTGTGGAGCACAGGATTTAGCACAGACCACGGGGGCCAAAGGTGGGGAGTGCATGCTCAGACCCCAAGTCCACACTGAGCTAGGAGCCACCAGTAACTAGGCTGCCTAGGTTAAGAGCTCACACAAGTAAGCCCAATAGGGACTGCAGGTGTACAATATGTACCAAAAACTGCCTGGGATCAGTGTTGATTTCCTAACAGGCTGACAGCAGCATTGCTTTTCTGCTGGCTGTTTGCTACACACACCCTGGCACCACACCAGCTGATGCTCCCCAGGTACACATGTTTAGAAATCTTCAGAGCCCTCATGGAACTATTCACCCATCAGCACAAGTCTCTGATCTGCTCCTCCGTCATAACCCATGGGCTTAGCCTAAGCAGATGCTTACTCTGATCAATAGTTGTGTTGAAGTTTAGCAAGTCTTTTTCTGATATGGCAACAGCAAAGGATGCCAGGAATACTACTGGATGCAGTAAAATTACACCTATGTGAAAGTGAGGTTCACTTTCAGTAAGGCTGCAGTCAGGCTGTACACATGAGAAATCGATACCGTGTCCATTTTTGTCTTTTCGTTAATAGCATGGGAAAGAAAACAGGGTTTATTTGGATTCATAAATTAGAGATGAAATTACTATGCAAAGACATTAAGGAAATTTGCAGTTACACAACTGGAGTCCTAGAAGAAAAAGTACACAATTTTACTGAGAAAAACAAATTGAAAACAGTTACAAGACATAAAGAGGGAAGTAGCTGGAGGTTTGGAATTTTCTTTTTTTCTCTTTCCTTTTCCTTTTGAGGCCTGAAAACATTTGCATATTGTCTTAAATTTCATGCTTTGGTCCTCCTCAACCTATGCTGCCTAAGTCACAGAGTCATTTGTGACTCAGATGAGGGACTGGATTCCTCCAAAGGACCTTTCATGTGACAGGCAAGACAAGGAACATCAATGGGACTTTTTTTTTTGGTCACTAAGGATACACATCTTGTCTTTTATGGGAATTTACATTGACACATTTTTTTTGCAATCATTCTTTCTAAACCAGTCCACTACTCACAGCAGTCTTCTGCAAACTGTTCTCTGTACTCCATGCCCAAAACTCCCCGGGAGCTCTGTGGGATGCCTCAGTAAGGCAACACAGACCCTCAACAAGGCTCCAGTCTTGCAAACACAAGCCCCAAGTAACTCTGACTGCTGAGCAACTTTGCACCCATGCCTCAGTTATGCATGGGGTATATTCTGAGAAGGGTCAGAGCTACAGTTCACAGTGTTGTCCTCAGCTCTCACACACACACCATGCACGATTATACAGGGGGGTTTAGTACTTTGACAAAGAGAATAAAACCATTAAAACTGACGTAGGAAGATAACACAACACCAGGATGTATCCCTTCAAGAGGCAAAAGTACAGCTTAAAAAAGAAAAAACAAGGGAAGGAAAGGATAGGAAGAGAAGGTATGCCATGTATGACATACTGAAGAGGAACTTAACGTATGTCAGCTGAGGAAATGGAGCATCATAAATATGTTGTTTATATAGTGCCAAAAGAATGCTTTTATGGGGTTATAAACATTAGGTACCCCTCAGCATGCAAGCTAACCTTCTTAAGAAGATAAAGACCCTGCCCTGTTAGAGCCAAATCCAAGTCCAAATTCAAGAACCAAGCATGTCTCCACTTTGAGAAATTTCAAATCAAAATTTGGTCTGAGCTGAAGTCACTTGACTTATCCAAACCTTGCCCTTAAAGCAAATAATTTCTAGGCATCCCCACTGAGATTGGTAAGAAGGGACTGTAGTCACTTCTGTTGCTATATAGCGCTTTTCAAACTACACTATTACAGTTTCAGGAGGAAAAGTGAAAAAGAAAACAAAACCTTATCCAAGTTGAAACTCAGGGGAATATATTCAAGCAGAATATAATTAGCAAAGCTGGTAGATGGCCAGCATGAAATGTGCAACATCATAGCAAAACAAACAAACAAACAAAACAAAACCAACAAAAACAAACAAAACCCCTCAAGGATTTTGAATGACCATAACCACCAGGACTTTATTTTTAATCTGCTCTATATAATATCCAAGCAATCAGATAACCTTATGTAACCCCAGACATGCCTGTAGCTACCTTGAGAGCATTTCACTTGGTGTGTTAACTGAGATGTCCATGGTATAGATTTCCATTTCATAGATGACAGAGGAGATACTACTCCATCCTTCTATCCTCTGACTACCTACTGCCAGATTTGGTCAGGAAGCAGGTCTTCTTTTAGCTTCACTAAATTTTAATAGAGAAAGTTAATGAGATTTAAAGAGCAACAAATTAAACCATGTGTCAAACATGAATGTTGCAGTCCAAGTTGGACTTCTGTTTCTCCCCTTGTTTTCAGTTTCGGGAAACCAGTTAGGGGAAATAGAGATGACAAAAACCACCAGAGCCAAGTGGAGAATTTGGGTTCAGTTTTGGTCTGAGCACCTGTGGGAGATTTTAGTCTAAACTGGCTAGGTTGACAATGTGAAAGGAGAGCAAACAACAGTAAAATAAGATGTTACTCTCGACACAGTGAGAACTGCTTCCTATCAGACAGAGCTTGCCAGGACACTATAATGCTTTGTAACACAGCTAGTCATGCTAAATAAAATGTGGCCTTAAACACACTTAGGACTGGGTTCTCAATGGGTCCTCCAACTAAGCAAGCAGCATAATCTGTTTTTTCCCTAACCAACAG
Organism: Illadopsis cleaveri; assembly: GCA_013399915.1. NCBI lineage: Eukaryota > Metazoa > Chordata > Aves > Passeriformes > Timaliidae > Illadopsis > Illadopsis cleaveri. The sequence continues at coordinate 108,656 of VXBB01016835.1, read as the reverse complement.
TATTTAGTACCACAAGAGATACTTAATACAATATCCAAAAAAGACAAAAATTCATAAAATATGAATAAATAACCATAAGTTGCTCACATGCATAAATGTTCTGGAGCATGGGATTTTATTCACTAACTGCCATATTGGTTATAAAACATGCCTGAAAGCCCAAAGTGTTACTTTATTGCATTTAGCAGCAACAATTAGCCTCTCCATTTTTCACTGCCCTAACAAAGAGAATGGTTTTTACTGTCTAAGAAGAGATGAAAAACCAAACCAAAACAAACCCCACTCTCTTCCATGTGGCTGTGCTCTCCAGAGGCATATGTGTGTGCAAGGGGCACAAAAGGCCATGAAGGCTTGATCTGTGGGCCATGAAGTGAAGGAAACCAACAAACAAACAAACAAAAGTGGCAGGTTATTTTCTTTCCTATTCTGGGGGGCTACTTAGGGCAGAAGGAGCAGTGAAGAATTTCATAATAAGGCTCTCTCGCTGAAGTACCACAGGCAACAAATTCCTTGCAGCTGAAGAGGAGAATAAGTGCAAAACTGAGCACAACAGGAAGAGGTGTGGTCCCTAATGCATCATTTGCTGTATTTTATTGTATGTGAGCCAAGAAAAGTAGAAGGCCACTGAAATTCCTAGAGAACAGAAGAGCCCAGAGAACTATGGAATTAGCAGGCTTTCTAATGCTTGGGATATTTATGTTAAATACTTTCTATAATAAAGGAAGGATGTGTTTTGCAAGAAAAAGCATTAATGAGCTGAAATTCCCCTCATCATAATTCAAAGATTAATTAAGATAAATAATATAATTAAGTAATTTGGAAACACTTTTTTTTTTTTTTTTCCCCAGTAGTAGACATTCAGCTTGACATAACAGCCAAGGGGCATGTCATGAGGACTCCAGTCATGCTGACACTTGTAACTGGAGGAAGACTGCAGATACAAGAGAAATTTGGAAACTCTATTCAGGTGAGCTACAGATGTGATGGAGGATATAGCTACAATTAACCTGTACGTAATCAAGAAGCGTCAGTGTTGCACCAACTGACAGAAGCTGTGAAAACATTGCTGGAAGTATGTCTTGTATTTTCATCTCACTAGAACTCTAATAATTTGGACAGCTAATTGACCTACTTTCTGTATGTCACTGCTTTCAGCATATTAAACCCCTCCCCTCAAACACTCACGGCTATTTCGAATAAGTGCAAGAACAAGAAAGGCTGTAGTGCAGATGTTGCTTGTGCATACAATCAATGCATCCCTCCCCCACTAAAGTTTAATAAGGATTGTTAGTACATCATTGTAGCTGGTAATTGTGTAGGTACACATGGTAATTGCATGTATTTGCACTAATTATGTAAATTCACAATAATTAAAGCTCCAGGGTTTTCATGGTAAATTTTTAAGACACTCATGGATTTGTCATGGCAAAAGTGTCAGTCATGTAACCTAGTGGGAAAAGGGAGGAGGAAGAAGTTCAAGAGAATATAGTTCTTAAATTAAATGCAGATATTTAAATATAAATAAGTGGATAGAGGACACTGTATCATCAAACACAGCTGTCATGCCCAGGCACACTTTTTTTCAGAGTCTTTTATCAGATTTGAAAAATAAAACCTAGAAAAAACCCCAAACACATGGAAGTTAAAACTGAAGATCTAGTTTACCCCCACTTTATCCACCTAACATCTCATCCTTTTCATTTAACCAGTGAAGAGCAGAAGTGAATTTGTGCTCTTTTTGCTGTTGTGATCACTTTGTAATATTACCAGTTTTCTCCCTCTCCCACAGGCCTTATCACACTCCACTGAACACGTCAGTGGAAATATCTTGGCACTGCTTGGTTTTGGATCGATCTCCCAGCACGGTGTGCTGTCTTAGTGCAGGAGTCATACGCTGCAAATTCAAGTTGCTTTTTGGGGTTTTTCCCCTTTTATGCCCTTCCTTGAGACTTCAGGCATTCTCCTCACCCTCAAATCTTCAGATACAAACTTGCAGGTTTCCTCTGGGGAGCGCCCAGACCCTCCTGCAAGCATGCAACAGGCAGGAGCTGCCTTGTCTGTCCCCACCAGCCCATGGTGCAGCTCTGGCTGAGCCTTTGCTGCCGTGCCCCAGGGACCTTTAGGCTCTGGGAGGGCTAACTACACATGCCTTAATGACTTCAGGCATGCGAAGGAAATGCAGCTGTGGAAACACACAGGGTACATCTCCTACGAAACCAGCCAAGTGAGACATGCGTGTTCCAGCTGTTTAGCTGTTTTCAATCACCTCTGCAGCAAACCTGAGCAGCTCCCTAGGACAATCCCATTATCCTTATACCACGGCCACAAGGGGCTGTTCAAGAAACACAGCAAGGTAACATAAGGTACCGTGAAGTCAGAGCACTACTAAGCATTTCACACTAAAAAGTCTTCCCTTTCAAATCACAGCGGTTGAGATCTTAATCACTTAAGTCAAGTGCTGGGTTTTTTAGCCATTGAAAATCGTCTGCATTCATAAGACTTAGACCACTTATAAAGCATCAACCTGATGGCACTTTTTGCAGAAATAATCTGTATGCCAGTCACCCCCCGTTTGATTGTGGGTGTGCATGTTGGTCCCCACAGCACAGCAGCAGTCTCACTGGGTCACAGACACAGCTGCCCACCTTCACTCATGGACACCTCAACAGAGAATCAGCACAAAGAGTTTTAAGCCACTTAAACTTGAGAGCTTGAGCCAAGGCACAAAAGAGAGCTTCCTCGGGATTTGCAACAAAATTGTGAGAAGATTTGCCAGACTCAAACTCACACATCGGTACTTATTTAAATCTAACCCCTCAGAGATGGGTCAAAAAGCTCTCTGTTCATATCTCCTCCCGTTACTGTGCACTCCTTACCTGGAGGACTGGCTCCTGGGTAACAGAAGATCCCAAACCATTGCCTACAGCCTTGAGACACTTGTAAGGCTACACTCCAAACCTTCCTCCAAGGCTCCCTGGGGTATACCCAACTGCTAATTTCAGGAGGGCTTTTAGTACAGCTGTTTCAAATTGGCTCCTCAGCCACAGCTGGGGCAATAATGAGCTCTCTCTTTAATACTTCCTGGGCTGGAGGGGTTGTCAGGAATGCTTTGCTTTTTGAAAAGCCGATTTTTGAATGTCCAGTCTACCAATTGTTTTCTACTTAAAAAAACCCAAACAAAAACACAAAAAGCAACCTCATTCAAACAACCCCTTCTCCTTGTAAATACCCCAGTCCTATTTCTGAAAGTGGACTAATAAATGTTTCTGCACTTACTTAACAAAAGAGAAAAAAATTACCAGAACTAAATCTGAATCAAAACAGCATATTTTTTCTGATACTATTTTACTTTTAAAGGTAAAAATTAAAGAAAAAAATGTAGCTATGGGATAACAATGGGTCAAATCTAAGAAAAAATATTTCAAACACAGCTTTTAATTGGTGGGGCTCAATCCAACAAGAAAGCTGCTGGGGACAGAGTAATTTCAGCTTTGTTTCTAACAATAGACATATCTTCGAGGGTTTTTTCCCCACCATGTTAATATAAAATTCCTATACTTATGCTTGATGGGGATTAAAGATTGTAAGGTGTCATTTTAAAATTTTCAATTTGCAGTAATGTTTTATAATTAAGCGAGAATCTTTCAGGAGCTGAGGATTTCACACAAATGCAGTCTTTCTGAAAAAAAGAGAAGCATTGCTAAAACAGTGATCTGCTGTATTAATTTGCTTTAATTTTTCAGTAAATTCATCTGTTCTTCAGCTAATGGATGATGGATGTCTAAAACCATGGAATATGGGGTTTGAGGGCATGAATGGAAAGCAGACGAGGTGGGTTACAGCTGGAGCACATTTTCTGTGTGTCTGTGGGGAATTTATTTCAGCTTGTCTTTGTTGTACAGCAGCATTGCCAGGTTAGGTTAGAGCTTTAACTCGTGCTAACGCAGGACTAAAGGTCTTTTGGATGTTTATATCTGGTGGCAACTTGTATGATAAACACTTGCTTCCAGCAAAAGGACTGCCCCAGCTGAGGAAGCCTGCAATCCAGTAAGGTCCCCTGGACCCAATGCTGCCCAAATATATTTGCATAGACAGGAAAAACCTCATGCCTCTGTGTGGGGAAGATTTACATTTCACAAGGAGAAAAATTAATTTGCCTGGGCTCGAGGGAGTTTTTTAAGACCTAGTGAATTGAAGGCATTTATGATATCTGCTAATATTATCCCTATATGTCCTTTTGATATCTCATACTTCAGCTGTGATGCCTGGTGATGCCAGGCCTGGTGCAAACACAGAGCTCTTCTCTTTGTATTGCTTAAATGTCACTGCTTCTTTTCCAATATGTTTCAAAGATCTTTTCACCAGCAAGGTCAGTACCAGCATCTCCATTTCACCGGTGGGAAAACTGTATCATCAAAAGGTGAAGTGACCATAGTCACTTAGAAAACTAATAGAAGGAGGCAATGTAGATGTTTTAGTACTAGTCCTACTCATTCTTTTCTGCTCCAGTGCAAGCACCTTTTTTTGTGAAGCATCTCTCTGCTAAGTGCCTAATTTATGAAAACAGTTTTGCTTGATCAGGTTGCCAAAAGCAGTTTGATGGTACAACTGACATTCACATTCCTTAGCAAGAAAACTTGCACTCTACTTGCCTGAAAATCATGTTCACTATGTCTCAAATTGATAGCTTGGACACAAAAATATCTGCAGTTAGCAAACAGTTTATTTAGAAATTAAACATCTGTGCAATTCTTTTGGCTTGCCTGAAAAATACGAATAAACATTGTTAAATACAAGTAGATCTAGTAAATACAAATATATGCATATCAATGAGCCTCACAGGTGGTGGTTGTGCAATGAACTGGTTGCTCTGAGATCTTCACCACAGAAATGCTGACACAGCAGGTTATTAGCAGGGACTGTTGGAATATACAAACTGTGTCTGTTCCAAACCTGCCCACAGCAAAGCTGCCCTTTACGGGATATCTGCAACCCAAGCACCCAGCAACGGAAGATACTCTCACCAATCCAGGCATCGGGATTTACTCAAAAATCAGTGGCAGATGCTTGACCAGAACCTGCACCTGAACCTGTTTCTGAAAGGAAAACTGCCATGTCAAGTGCCTTGTTCCAACAAGTCGGCAACAGTGTCTGCGTGTTTTAAATCGCGGTGTTGAGTCATCGTCATTTAGGTGGAGCTTAAACCACCTGAGCATGTTGTCCTTACCATCCTCCTACAAACAGCTGTGGAACTTTCCTCTTGCAGGGCAGGCACAGTCCCATAAATTCATCCCTGGTGTGAACCAAAGCTGGGCAGTTATTCATTATTTCACAATATATGGTGACAAAGGGAAGCGTACTAGCAGTAGTTTGTTTGCTGTGATTGTTCTTTTAAGGAAGAATAATAACACTATAGTTCCAAGCAAAACACCACTTGTTCCACTTTCCCTTCCCCTTGAAAATTTGAAAATGGAAAAGTAATAATTTCTTTAGCTGTGGGGTTTTATTTCATTTAATCTCTATACGTACACCTTTTTCCAGAATGGACACTGAAACAGCAGCTGTTTGATTTCTTGTTAGTGATTCTACATTTTCTGTGAGTGTTTTGTTTTAAACAGTGGCTCATGCAGCAAGTTTGACTTAAATTAATGGCTTCCTGACTTTTGATGAATTTTTTTTTGTGAATGCTACTTTTCTGTATTTTTTATTTTCTTTTGCCAACTGGTATGCTGCACTTACACCGCATCAAAACAGTAGGGTAGCTTTAAGACCACTTCTTACTACATCTTTAAAAACCTGAAATATTCCCAAAACCTGAAAGCATCTATAGCATCCATTGTATGGATGGGTTTTGTTTAAACACTGAATCAACTTGTGGATGGAAATAAGGAACCGATATTTTGATTCACACTCCATAATTCCATGTGATGGGAAGAGCAGAGGTTACCGGTGACACCTCCAACCTTCTGTTCTACAATGGCTCAGTAGGACTTGAAGATGAGATCAGTGGAATGCAAGGTACCCTCAGCAAAGCCCTGAAATCACAAGGCACATTTACTAAAGGAAATCTTAGTGAGGCAATCCTTGGTAATGCAGCCTGTCCTCTCTTCAATCTTGCTTCTTCGTGTGATATTTTAGAATCAGTCCTTGGGGACTAAAGGGAGACTTTGTCTGGCCCTTCAGAGCAGGGAAGAGACAAGCAGAGCAACCATCTATCTCTGTCACAAATGATGGAGATGGGAAAGAGTAAAAAACTCATAAAAACAATTCCTTGGCCTGATATGAAACATCCATCCTCTCTTGTTTTAAATGGAACTGGAGGAAAGGGTACAGAGAAGTGACTGATCTTTTAAAATATATGAACAATCTTTTTGCTGTTTTGTAGGAATGTGAAAGACACATCTTGCCAGAGCTGAATTCATGTGATTCATTAAATATTTAGACATCTGTAGTGAGATTATTTTTCATGTTTTAATTTGAAAACCCTGCACTTCTCAGTCTTTTTTGCTGTTGAGACTACTGAAGAAGGTAGCTATTTCTCTGGGGAAAATGTATGTGAAAAAACCTGGCAGTCTGGCCCTACAGTACTTAAATCCCAAGTATTATAAAATGAAAGTAACAAGAAGGCTGTTGCTTTCTTTTCAAGGAAGCTGAACAATGAGTCCCACCGGGCATTGATGGGAGCAGAGTCAAACTTCCCTCCGTTTCAGTGGTTTTATTCTGCTTTTGTGACACAAAGTTAAGACCCAAGTTATACAAAATGCTCAACAGGGAAACTCATGCAGCCCAGTGCCTTCTCTGAGGGACCATTTACATACAATTTGTTGCAAGATTAGAATCAGGGGCTCTTTGCTCCCTGTCTCTCTCCTTCAATTTTATATTTCTGTTGTTATGTTTTTCTTGGTACATTTTAAATTGGTGTCCACTTCTTCAATTGTTTGGCTGCCAAAAATCAGCAATGAAGAGTTTGACTTCAGAGCAAGATGCAGGCTCACAGGAAAAGAGATAATAGTTTATGAGATATGTAAGAACCCATTTCTGCAAGACTGAGTCAAGTCCTAAATGATGTGAGAGTACAGCAAAGCCATGGGACATTCACAGTGAAAATGTGGCATCCAACTTCAGCTGTTCTCCTTCAGCAGAAGTCAGAGTCTCCTGGAACAATGCTGGAGCATAAAGCTGCTCCTCTGAAGTCAGGGGAGCTCCTTTGTGAGTCTGGCTGCCAAGTGCTATATGTCTAATCCAGTTCTGTACATTTTGGTTTGATGGTAAGATTTCTACTTCAGGATTTGTTTTCATTCAAAGTGTGAATAAAAAACAGTTGGCACATTGAAGATTTCTCATGCATATTTAACAAACCGTGCTTGTCATCAAAATATTCAGCAGTAATATCAATGTTGCAATACTTTGTATACCATAACGTTGGAATCCAAAGAAATGAATCAGCATGAAATGTTTTTCTCTTATCAAAATAATTTAGAGTATTGAAATAATGCATTTCTGCTCTCCACCTTGAAAATGCCGTCGAAATCACCACATTCTCACAAAGGAACTGGATTTCCCTTTCCAACGGTGAGGTGTATGTTGTGTGCTCTCCATCAGGAGAGATGGCTGGAAGAGGCAGAAGGAAAGGATCAGCTGGGCTGTCTGGGCTCACACAGGAGTAAGAGAGAGCAGGCAAGTGCTGCATGGTGTGTGCTAGTGATACCTGCTTAGAGGGATCCGTGGGCAGTTCAGAACATTGTGATGTGCCCAATTTTTCTGTGTGAGTAAAGAAGAATATGAATACTTGAAAAGCCGAAGCCTGTGCTGGAGTAGAAAAGCCAGCCTCACTACAAAGAGATTCTTGTGCCTCTAATTACCCTTCTTCACCTATAGGTGGAATTTCCACTCCGACAGCTTTAGCAAGGAGCCTGTCAGCCTGGGAGGAGATTTCTGTTTGTCTTTGTACAGCAAACACTGGCTCTGTTATGCAGCGCCAGTTTCTGATTCTAATGATTTCCTGAATTCATTCTCTTTTGTACCTCAGGGAAGGAAGGAGTGATCCTCTTGAAAATTCAGATAATTGCTTTTATTTGATTTTTATTAAACCTCATTCAAGAATAATATGATGGCTTTTTTTTATTACATTGTTCATCACTGTGGCATTTTTAAATTTGCTTTTCTAAAAGGAAGAATTTACTAAGTCAAAGATTTAATTCTATGATTTTCGCTGAAAGAAAACCGGGAGCTCTTTTTGAGGTTTGTTTTGATTTCAAAGACTTTTGTAATATTGGTATCTATTTACTATCTCTACTTCCTGTCTTTAACAGCCCGGGCTCCTTCCCCAGCCCCAGCCAGCAGCACATGCTGTGGTTTTTTCTAGTGACATCTGGAGCTGGCTGGGCTGGCATGGCCCCGGCTGCTGCTGAGGGGAGGCACTGCAAGGGATTCTCTTTCTCCCCTGCTGTGGCTATCACATGGCCTGGGAGACGCTGATAGCAGCCCTGGGGAATCTGCAGGCTCCAGCTCCATCGGGAGATAAGCACGGGGTCAGGCACAGAGCTGCCATGGGGGTTATCCCACCACAAAGCAGGAGGAAAGCCTCCCTCTCTGGCTTTGGCTTAGTCACAGGCTCTGGGGTGACCATTTATTCTTCCTGCTGGGGAGCAGGAAGTGTGGCAAAGTCCTATTCCTTGCCTCCTTCCTTGCCTCATCCCTCCCATCCCTCCCTCCATCCCCCCATCCGTCCCTATAAACCTCTCCTGTAGGTGATGTTACAGGTATTATTCTCATTGTATACACAGAGTGACTGATGAAGAGAAGCAAAATGTTCTGCACTTAGGAGAGATAAAAATAGACAAAATTCAGGACCGACCACTTCATGCTGCTTACATACAGTAACGAATACGGATTTGGAAAATTTAATCTATTTACCTCTTTGCTGCCAGTGTGGCATCATCCACTGTCCTTTAACAAGTCCCACACAGAGCTACTTGATGTGTGGTTTTATGAGAGCTATTATTTTAAGAGTTAGTCATTTCAAGATAAGTGTTTAGGAACATGAGATTTTCATATACTTTTAAAGCAAGTTTTCCCCTTTTTCCATTTTATCGCAGGAAATGACATCTCAGAACCCTGTGAAGACTTTGTAAAAGGCTCTTTTTACTGGCAAAAAGTTTTTAACAAGAATCCAGTCATCTTAGTTAATCCCTTTAAACTGTGTCAATATTTACTTTTAAGTGGAGTTTCAAATACTCAATGAGCTCCACTCTTAGTTTGACCAGGACAATTCCCATTGACTGGGAATTACAGCTGAATACTGCTGAGGTTTACCCTGGGTCCTCACAGTTACTGGTGATGGCAGTAAGGATGATGGGATGTCTGTTGTTAGCATATGCATCTGTCCATAAATAAGTGAGTCCCCCAGGACTGCTTTTAGTCAGCTGCTGGGCTCCTGTCACATCTGTGATGTTCTCTACCCCCCACAAGGTTTCCAGAAGGGCCCGTGGTCATTAAAATAATCAGCGTGGGACTTACAAAACAGCGTGTTCACCCTTGTCTGTTCATCCATGTCTTTTTGGAAGAAATGTGGCAATTTGGCAACAGCTTGACCCCTGCTCAGAAGGGTGACAGAGAGGACCAGTCACAACCCCCACCACCCTGTAGAGGGTTATGTGCCCTGAATGAGCAGCTGATCCCCATCCATAGGACACAGTTTTGTTACAGAAAGCCTGTAAACACAGACAGGGCTTCAACAGCTCGTGGAGGATAATGGAGAGCTACAGTTGCTTCAGCATAGGTGTCTTTGACAGAGCTAAAGACCCTTATTAGGCACTGCAGCCACTTCCCGTGGTTATCCACAACCTATAATTTGCGAGAGAAGCATATTTTTAATGTAGCTGGCACATAGACTTTTGTTTTCTAATTTTGATGGAGTAATGGCAACAGACTTTGCACTGCAGGACAAAAGACAGGCAGATGGATCACCATTTCATTATATAGTTACCCTATTTCACCTTCCCTTTCTTGAGGCAAGGGACAGGATATTTCATACCACATGAGACAGCTTGCCCTTGCTCCTCTCTGGTAGTAGATGTGTTTGGATCAGAGGAGAAGTTGCTGGGTCCAAGATGTGGCTGACATCACATTCCTTAAGTTATCTGGTCCATGTGTCCTATTCACATCCTCGGTGTTAATAAGAAATTTTTGTTTCGTTTAAAGCTGGGTTTTCCTTTGCTTTTTCTGAACAGAAAACAGTTGCTGTAATGGCTGGGAAGTTTAATTCAGTGAGTCCTCTGTTAGTGCAGTGACACAGGGTATTCACAGTACTCTGATGCCCTTCTTGTCTGTCTGTGATAAATCATAAATTCCTGGCTTTTTTTTT
>VXBB01016835.1:47089-88391 GCA_013399915.1 Illadopsis cleaveri | reverse complement strand
ATTTGTGTTTTTTTTTTTTTTTTTTTTTTTTTTTTTTTTTTTTTTTAACAGGACACAGCATTCTCTGTCCAGGGGTTTGCTCTGGAAACTAGGTTTACAAACTTTTGCTGGCAGTTTAGAAAAGTGTAACAGCATATTAACATTTCCCCAGTATGGAACCTAACTTGGTGCTTGGGCAGGCAAGTTTTGGAAATTTTGGACAAATGTATGAAGGGCTGCTGGAGTCCATTTTAGCAGCTAATATGCTGAACTTCTAAGTAAGTGAGATTGTGCAGGTACACATTTTCAAAAGATTGAACTATTTTTCATTACACTGAAGATTTGTTCTTTATCAGAATGAAGAACCGAAGAGGTTTAATAAATGCTCTGCTCCCCAGAGTCCTTTCCCTTTGAAAATTTTACCTGCACTGACATCTAAGGGTCCAATTCACAGACCATGGACTTGGGGACAATGTTCTTCTTTAATGTAAGGAGAGGTCTGACCCAGGTCCCCGGGAGGAGACCCAAAGCCATCATTACATGCAATGCTCATCAGCCTTAAGTACCACACAGCAGACCATTTGAACAGGTTTTGTGTGGGGGTTTTTGTCTTCAGTGTTTCTGTGGTGTGTGACCGAATTGAACTTTATAAATATCAAATGAGCCTGTGGCCAGACTGCTGTGGCTGCGGCCTGTACAAGGGAAAAAGAGAAAGGCACTCTTTGAAACTTGTAATTTTCCTCTCTTTGCTTTCTGTGTATTGTACTTTTAACATTTTAATATCCGTGTCTATATTTAGAGGCACCTGCCAGCCTCTATGGCTGCAGCACTTCAGAGATCACAGCCATAGTGTGCTGGCTCCACTGCAACTGGCTTTGTCCTCTGGTTTCTTTTGCCTCAGGTAACTTTTGCATGTAAATATATTTTGCTTCCTCTTCTGTACAACTGAAGAACCACAGACTAGTCAAAATGGGGAAAAGAGCCTGCCAATAATAAGTGGATCTTTCAGAAATACGATTTAAGGAGTCTTGACTGGAAATCAATTAAAGTCCATCACAGAGTATTTGAACTTCAAGACATTTTAGTACGAAGCTGAAGCAGGAAAAAACACCATCAGGGTCTTTTATAACAGAGAGATCCAGTGTTTTCATTTTTCATTCCAGTGTTCCAAGGACAGAACACACTCCCTCAGACTTTTGCACCGGATTCAGACTAAACAACCTGAATTTAATAGAGATTCTCCTTTCTCTTTTTACTCAAACCTGCAGCCATGCTGTGCAGACCTGTGTAAACAGCATAATCAAGGTGTTTTCTTATATTTCTAGCAATAGTTTTAACCTCTATTCTGTGTACATTGCAAGACTGGGGACATCAATAGCACTGAATTTGCTGGTTCCATTTATGTTATTTTTCCATATCCAAGCATGCTTGTGGTTTTTGATAAAAACTAAGCCTGTTAATTACTCCAAAAGGTTTATATTAAAGAACTGGTCATGTCAATCACATCTGTGGCCGACTGGCTCATCCTTACCTAACCTTTCACAGTATAAGGCCTTTTTGGGAGTACAGCCCATTGTACATTCTGGTACAGTCACCAAGTGCAGTATGTGATAATTGAGAGAAAAAGAAGCAGGAATTGCATTGCCAGTCACCATATGACTGTAAAATGATTATTTTAAGCAATTTTTTTGTGTAATTGCTTTAAAGTCTCTCAGAGATTACTAATTTTAGAGGAGTTTTAAGGGCATTCCTTTAAAAAAAGTGGTCACAAATTAAGAAGTGCAATGGTTTAGGGGGCTTTCCCCCATTTTATAAACAAAATCCTGAAACAATTAATTTTAACATTTAATCACTGCTTTTTAATTTTTTTTTTGTTAAAAAAACAACATCATATGCTTTGTGTGGGTGCTGAAACACAGTGCCTATGTCAGACTTTCTCCTGGTACCAGCACGTGGACAGATATAGTGAAAAATAATTATTTCATTCCAGGGCTTTCTTTTTTTTTGTACTTTATGTCCAAATATCTTTTCCCTGTGGCATAATATCCTAATTCACTTAATATGTACTCAACTTCAAGGTCCAAGTCTCTCAAGGGATTTGTAGGATATTGTTCAGTGACAATCTACAATACAGGGGACAGTGCATCACCTGCACTGACAAAGAGTACAAAACATACACAGGGATAGTAGGGGTTGTAAGACAGTGATACCAGGCTGCAGCACAGAGCAAGAAGCAACACAGGCAGTTTTATAGTGAAACTTGGAATGATTAATGTTTATAGTATCGATTTAAAAATATATATATATAATAATAAGGCCAGTTGGGGAAACAAATGTCTGGTAGAGGAGAAGTGCAAGAATGGGGAAGGTGGTTCTCTAGGAGTTATCAGATTGCACCTGGAGAACAGAGAAACTAAATTTATCCAGCAAGGAGAAGTTTGCAAAAATACATCTTAAGAGTGTGGTTAAGCAACATAAAAACACTGAAATCAGCCAGAGATTCTGATATTTAATGCCTCATATCCCAGGAGCTGACTCAACAATAGCACAGTAATATTTCAACATACATTTTACAACATATTTCTCTTGCCAATGTGCTTAGGCCAATCTATAATTAGCTATAATAATAAGGAGCCAGGTAATATATTATTTGAGTTGAGTGAATGTTTTGCAGTAAAGACACGCACTTTTCTTGTTTGAATTTTCCTTAAGCAAACCGTATTTCCTAGGGATTGCCAGCTTACTACTTTGATTACTGCTTTTTCAATGTTCTTGAATTGCAATGATTACTGTTTGTCTGGACTATTCTCAGCCACCTACACTTCTGCAGGAGCTAAATCGTAGATAAAATAGAAGCTGAGAATTTGAAATTTTGGTTTGTGTAGTCCCGTTATGTTATGGTTATCACATATGTGGGTTCTTTTGAGGTCACATCTCTAAGAAAGTGAGGTCAGGTCTTCCTGTCAGGGCTATCATTTAAATCAGTAGAAACTGTTCTCTTGACACGTTCAGTGGAGGCCACATCCCTTTCAGGTTTGTTACCTTCTGCTGGCCTCACTGTGATCACTGACAGAGGAACTGCACATGGATACAAACAGCCCTGCCTTGCCTTTCAGCTCCTTTTCAGATGCATCTGTGAACCCCTGGGAAGGATGATGGCAGGGATCTGCCCCTGTTTATCAAAAGGTGGCCAGGATGATTAGCCATTTTAATCTAAAGCCCTGGCCACCATGCTTAGGACTTCCAGGTTTTCCATGCTGCCATGGAAACACACATAAAGATTTACCAAGGAAAAAAAAAAGAAAGAAAAAAAAAAAGAAAAAAGAAGACAGAAATCTGGGAGAGGTAGTAATGTTCAGGGGACAATGTTTAATCCTCATTAAGTGGTGTAATGTTGAATATGATTTGCTGTACAGCAGCTTTGTTAGTCAGCTAACAGCTTGATTTTACAACTGTGAGCACACACAGTTAACATTTTTATTTAAGAAACCCCAATAAAGGTAATATGCCTTGTGCTGTGGCTATGGCTTGAAAAATAACTGAGTTAAAGCCGAGTTTCTTTATATGGCACTTAAAATTTAATAGTGGGTTTTTTTTCTTTTATTGATCTTTTGAACGCTTCATTTGATACCAAAAGTAGAAGGAAGCTGAATCACCCATTCCAAAGCCTTAAGGCAAGATTGGGCAGTCCAGATCTAAACTGAAATCTGAATATTGAAAGATCACCTTTCATCTATGATGCTAAAACAAAACCTCCATTTCCTCCTCATCTTCCTGAACTTTGGAGTGGCTGATGTTGTCAGCCTGTGCAGACACTATGGGAGAGAACACCTGAACTGTCATGCCAGCCTTGGCTACAAATCGCCGCCTCTTCTGGACAAAAGCATTTTCTTCTGTATATAGCACACCCCCTGTTTTTGCTGTGAAATAATTAAAATGACCCTGTAGAATTCAAATAGCACAAACACCCTGCGTGGCCTCACCAGCTGCCCCAGCTGTGGCTCTGCTGCTGGTGGCACTGTCCTGTTGGGGGCACATTTGCTGTACGTGCAGCTGCTCAGCCAGGACAGGCTTCTGATTTCTCACCCTGGCTATGCTACGCAATGTGATTAAATTAGGTCTCTTACATTGTTCACTGACTTCTGGTAAATTACACCTTTGATTTCTGGTCCAATGAAAAGGTGCTAATTATCTTTTTAAGTGCTCATTTAATGTTCTGCAGTGACATAAAGCATGAGTGCAGCCGCCTGCATGCCCAAACCTTCCAGAGGTTTCTCCCAGGCTGCTCACTCTCATCAGCCTTTTTCATTTTTCCTCTGCTCTTTCGCTCTGTCCCTCCAAGGCACCTGCTGTGTGCCAGTTCTGCAGCTGAATAAATCTCCAGCGTTGTTTGCTGCAACTGGCTCCATTTTAACCCATGAAAAAAAGAAAATTGGCATCCTGTCTGCATTGCCCAGCTCGCATTATGATTTCTCTCGTAGATAGAGCTTTGCAGACCTCACTTTGCAAATGGCTGCCCCTACTCTTCCCTTGAGAGAGAAGTTTATCTGGGGAAGCATTTCACCCATACCTGACACAGCTTGCACCTGCCCTTTTTGTAAATAGTTTATAAAAGCTCTCTGCTGTTGACTGTGTTACGTGCCCAGCGGTCCTTGGAGGCTGAGGTGCCCAAACCCACCCCCAGGACCTGCACACACACATCCCTGGGGAGCAGCTGGTGCCAGGGGCTGTTATCTCCTGGAAAACAGCCCACAGCCTGGGCTCCCCATCTCCAAAGTGGTGGAACCCTGGCAAAGTCCAGGATGGCTGGGACTGTCCTGCTCTCAAGCTTCTCACTTCATTCCCTGTCCCTAGACCTGGACGCTGGTGACTCCAACCTCGGCATCTCACGTGCCAAAGCTGTGGCTGCTCCCCAGCCTCCCAGCTCTCATGTGGGCACACAGCAGTGGTTCTGCAGAGGGGTTTTCACAGCTGCTCCCTGGCAGCCCCACCTCCCCTCCTCAGGGAGAAACTGCCCAGCCCTGGTGGGTGAAGGCAGGGCTCCCTCTCTGCTGGCTCTGGGCTCAGGTTTTCAGTGGTGGCTTTACCGCAAGGAAAGCAGAGGCTTAAAATGCACTTGTCACCTAAGTGCATGTAACTACATTCTGTGAAAAACCTGCCAGATTCTAACAGCTTGTATTTAAACAGTGGAAAAAAAATCCCCAAACATTGCTTTTTTCAATTGCTAATGCCATCCCTGCTGGTTCTCCCTGTGTGGTCTGGTAGGTGTCCCCAGACCTCACTGCCCTACAGTTGTACACTGGGCAGGGTCTGCCCCAGGCTCGGGGCTACCCTGTCCCTGGCAAGTCCCAGCCTTGTGCCAGGCTGACAGCCAAAAATATTCCTGTTTAGATTCTATAAATGGTGAAAATCCAGCACAGGAGAGTGGCACTGCCAGCACTCAGTGCCCTGCCTCTGTGGGAGAGGCTCGCTGATGAACCCACACATTTATTACAGGTGGACCAGGCTGAGGCTGTTTCACAGGAGATTCTTCCCCTCCCAGTTTGAGCACTGTTCAACCTTTTCCATGCTAGCCCTGTTTGCCTCAGCCTGTTGGCTGTGTCTCAGCAGGGGCTCTGCTCACAACTAACAGGCACAGCCGTGCTCCAGGCCACTCTCCCAGGACAAAATGTGTTTGTGGAGCACAGCAGTGGCCAGGTTCAGCAGGGCTGGCTGGCGTGTGCTCATCTACTTCTATTAGATTTCTCTTTAAAAGCACACTGGCTTATTTTTCTGTTGTTACTTCCAAAGAAGATTAAATATGCCCTAGTTTGAACTTGAAGAATTATTTTGCTTTCACTCCAACATCCAGCTATGCTGTATGAAACCCAGGCTTGTGAGGCTGCTGCATAAGAACTGGGTTGCCCCTACCTCCTTTTTCAGAATCCTGCTGCCAGAGGTTTTATTCCCTAATCATTACCAAGACAAATATTCCCAGGTGCCATAGTGAAGCGCAGTTATTAAACAAAAAGAAAGAGAGAAAGGAAAAAAAAGCTACAAATCAGATTTCAAAGCGCAGTTAATTTGCTTTACCATCACTTGCTATGTGCCAGGGAGCCTGTAGGTGTTTGTGGGAATCAACCCACGGCAGTGAAGCTGCTCTCTCTGACTGGGTGTGCATCTGGGCCATGCACCTGCTGGCCTCTGTTCTGGTCCTAGACTCAGTTTCTCCAGTTGTCTCCACCTTTAGACACATTTGCTACTGCACTCATTCATGGAGATCAAGCCCATACAGAGTGAACAGCTTCACTCCCAGGCACCACTCCAGAGACAAAAGAACTTGGATTTCATTCAAAGTTTGTTCCCCAACCTGAGGCTGGGCAAACAGGACCTCTCTGGGGTTTGTGCTCTCCAGTGCCTCCACAGCTCCTCATGACACACAGCATTCCCTGAGGGAGCAGGCTGCTTTTGTGCCGTGCTGGTGGCTGTCTGTGCACCTCAGCACCGTGGGCACTTTGAACACAAGTGTCTCTTCTGTGTGTGTGTGGTGAGAGCACTGGTGTCACTGGACAGACTGGGAACCCACAATTATGTATCTTGACACAGCCAACCCCCTTCAAAGAACTGAAGTCCAGAGCACTGTAGACATAATTCAGTGCACTCCCATTGACCTGTGGTCCTGGCTTCCCTCCCTGGTGTGGTCCCTTGGGATGGGTTGGGGTGAGAGCTTTTTCCTGTTCATTGTGATCAATTTGTCCATCTCATATCTCCATCAGCCCTTTCACACTGAAACAGTGTTTGCAGACATATTCTAACAGGGCCAGGGGGATGTAAGGACATCCAAGGACCAAAGTAAGAAGAGTTTTTCCTAGCACTTCTCCTTTACAACCTCTTTTAATATAGCTGCACTGAACAGTAAAACAATATTGACCTAACCACAACAGTCTTCAGAATTTAGTCTCTACCAAAACTTTATACAGTCCTTTATAGTTTGCATATCTCTACACAGGTCTCAAATATGCAGGATTGAGAATAAATAGGACTATGTCAAGTGGAGAGATCCACCCAGATAGTAAGAAAGATTATTCTATACATAGACCTACAGAAAAGGCAGATTTCTTTATTGAGATGTAAACTGGGGAGAGTTGGTAGGTAGCAGTAATGTTTATGAGCTATTTATGGCCAGCTTGTGAGGTGAGTTGTTGTTGGTTTTTGTTTTATTCTAGAGAAGGGAAACTCGATGCATAAAAAGATGGGAGTGTAGTGTGCTTATTGGGGGCACAATTTTTCTTACTTAAAATGCGTTCTTACATTTTAACCAATGCCATTTGCTTTAAAGGAACACTGAGAAGGTAGGTCATTCTTTCAGATTGGTATTTATTTTTGTCCTAAGAAGCCGTGAGGTTAAATTGTTAACCAAAGATTTTTGACACGTGTGTGATATATTAATGACCCAATCCATTCCCCAAGGAGCCATTTGCTTTTTAGCTTTTTAACTACTTTTTTTATTTATATTGAGGAAACAATCAAACTCTCATCTGGGACTTTTTTTCATTGACATCAGTATGATTGCTTTGGGCTTTTATGAAGGAGAATTAATTAAGGACACTGATTCATGATTGAATCAGCTTCAACTTTGGTGGCTAAAGAGGTTACTTCTGAGGTGACAACCCCAGCTCTTCTGAACCCGACAGGAGTCATGAACCAGAGATCCCTCCTGCTGCAGCTCACAGCCCAGCATGTTAACATACATTGAAATCAATAGATGTTGGAATGAATACACCACGTGCTGTGAACTGGGGTGGCCCAAGAGCAGGGAAACTATCCCTTCTGCCACCCTGCTCCAGTAACTTCTGCCAGAAGGGTGGGATGGACAGCAGGAAGGGATAGATTTTTCCGTGGTCCATGGCCTGCAGATCCCCTGAGTGTCATACCATGGAGCTACAGCATGAAAAGCTAGATATTAAATATCCCATCAAGCTGGATTTTTGTTAGACTCCTGCATCCGCTTGGCTTGGCCAGCACAACTAGTCTGGTTAATTTCAGGAGGAGTTTTGGGGAGGTTTATGGCTCTGCAAAACAATAAGCTAAATTCTGTATAATTTTACTTTGAAATAAGCCAGACAAAAGATATTCTTCCCTGTTCACATCACCATTCCCTGCACAATAAGTATTTTACACATGATTTTAACTCAGAGGTGGGAAGAGAGCCAAGAATGAGCTCCCAAGGTATGCAAAACCTTCCTAAATTGGAGGGTAATACTACGAAAAAAGTGCACAAGCAGATGTGAATTGAACTGATCTTCAAGGGGACAACGTTTGCTTTTCCAATCCTATTCTCATTTCTACAGCTGCTGGTGATTAAAGCCCAGACCATTGTAGCTACCGCCAGTAAAAGAAAAGCCTAAATGTAAGTAGTGTCTCCAAGACAGGAAAAATTGCAAACAAGGTGCTAGTGTCTGGCTGTTAACACCTGAGACAAAGACCAGAAATACAGCTGGATAATTTTTTCAAGTGAAGAGATTTTCATCACAGAAGAACATTAAAAAAAATCATCCAGTGTCAGTCAAAGTTAGTTGTGAATTTGTGCAAAGTTCAGTGAAGTAGGTTCTGCAGATTTTCTTGGAAGAGAACAACATGTGATTACATTCTTCAAATGCTTCTATTTTTGTCTAAAACTTGAGTTAAATATTTAAATAATGAAGGAGGAAAAAGACATCCCAAGTAAACCAGATGGTTTAGGTACTTTTGGAGGAGAGCAGAGATGGGGATATTTTCTCAACTGCTTTTGTTTTTAGACCCATGACTTATATGCATATAAAGTACCAAATTTCTTTGCCATTAATCTCAATTTCTGAAGGTTTTGTATGTCAATGCATAGCTATTTATCTTAACTGAATTTGGCCCAGAAACCTGTATAGATTTCACCTAATATCTACAGTCTACATTTGAGCTCAGACCTGCCATATAGTCATTTCAGTAAGAACATGTGTGATGGCAAAAATGTACAACATTCCTATAATCAGGCATCACAAAACATTTGTCACCATTACTGAGTCGTAACTTGGGAACCATATTGCAAAAAAGTGAGAGACTCACCCAAAAGAGCATCCTCTGTCATTCTTTCCAGCACAGGCAGGTTTCTGTCAGGGGTTTGGGTCGAGGGCTGTCCTGTCATATCTCATCTCTACATGCAGCCCTCCCTCTGCTCACTTTCCCTGGGAAGGGCGAGGTGGGTGAGACACAATCTGGTTCCAACCGATGAGTGACCAAACCACCACAGGTCTGTCTGGTTTTGCCAGCCCCCTCAAGGTTGCAGTTCCCTGGGTATTCTTGTATGAATTGCCAAAGCTGGTACCACTCAGGCCATGGGATTGTTTTTAATTTAAGGAATCCTCAAGGTTTTCAGTGTTTACAGAGGGCTGCCCCCCATAGTGATCACGCTTCTCTCTGCAATGAGTGATGATGCAATTCCTACTGCTTTCCCAGCAAATGGGGAGAGGTATAAGGAGTGGCACTTCATTTCTTATTTTGGTTATGAGTCATCAGCTCTCACCTTAAATACTAGGGTGAGGTCTCCCAGTCAAAAAAAAAAAAAAAAAAGACTCTAATCATGAAAGAAACATAGCTAAGCCTGGAGAGAAGGTTTAAACTGAGAGTTGTGAGGGGCTTAAGAAATCCCCACATTAATGAAACCAAAAAACCCCCATAGGAGATGATATTTTGTTGAAAAAGCAGGGCCTCTACTGGCTTAGAAAAGCCATTGGGACTGTGCCCACCCATGTAACTCTGTGGCACCTCACAGGATTAGAAAACTTGTTTTAAGCTGAATTCTTTCTGAAAAATTAAGCTTTCTATTTCTCTCCCCCGTCACCTAAATTGCTGATAATTATAGCAGTACTGGAGCTGCTAATTCTCAGGCTTCTGGAAATAAACCACCACTATTCTGAAGCAGAGATCTGGTGCTCGTGCAGAGCAGAACCCCTGACCCAGCTCCTCCGTGGTGCAAACCTACACTGAGCTGTGAAGGAGGCAGGAAGGAATTCTGATTTATGGCATCTGAAGGGCTGACCCAGAAGCTGGAGTAAATGGGCTTGATCTAGCAATTCCCAACATCCTCACACTCCAGCAGTATTAACGATCAATTAGGAGGCACTTTGTTTCCATACCGCAGCAGCAATAGCTTTAGCCCTCCTTTGAAAGGGCACAAAAGGGCAGAGGGCAATGGCTGAGCAGAGAGATGACAAAATCAAGTGGGGAGAAACCAGGGGCTCTTAGGAACCCAACTGCAAATCTTGTAGCAAAATGCAATTGGACAGAAGGGACTTGGTTTCAGATGTAAAGTAAGCTAAATAGGTGAAAGAGTTCTCTTTAAACTGTCATCATTAATTTAAGCCAAACTTAATTAAAAAAAATAAACTGAAACAGCTGGGTGTAGGAAGTGGCTGGCTGACCTCAGTGCTGAGGCTGTTTTCCTTTCTCCTTTTAAACCATTGTTCATCAGCTTCCACTTAAGGCAAACCAGAACCGTCAGACTAACCACAATCAAAACCATAGGGCTGGCTTGCATCTAATATTTCTCTCTGTGTCATGACATCCATTAAAAGAAAGTGAGGAGTATCACTGGAAAATTCCTTTAACTCATTCACATGGTGCCAGGCTATGTTACCTGAATGAGAGGACCAGTGAAATACTTAAAGCCTCAAAAGCATCCTCTATTCCAGAAGATCTTTGAATGTGCTCATGTGTTTATAACCTTTGAAAAACCATTATTTCAAACTTCTTATTCTACATAAACTTCTGAATAAAAGCACAATTACTGCTTTATCCCTGCCTCTTACCCTAGCCATCCTTTGTCAAGCTGAGGTAAATAGTCAGATCTTTGGGATAGTTACTGTCTTATGATGCTTGCCTTCAGAGCCTCTCCTACTACATTCCTACCTGGTTCATCCATGCAGAAATGCAGTGCAAATACATGCTAATGGTTGGAAGGCAGCCTTGTCCAGCTGCAGGTGGAGAACAGTACCCTGCTCCTCTGGAGGGCATACAGAGCATCTAATTTACTTGATTTCCAAATAGCAGGACTATGATAAGCCTGCCCCAAAAATATTCTAGTCCTGGTGTCACTGTGCTGGTCCAGCCCAGTGGCAGGTTCATTCCTGCCCTGCTGTCACTGTGGAGCCCTCTCAGAGGGAAGGACCACTCATGGCTCACCTAGTATTGATTTTCTGTTGTGGGATGTCCAACAGAACATCTGTTTCTGTGTGAAAATACTAGAGTGTTATTGAAACTCATCAATTCTGCAGTAGGAGGAGATTACTAACATACAGCACACTCCCTATACATTTCAAATACAGATCAAGTGATAGTTTCTGAGAGAAGTTATTCCACAAGTAATCAATTATCCTTGTGAAGGAAACAAGATCTCTCAGCTTTTTTCTTAGCTGATAGTCATCAATGCCCTTAAGCACATCCTTTTTACTTTGGTGGGACTTACTAATATGTCTGAAGTTAATAATATGTTTAAGATCCATATTTCAAGAGTCTGAAACACTTGTATAATGCAAATAATCATCCTACCTTTGCAGGGCTTGTCTTGGCTTGGAACAGGCATCAGAAAGTCATTCAGGAGCAGTTATGTTTTACTACACAGAGAACAGAACTTAAAAAAACATTTAACACCACACACAAAACCCAGGGTGGACTAGTGTATATTTCTGTAGTAGTGAGAAACCTTGAAGCCATTCATCATGGTAACAAAATGGTGCTTACATCACAGCTCCTGCTGCAGCAGGGAGCACTGGTGCATGCACAGGTGCCCTGTACAGACAACAGGTTACAATATTTTTCAGTATCTCAGTAGCATATTGCCACACTTTGGAATTTCTAAAGGCAACTCAAACCAAATATCCCAATCTGCAAAACTTTGATTTTTAAGTCTCTTCATTTCTGGTGTTAGTTATCGTGTCTAGATTCCCAGTACCACTGTAACAAAGTAGGAGTTTCTGGTGGTTTTGTGTGAGTTCTCTGTCCCTTTTTAATTCGTCTAGTTAATGCATTTTTATCTCAGTGTCACTCAGTCCTCCCAGCCCACTGCCATGGCTACCTGAGTTGTCTGATGGCTTTGAAAAACCTACTGTCATCTCAGGACCGTTTCACACACTTAAAAGGACCATCTATCAATTCACTGTTAAAAAAACACATCAAACTCAAACCCATGGTGGTTCTGTCTGTGGAAAGGAAATGGTGATCTGCCCATCCAACAAGGATTAAAGTTACCTTGTTCCTTTCTGTTCTGGCTAGCTCCTAAAAATCAGCTGTGGCCATTGTGGATGCGCTCAGAAATGTGCAAACCACAGCAGGAGCTTGTGCTGCAAAGGGCAGAGTGCTGCTCAGTGCTGTGCCTGGCATGTCCCACTGTGGGCTGGGGCACCTCAGAGCAAATCCCAGGGCTTCTGTCCCCTCCATGGTGGGACTCCTGCCACCTGGAAATGGTGCTGGCTGGCCCTTGCTGCAGGGGAGCCCAGGAACCATGGGATGAGTGGCACGAGCTGCCTTCCCAGGCTCTGCAGCATCTCGTGGAGCTGGAGCACTGCTAGGAAAACAACCCAGGGAATTTTCCCTGAAAAGCTTTGAAATCAATATGCCAGTAAATCATCAGATGCTGAAGAATAAACAGGTTGTCCCAGGATGAAGCAATTAATTTGTTTTACTCTTTGACCTACTAAAATGCAAAAATTGCTGTGGAATTTACTCTGTGTGACATATTCAAGCAACAGAGCAGTCTCCATTAGTGCTAGTGTTTTTCTAATTACAGCTATAAATAAAATCTAACCTCCATCCTGATTCAAAATGGATTCCATGGACTGCCAGGTGCATAGGTGATGCAATGCAGAGAGATGAATGCAGCAGCATTTGCATCATCATATTGACTTACAACTCGGGGGTTAATTATTGCATTCTTTTGCCAAGTACTGGGACAGCCATTTTTAGTCATTTCCAAAATGCTAAAAAGAAACTTGACAGCTTCTCATTAGATTAGAATAGACAAGATGCTTGAATCAACAGTGGAATTTTATTAGGGATGCTCAAGTATAAAAACAAGAGCTTTTCATTTTGATATTGTATACTTTATGCTGTATTGATTTGGTTTTATTGACTTCTAATAAAAAAAGTGTAAGTGTTTCTCCGATGGTGTAAATTAATTGTTATCGTGCCACAGAAAACAGAAGACTGCACCACAGTAATTAACATTTCCTGGCAAGGAAACCAAGTGAGCTTGCTGCTGAAATGGGCTTTAAAGCATATTTTGACACAGCACAAAGGCGAGCATATGCCTGTGAGGCACAGTGTGGCAGGCACGGCAATCACTGCGGGGACTCAGATGGGGCAGGAGCCCTCACAGCTACACAAGGCCCCGTGTCCCTGAGCTCAGCTGGGGCAGGAACAGCCTCCCAGCCCTCCTCCTGTGCTCTCCATGCAGCAGTCTGGGGGTGGCTGTGGGTGGAAGGTGGGGTGTGCCCCTCATGTGGCAGTGACTTTGAGGCAGCTCACCAAACTGCAGAGGTGCAGCCGTGAACATTTCTGATGCTTTCAGTTCTTGGCATCCAGCTTTATCCTCTGTCACACCTCTGTAGGTGTAGGGGGGTTCTGGGCAGTGCAGCCCTCAGGCCTGGCTGAAGCTGCTGGGCACTAAAACCAGGGTTGTC
The DNA here is from genome assembly GCA_013399915.1 of Illadopsis cleaveri. Classification (NCBI taxonomy): domain Eukaryota; kingdom Metazoa; phylum Chordata; class Aves; order Passeriformes; family Timaliidae; genus Illadopsis; species Illadopsis cleaveri. The sequence goes on along the minus strand of VXBB01016835.1, from coordinate 74,724 downwards.
CTGTTTATATAAAAGAGAGTTGGGTCGAAGCAAACGCAGGTCCAACCAGTATGGTCAATATTACGTTTCTCCTCTATTCAAACTAAAATGGCAGCTTATATACATTTCTATATAGTTTACACAATGGATAGCTCTTTCATTGGCACACAGCAGAGAGAAGAATGCAAACACACATTGTTGCACTTACTTTTAAGGTAGCTACAAATACTTACTAACAACTCTCTGCAGTGACCTTCAAAACCCCCATTATCTTTCCCAGACACCTTAACATAATTTCTAACTGCACCACAACTTGGCTAAGTAATTTTAACTGCATCAAAGGCTTGACAGGCCTCAGGTCAGGCCTCAGCTGGGGTAACTCAGGTCTGGGCAGCTCATTCCCTAGGAAAATTCTCTACAGGGCACTGTGATGGACTGAGGAGCTTGGTCCTGTCAGACAAGGGGAAATGAACCACCACATACAGCAGAGATTCCAGCACCAGCTGACACGAGGAAACTGAAGACAAATGCCTCTTCTCCTCCTCCACAAGGCACTTTTAGAGGAGTTGAGCAAACTTCTGTAGAATGAAGTCAATACAGCTAATTCCTGAAAGATTACAGTTTAACTAAGAAGGAAAAAAAAAACAAACCACCAACCCAGGACCTTCTCTCTAAGTAATGAGTAAGGAAAGGGAGGTACAGATAGCTGAACAGATTAATTAGCAGCTGGGAGGTGAATACTATTGTGTTAGCTACTGTAACTTAAACCAACTCAATCCTTACTTTTGAGACCATCTACATTACAGACTAATTATAAGCTATGTGCTACGAGGCAGGAAGCTCTTCTTAAATAAGTTAAAACACATCCAGTGACAGTGATAAATCCATTTAAGAAAAAAAAAAAAGGAAAGCTCTCTATAGCTTTTCTCACACAACCAAGTTTTCTTCTTTTGTACTAAATTAAAATAAAATTTTGATGAAGCAAACAACATTTTATCTCAGCAAAATGGCTCCACATAAACACATCAACAAAACCCAGGATCTGGTCTGTGTGTACCCTCAGACAGAATGTACAAACTGCTGATGAAGACTAACCCCAAAGCTGGAAGTAGCAGGACATGAAATATTTTAAGGAATATTTAAAGGAAACTCAGTATGAATAAAGAATCTCTGCAGGAAGGGAAGAGCCTGTAACCACCCTGACTGCTGGAACCAGACTTAGCTGAGAGAACAGCTAAAGCCCAGCCTCCAGCTCAGGAATCAGCATCCTTTGGCCTCTCAGGCACCTGGTGTACATCTCTTGTCCTAATCTCCAGTTTCAGGGAAGCTGAAATTGAATTATTAGCTCCCTGGTTCCTAGTTCTCTGGTGAAGATCCTACATCTAGGCAAAAGCAGAAGGTTATTGTGTAAACAGGCAGAAGATTTCTGTAATTGTTTTCATTCATATCACTTCACTGGAAATGATATAAAAGTGCAAATTGATAGTGCATTATGTTTTGTTCAGAGGGACATGGGTTACATGGATAGGTAAATCTGATCTCTCACCTACTTTCCCCAAAATGTAACTAAATCTCAGGTTATTTCTGGATACTCCATCCCACTGCTATCTTTCCCTCTCGTGCAGATCTTCACGAGGGTCTTGCCGTGGCATGCAAACCAGACTCAAACAGAGTGTCCATTTGTCATTTAGCCTTTGCTATGTGTCATATAAGAGGTACCAATCTTTTTGTGAGACCACCAGTGTGTACCAACTATCTGGAGCAGAAGTCAGTTCTGGGGTGCCTTAGAGGCTCCTTTGTGAAGTTTCTATGAAGCATATTTCAATAATTTTGGACAATTGAACTAGATATTGTATTGAAATAAAATTCTCAGTCAAGGTAGTATCCTGCTATCTACTCTTCCTATTATCAAACTGATTTTTGCCTCTAAAGGGCAGTTACTGGTGTACACATATTCCCAAGTACTTCAGACATCCTGCTTGTTGATTACAGGTAGTTCCAAATCAAAGCCTCAGATTCCCAAACCTTGATATTTCAGATAAGATTTAGAAATAAAAGAACAGAAAACTTTATTCCATCAAGGTAATAGTCTATGAGATTAGTTATAATACCAAATTTATTCTTCATGAGTACCATTTTCCAGAAGTCCTGCTACTGGATGAATGACTCAGAAAGCTTTAGACCTGACAAGCACAGCCTATATGAGCAGATGGTACAAATTAAGGAAGTTGTGCTATGTTACTTCAGCCAAGAATCTGAAGTTCAAATTTTTGTCTCTGTTTTTCATATAGCTGTATTTGATATCAGGAGCCTAAATCAGAGAAAAAAGCAGCAAAACTCTTACTGGCATAACTGAAAGACTGAGATGGGCAGGATTTCCTCCAAACAGACTCAAGTCTGAAGTCAGGCAGAAGTCAAAAGGTGACAAGAAGTATTAGCAAGCACTTGGGCAAGATGAGACCTACAAGGCAAGAGCAAAGCCATGGGTGGTTCTAACTCCTCCTGGCAGAGCAGTGCGTGATCAAAACTTGCTTTAAATGTTCAGAAATTACATATTCCAGTGGGCTGGTACAAAATATACCCATCCCATTCAGTGGATCAGACATGATGGTGTTAGTCATGCTGATAAGGTTTTGTTACCCTTGTGGTGATCTGTGGGAGAAAGAATGTTTGCCTGCAGAGGAGATAAGACAGTCAAACTGCTCTGCTCTTGCACTGCTGTGATTCAGTGGTCAGGAGCTATTTCCACTACTGAGAAGTTCAGGTCCAACAAAAATCCTCTGGCACTCTCAGCTAGTGACTTCATGATAGCTTCAGACAAAGCCTTTTGCTTGAGATAGGATGTGAATTGAAACAATCTGGTAAAGAAAAACAGGCAGTACTCAATAGAAGTGCAAATCTAAAAGTCTCCCCCCACCAGACATATTTTTATGAATGCATAGTTAAAGGGTGACTATGTTATCTCATAGTTTTCTTGTGTCATTAACTAGAAGAGAGTTTTTAAAAAGTGTCCCCACAGAAATCATATTCATATGTTTTATTATATGTTCCAGCACGGGCACCACTTTAGTTTAATGGTATGTTGGATGATGGTACAAATTTATAGCCAAAGGTTTACATCACAGACAGCTGGAATGAATAACAATAAATTAATTTAAAGTGCTACAGAAGTGCTCCCCACAGTATGCAGTGCTTATGTGCTCAAGGCTAATAATTTATAAATGCACGTCTTTTATAATACTGGTCTAAAGTCCTGAAAGCAGCTAGTTAAAAAGCAGTCACATGACATAAATTATTTTTATTAATATTTCAAATGCATGATTAGGGTGGGCACCATGGTCATTAGCATTGGATGGCTTTGGTTTATGATCAAGTGCAATGAAGCAATAGCCAGACACAGAAACCAGCTAAGCAATGGCAAACAGCCTTTGGGACTCCTGGGGTCATTCCTGCTGCTGCTTCCACGTGCTCTTTAGAAGCTAGTGGGCATCACAGCTGAGGCTGCTCCCCTTCCTTCTCCTTCTCTGTTGTGTTTGTTGCTCATTAGACACTCAGAAGGCTTGAAGAATAAAAAGATGTGCTATGAGTGTAGCTCTGCATGGCTTTCCTTCCATCCCCAAACACCAAATAGCAATGGTGCAGAAGGCAGTGAGGGGGGCCAAGGGGTGCTCTAACCCCTGCCCTCATTACACCAGCAGTGCTAATTTCAACACTAAGTGAATACTGAACTCTAGTACAAACTCCTGCTTGGGTGGGGTAGGTCACCTGAAAACATGTTACTTGCTTTGGGATGACACGTTTTTGGTTCTGTGTCAGGGAATAAGAGAGAAGTGATGCCTCCAGGCAAAGAAGTATTTGCAGTAAAGCATTGTGGAGACTAAAGATCAAGGCAGGCCATAAGCTTTCTTTTTGGAGCACAGGACTGTTTTTTTCCTAGTGTAACCCAATGTCTTTCTGCAGTCTTTGATAGTGAAAGGGTATATTCACTATTACTAGTGAGAGTAAAAAAAAAACCAACTCAAATTTATCTTGGGTAATGTTACATCTTTTTCCCCAGTGCACCTCTCTGGCATACCTCACTACAGGGATGTCACTTGCATTAATAACACCCTTACTTGCCCCAGGCAAATTTGGCTGCTTCTCACTTTTCTTGGTGAAAATAATTTACTTCTTAAATGCAGAGTTATTAATCTGAGGTTATAGAAGGAGTCTTTCACACTGAAAGAAGGATCATGAATAATTTCTGTGTCTCTTCTTTTGGGCCATTGCCATGTATTAGACTACATATTTGAGTCTTGGCAGATTGAAAAAGTATGCACCACAATCAACCCCATTCACTTTGGTGGTTCTTTAGCAAAGGAAGTGGAGTGAGACACAAAGTGGGCAGAAGTATCATCATCTGGTCCCTCCCTCTTTTTAAAGGAAAGAAAGCTACACAGAATTCAGGCTTCTACGTAACAATGCCTGATTAACTTTTTTTTTAGTATCACAAACATTTGCAAATTCATACTCTGTCTCCTCTTCCTTTCTGGCTTTCTTTGAAAGTACTTTGTAATGTAACACGTTTTTCCAGAGGTCAATGGGGACATATTTGCATTTTGATACACTTCAAATTTTTGCCTCCAGCACGCCACTCAAATGCGCTGTGCTAATCAGAAGCCAGTAATGATCTCCTGCATGCTTCAAGCGGGTGGCTGGGCATACAAAAGCACCTCAAAATGCAGAATTCGTGAGAGAGCAATACACAGAGTAAAGATAAATAAATACCAAAAAAAGGGACGGTGCTGGAAAAAGCAGTTTGGATTTGTAAGCTGGGGTTTCTGCGTGAAATAAGCAGCTAATGTGTTTATGTGCACCACTGGAGTGATGAGGGGATTGGGGGGGCTCCTGCCTCAGCCAGCTGCACTGATGGACTGCAGGTTTCTCTGAGCAGATCACTTGTACGTCAATATACCCAGATGAGGCATAAGCATTTCTGAAGGCTTTTTGTGTCATCAGTGATACCTCATGCTCTAAATGATCCAAATCCAAGATTAGGTAGGATCTAGGAAAATGGGGCAGCCCCAAAGCATGGGTTTAATCTGTGTGGAGGTCTTTTATTTTTAGCAGCAAGGGTAGGTTACACTCAAATTTGCCTGCCCAAAGTGAGGGGGTGCGTGAAGCCGTATGGGAGAGGAAAAAAAACAACCCAGAACTCAGGAGATTATTTATTTAAAAACATTTTTTTAAAGCATGAATATCTTTGACAGACAGAGTGGCAAGAAAACCTGAGCACTTCCCCAGTAACCACTGCATCAGGAGAAAAACTCCCGATAAGCAGATGTTGCTTAGGCAGCAATCAGCCAGGCAGTGTGTGTGTGTGTGGAGGGGGAGAGGGATGCAGAGAGCCAGGCAGACAGGTATTAAGGCACTGTGGTGAGTGTGTGTGTGGCTGCAAAGGATGGCAGACTGTGTGTGAGAAAATGACATATGAGCAAAGCCAAGCTGCTCTGCTGAGTATTTTATATGCATTTTTAAGAGAAAGCAACAAGAAGAAACCAGGAGAGAGAGAGACTAAAAAGGGAAGGCAGGAATGACCAAGCAATTGCATGTCTGGGCTAACAGCAGCATAAGGCAAGAAATCCGGGCATCAGGGAAATAATTTAAAGCCATATTGATTCGTTTTGGAGGTGAGAAAAAGCAGATGCACTCAGCTACTATGGAATGGCTCTGACAGCAGCTACAGCTGCTTGATTTTACTTAGGGTTTTTTGGGGTGGTTTTTTTTTTTTTTTTGGTTGGGTGTTTTTTTTTTTTTTTTTTTTTTGGAACGAGTTTCATTCACAGAAAGCTGGCACTGTAAACCCAAACCAGCCTGCTCCCCTCGCTGTGTCACCGGAACGTGTCCCAGGCAGGCAGCGCCTCCAGCCAGCTGAACCCTGGGCAAGGCTGGAATGGAAGGGGAGAAAGAGAGGGGCAGGGGGAGGGCAGCGGATCGGTGGCCGAAATTCACCCTCCCTGGCCGTTTGGGAGCGTTTGGAGGCAGGGATGGTTGGGAGCCCGTCCATCTCCAGGGCAGACTGCAGCTCTTTATTCCCGGGAGCCCTGCCCGGCCCTGTGCTGGGCAGCGCACACAGCAAGGCTGTAAGGGAGACACGGGGCCGGTGCTGCTCCCTGCTGCTCCTTGCACCTAGAAAACAGGAGGGGAATTTCACCTGACACAGGAGAAAAAAAACGGGTTTAGTATTTCTCGGTTTCGTGTCTCTGCCCCGAGATCCAAGCTGTTAAAGTCCCCGGCCCTCTANCTACACGTAAATACTGTCAGGTGTTGCCTGCACTGCTTCCAGTAAAGCAAGCACTGTGTCAGGCGGGCCTTTGCTCTTTAGATTTGTACTGATACCTTAATTCAGCTGGTTCTTTGTCTGTTTATCCAAAGATGTAATTATAGAATTCATACAGAGACACTGTGGCTGAGATCTTCCAATTGCTGCTTTTCTGGAAGCCAGACACCTGTGAAGATGGCCCTGGGTGACTTATCCTCAGTCACAGAGTGAACATGATCCTCAGCCAAGGTTTCTGAGTCTTTCCCCAGATTCAGATTTTCCTCATGCAATCAGCGTATTCATTGTGGAGTGTGGTTTCAGACCTACAAAATTCAGTTCAAACTTCAAGCCTAGCTATAGCATGCAGTCCAAAATATTCATTTTCTGTTAAAAAAGAAACCAGACTCCACAACAGTGAGGGTAAGGGATGTTCAGGAAGGTTTCCTTAAGAACAAAAATAGTACCATTTTATTCAATCTGAAATGAAATTTGGTCTGGCTTTATTATTTCTGGAAACAAAAATCTGGGTGTTCTCCTGAATTAAAGCCCAATTGCTCTCACAGTACCTCAGATACTGTCCCATCCTTCCTGACTCCAGGAATCTCAAGTGTAGCCAGGTAGGGATGTGTATGTGTGTGCTCACTGGCTTGGTCTTTCACAAACATCTGCTGAGTGGCATCTTATTTGTATGAAATGTGAGTTTGGCATAAAAAAGGTCAGAAAATGTCTATCAGGACAGTTTTCCTAAAGAAAACGGCTTTCAGGAAGATAGAATGCTTTGTAACTATATAAAATTCCATTTATTCCATAGAAAATGGGTATTCTGGTCAAAATTTAATGTTCAGTTCACTGAAGGTGCATGAAAAAAATAATCAAACATTGGCCTAACTGGCACTAATTCACTTTTTTTTTTGGCTACACTGAGGAGTGTAAGTCCAGAGTAACTTCCTCAGCCTTTACCTTATCCTGTTGCAAATAAGTTTGAAATCTCAGTCTGGTTTTTGTGATGAACATCTTTACCTTCTAGGTATAAACATACAGGCAAAAAATGTAACAAAAAAGCCATTGCAATTCCAACCAGGAGGCTTAAGGGATTCTGTGTCAGGACTGCTGCAAAGAGTTCCAGCTCCCAGTAGATTTGGTTTCAGTACCAGTGGTTAGAACACGTCAGAACGTGTAAATTTATAATTTAAAATAAAAACATACAGCCAAGTACTTAAAATAATTTACAACTATATTTTTATCAGCTATAATTTGAAAATGATCAGTGTTACATAGAACACTAGCTCAATTTTAAAGGTTAGATACGTCTTCCACTAAACTAACAAACCCTAAAATACCTTTAGATCTGATGACTGAGTAGTTTAACAGCATTTTAGCAAACCTGAAACATCTTTATAAGTCTGTAGATTCATTTGTTGACCAATATATTTTCTTTTTCACTTGCTAAAAAATTTAATCCTTTGCTTTAGATAAAGAAAAAGGATAAAAATTACCACAAGATAGAGGGTGAGTGTCTTGTCTTCAGAAAACCACAGACCATTCCCACGGAAGGCAAACATAGGACACAAAGTCTTTGTATTACTGGAAGTACTTCAGGATCTGGATTGTGAGCCAATGGTAGTTCCCTGCATGGATTCAAGTGGAGAAGTTAGTTATTAATATGCAAATGCTACTTTTTATTTTTAATTCAGCCGGTTTGCAGCAGGCCAGATCACTTCATCTAAAAGTATCAATTAAAATGATCACGAGTGCTGCACTGCTTCAGTGTGACAGGTATCACCTGGAGCAGGATCTCTTGTAATTCACTTTTAATGCTTTTCCAAAGGGGTGCCAGTTTTCTGCATCTGATAAATAACTAAGTTGGGGTAATTCTGTTTTTTCCAAGGCAAATATATAAAGTGAAGAAAATAGGATGAGAGCAAAGTCATCCCTAGTGTAAACTCACTGACTTCAGTGGTATTACACTAGAAATACTTGCAGATTGGGGTTTCTTATGCAAAAACTGACATGAATTGTGCCTAATAAGAAAGTACCTTAAATCATGCCTTGGGCAAAATAGCTCAGTTAATCCCAAAATGTTGTTGCAAGAAAATCCCTCCCTTTCCACAGTTTTCTAAGGGAGTTATAAGGCATGTTACATTGCCAAGCTTTTCCAAGGACTTCAAATAATTTCTTTTCTTGATTCACATCAGCCTAATATTTTTGGGAAGCATTTTATTGGTTCATTTTCATCTCTTTTCCCCTCCCAGCCAGAAACCAAATAGATTTACAAGGTTACTTACTGCAAAACTTCACAGCTTTTCAGTCAGCTCTTGTGTATATTACAGAAAATGCCAATTCTGCTTCCTTGTCTCTAAGCCACTAAAATAATCTGGGCCCCCTTTTAATTCTGCTTGCATGAAGTCAGGAAACATTTTCCTAGAGTTACACAAGCACTCAGTAACGCAGTTGCCCAGAAATGATTTTTAAAAATTTCAGTATATAATAAAATCAAAAGAAAATGAAGTGAAAATGGCCAATGAAATGAAACGTTGGCACTCAGTCAGAAGTTAGGTGCTGAGTTTTACTTTCACTTTCCTGACCTACCCTTTCTAAAATACTATGAGAGAAAATAAACACTGAGATGACAATACTGAAATAAACACCAAAACATTTCAGAAAAATCTCTAACGTGATTTTTTTTTCCTCTGTAATTGACATATACACTGGTAAATCTTTTTGAGAAAATAATGTTTACAGACAAAAAGGATTCTGTCAAATGATTTTCAGCCAGTTTTACGAAGGAACACTGCTGTGAGAAAGAAAAAAAAAAAATTATCCTTCCCAATGTGTCTGTGTGGTGTGACCGTGCCCATTTGTGACTAACCCTCTAGCCCAATAGTTTCAGGTTTTCCCCAGTGCTGAGTGATTGCTTGCTTTCCTACTGATTCCTTTCATTTCTGAAGATGGCAGCTTGCACATGAACAGAGCATCCTGCTCCCTATTCCCTTCACAGCACTTCCATGTGCAAAACAGCAGCCACAAAAGTCCTCTCTGCTTTGCTGCTGCAGTGCTGGCAGTCTGAAATATTGCTGAGTAGGGGCAGCAGGAGCTGGATCTTAATGATTTGCCCCCTCCCAATCATTTGGGTTCATTGATTTCTCTAATAAATATGCATTCCACTTCACCATTATTCCCAATGATCGCATTTAATCTCCACCACAGGCCCAGAGATACGAGGGCCTTTGCTTACAAGCTGCTTTTGCAAGCCCTGCTGTTCTGCAGGGGCTCCTGGATGCCTCCAGGTATTTGTCCTGTGCTGTCTGGCTGCATCCTCCTTTCCTCATTGAACTGTTTTGGTTTTTTTTTCCCTACATATTCAAACCCCTCCTCCTTCCAGCTGAGCCTTCCAGCTTTGCTTTAGAGGGCTGGAGCTGCAGTTCTGTCTGACAGTCGTGTGTGTAAAGCTGGTTTATTTGGCTGCTGTGGCTCTGTGCCAGGGAAGAGGCCATCTGAATGGTGAGGCTGTTAGGAAACTAATTGCATGATGGACTGCAGTTCCAGGAGAGTCTTCACTGTTTGCTTCACCTAATCACATTTGCCACCAAGGATTTTTCTTGTTTGCCCCCTTTCCATTGTTTGAATTGGAGGAATACCAGGCTTACACCAGGGATGGGCTTGGCTGATTGGTTCCCAGGCCTGTATCACTGGCTTGTGGGTCCCTTCATATGTTAAAGAGACTGCAATACTGTCACTGCTGTGAGTGTTCCCTTGCTTTCTCATCTCAGACTGGGAGGCTTTGAACTTGCCAAGCTCTAAGTTCAGCACTCTTGTTTGTTCTTCTTGTGCTGATGAAGTCACTAATCTCCAAATGTAGGGCAGGGAGCTGTTTGGGCTAGCAATTGCATCATCTTCAAGAGAGAGCACAGAAATCCTTCCTTTCTGAAGAAATACAGGTGGGTTAACAAGAAAAGGATTTCCCTCTGCCTTGCTTTCAAATGTCTTTCTGAAACCTTGGGCTGCAAAATACCAGCCTGTGGAAAGACCAAATTCATGGAAGAACTCAGTGCCACCAGGTCACCTTTTTCTGGGCCATGCTCCATTTCTTTGCAAGCAAACATGCCTTGTTAGGCATTTACATGACAGAAAAGCAGCCATACTGCTGCTTGTCTTTACTGTTCCTACTCTGGGAAGGAGTGTTGGCAAATGGTGGGCCTAATGGTAAGCTGAGTGATTTCCATCCTCAAACCACAGCTCCCTTGGGGCCAGTGCCACCCACTCCTCCCCAGCAGCACCAGATAGTTTGTTACTCTGCTTGCTTGGCAGCACTGAGGCTATTTCCATGCTGCTGGTGATCACACTTTTCATTTGAGAGGTTTATGTTCATCTTCCTCACGGGTACCAAGTCAAGTCGACATTGACTGCTACCAGACTAGAGAAACTTGAGGTGGAAACTCTGAGTTTCTCCTGATTCCACCATAAAACTTTCTCCACGGAGATGAGTGCTGAAGCTTGAGCCCAGACCACATGCTGCCACAGGGGAATGGCTGCAAATGACTTTATGTATATTTTGTGGATCCCTTATATGCAATAGTTTTAGAACCCAGCCTTACTTAAGGCACTTTCAGGTAACCTTTACCTGTTACATGTTTCAAATTGGACATGTATCACTCAGCTTTTCCTTCTTAGCTGGTGTTACTCTACCTTTTTCTTTGCATAAAACAGAATTAATCCGCTGGCCCTTTGTTTTTGAGGTCAAGAGAAAGTCTCCCATCAACTTTACTGAGCAGTGAACCAGACCTGCTAAATTTCAACTGTCAGGGCAATTTCCTCCCCGCCTTCATGGTCTCAAAGACCAAAGGCATATTTGGAAGGTGTGTGCTTGCACCAGTCTACCTGAGCTCTAGGAGATGCTCCCTCTCAAAGCTGAGATCTTCAAATGGGAGCCTGCACCCAGCAGTAACAGCCAGCCAGCAAAGGGAAATGACAGCTGGAGCCCAATGCAAAAAGTCAGTCTGACAGCTTTGCTACATCCTCCCAAAGAACTCAGAGAGAAACTTTTGTGAGCTGAAGTCTTGTTTAAAACTCCTGGTGTTCTGTCTGCAAGGACAGAGTAATTTTGAAAGCAAGATTGGCTACATCTTTCTCCATCTCCTAAGGTAGCCACTAGTAAAAGCCCTGCAATTTAAGCCATCTCAGGATGTGGCAAATTTCTGTCTAGTTCCCTCATTCATGAATTTCAGTCCAAGTTTGAGGAAGTTCAGCCAATACATCACCTTAGATCTTCCCCATACACTTCCTCATATAGGAAGCTGCAAACCTTGCCAAGCCCCAGGCAGTTACCCTTCCTTTGCAGGGCTACACTTCTCAGCAATGAGGGGCAGGATGACTCAGACAAGGGAAACATTCACAAAAGAAGATAGCATTGCACAAGTTTTCAGAACTTGGACTTCTGAGTAGGAAAGGTTTGGGGAGTTAGGGTTTCTGGGGAAAGTGGAAAAAAAGGAAAAAATTAAAACAGAAAAATAATTAAAACAGAGTAGAGACTTATTTTGATATACCCAATCATAAATTTTAGCAGAGAAGCAGAGTCTGGTTGTCCTTGTGATATTGCACATCAATAAGCCAGTACTGCTCTGTGATATTCTGTGCAAATTAGACCTTATTTTCCTCTCCTTGCCCTAACCATGAATTTTTCAACTCAAAGAGACACTGCAGATTTGATAAGCAGGAAAACTACAAGAAAAAGCTAGATCAAGACAAAACACATATGCTGCCTGGTCACATGATGGGTAAGAGTAGATGTAGGCTTTGTGGAGCCTGAGGACATTCAGAACATTGTAGAAACACTGCAGAAAAGAGCCAGTGGCCATGCCACTGCACTGGTGGCAGCTTTGAAGAGAGCAGGTCAACATAGCAGATTTCTTCTACGCAATGAGTACCAACAGTACAAAATGCATGGATGGACAGAAACCCATTTTCTAGCAGTAGTTTTTCGTGCATCTCCCTCTAAGCCCTCGCATAGTTTGAGCTGCACATCCTCCTCACATTCCACACTCCCCCAAAAGATTAGCAGTGCTTATCTTGTGTGTGCCTGGGGAGCATGCACCGGCCTGGGCAGGGAGCTCGGGGCCAGCCTGCAGTCATTTTTCTGGCTCCTCCTTAAAGGCAATTAGCAGCTTCCCCCTTTAACTTCAGAGGGCAAATTCAATCACAGAATAACTTTCCTGCAGTCGGTACAATTAGCAGGAATGCGTTTGACCCCGGCTTCACCTTTTCTGAAATGCAGTTCCTGGTACAAAGCGTTGCAGGGCTCCTGAGAGTGACATGCTAGGAGTAACTGGATGTCAGGATCCTTGTGGGAAAACAAACATATCCCCAAATAACTGAAAGTCCTGAACCAGAAATTGGCACAATAAAGGTAGAAATAATTCCTATTTTCACATGTTACTTCTCCTTTCTCCTAATACAAACCCAGTGCAATGCACCACAGCCCTCACCCCAAACATGTTCTGTTACCTGTCATGTCTTAGAAAAGCACAGCCAGAGGTTGGGGTTTGATGGCTGCTGCATCATGGAAATGTAAATATCTGCTTTCACAGAGACAATGACTGAAACATTTCTCTGTGCCATGAAGAAAGTGAAAACTTTTGGGTTTATACATATTTTTCTTACACAGCTTGATACTTAATTCTTTTTTCCTAAGGAAACAGCAATCTGCCTAGGCTTACACTGCTCCTCTATTCATATGTAGAAAAGAACCATCTATCTTAGAGCTAGGGAGTCCTAAGTCAGAAGGAAAGTCCTGGACACCCAACAGACCAGCAGTGCTGGCATGTGGCACCCAGTCTCAGCTGTGGTGTACTCTGGGCACAACATTATTATATCTTGAGAAATCTCACACACACTGCCCTCCCCTTCCATGATGGATGTACAATGACCCCTCCTTTCTGTATCATACAAGGTCTAATCCTTTTCCTTGAGCATCATTTGCACGGTAATCCTTTTCCTTCTGTGACAAAATAACATAACTCCCTTTCCTCCACTGTCACTTGTAGAACAATCCCTTACTTCTAGCAGCATGCAGGCAGAAATCCTTTATCTTTGTACCAAACACAAAGTGACCATCTCTAGCTTGCCTCCCATGTGTTTGACAATGAAGCCCTTATATTAATTCTATGAAGAACATGCCACAGTCTTTTTATTCCCAATTTATCCAAACACAACTTTCATCTGGCCACTGCACTGTATGAAATACAGTCGTGAAAAATGCAAGGTATACAGCCCAAATTTTTAAAATCTGTTTTAAAAACTTAAACTGTTTCAAATGTTTAAAGAGAGAGACAAAAACAGGTATATGGATATTTTAACATCTTTGCTGTTACTTTTTTTTTTTCCTTTTGCTCCTCCCTTTTTCAATGACATGATGAAAAATTATCATGGGGAGGGGAATAGGAGGAAGATAGAAATTTGGATGTGACTCAGAACTTGAACCCAAACTTAGCCTTTTAAATTTCTTTGGCTTGGGTACTTTATGTGTGAAAGATTTTTTTTGTTTTTAAGCTAAAAAATGTTTTGGCTTAACACACACACTCTCACCCCACTTGCATCAGACCAATTACCAAGGTAAATCAGTGTGAGAAGATGAGAGAGCAGTGACCAGGACTGCCAGTGCCATCAACTGAACAAGTTATTTAGCCTGCTTTACTCTGAGCCCTATCCAAACTCAGACACCTGTTTAACCAGGGCTTAACAGGAAAGCCCTACCCAGCTCATCCCCTGGGAAGCTGCAGCAAGACAGGAATCTGGTGGGGGTTGGGAATCAGCCCCCTAATTTGATATCCCCTGTACACAGCAGCATTGCATTTAGTGATGATTTGGGTTTAAGTGACCTTGTTTGTTTCTTTGGGATGACTATTGCCACCCTGCTGCACAGCATGCCTTCAAAACAGGGCTCAGTTAAATGCTAAGTGTGACCTCTTGCAGAACCCCTGATTTAGACCCACTGATTCTGAACGGGTTTTGCCTGCCCTTGGAGTGCCACGTTTGGCACTGCCAGGTTTGGTTTGGCACTGCATCTTTGGTTACTGCACACAACTTCCTCATCACAGGGCTGACCAATGCCTCCTCCAGGTGCTCCTGTGTCTGTCACTTGCTTTGACATCCCATGAGGCTGGTGCCTTTGAGGTGCAGCATTTCCTGTGTTTGCCCCCAGAGCAGTTGTGGTCGGTGCCTTTAGCTCCTGACTGGGGCAGCTACAAGGGCTGCTGAATGAAATTCCAGGTGGAAAACCACCACTGCATTTCCTGAACAAAGATTGTAATTATGGTAATTGTATCACTTCAGCATTTTTTGCCTGTGTTTATGAACAAATGGTGTGAGCCAAGGAGAACAGCAGCTTCTTCCCTTCAAATTAAGTTGTGCTTTGGAATAGCAGGGTAGATAGGATAAGACTTTTCGTTTGCTATGTTTTCTTCTGCATCTTTTCAGTGGTGCATTACACAATCACCACAATTCTTCATCTCTACTGTCACTTTTATGGCAGTGTTTTCCTTTTCCTCCTCTTCAGTCATGGGCTGGCTAATCTTTTGTGTCACAAGCAGCACAACCCCTCCTTTATATGGGCCTCCTCCTGCCTGTGCTCAGTCCTGAGTTAGACAGTTAAAATAAAAAAATCATTTCACCTCCAAATGTGAAACCATGTAATTTTGCCATTGTTATTTTTATTTCCATTACCACTACATCCAGTCTGGGTTGAATAATTAAGCAGCTATTTGTGTCATGGGTTTCAGTGCTGAGTGTAACCCATTAACCCTGCAGGAGCAAGGTCCTTGAATTCTGAATAATTCTGGGACTAAGCTGTGATGAATCAGGACTGAGATAAGAGCCATGCATCTCTAAAAAATCTGGAGCGTGTTCTTGGCACTCGAGGTTTTTTTCTGTGCTGCAAGCAGTTTCTGCTCTTCCTTTTCTTTTTTTTCTTCCCTCATTCAACTGACTGTCATGGGAAATGCAGAAAACCTCTACTTAGAGAAAGTGTTTGTTAAAGCTCATTCTATTATTTTCTTTTTTTCCCCCCTCTGAAATATTTGTATGTAAAGAACACCTTACCATTCTTTGAGGCTCATCTATTCATATTGCTTATTCTGTGCTTGGAATTGTCATAAATCTCACTCTGGTCTCATTTTTTCCTTCAGATAGAGCCTTATTAGCTGTAACTAGTCTTGGACACGCTGATACAGCATGGTTGGGTGAGCACAATCAGTAGCAATATTCCTGGCTCCAGCATGAGTGTGCTGGCCTGTCTTTACCTAGCAAGCTGTGGGGCCAAACTGGTCTGTAAACTAAAGGTGGGCAGTTCTCTCCTAATACATCAGCTGCTGCTGGAAGCAAGGGGATGAATGTTTTCTACACAACACAGTCCATTTCAAGATCTCTTCCATAACAGATACCTGGGAGGCAGAATGACAGCTCCACCCACAGATGCACAGCTCTGCAAAATAATAATAAAAAAAGTACCTCTGGGCATACACAACACTCTCCCCAGATAAAAATTCATAGTATCATAGCATAGTTAGAAGAGATCCACAGGGATCATCTAAGTCTATTTCCTGGCCTTGGACAGGATCATCCCCAGGAGTCACACCACGTGCCTGAGAGCATTGTCCAAACACTGCTTGACCCCTGTCAGGCTGGTGCTGTGACCACTGCCCTGGGAAACTGTTCCAGTACCCAAACAACCTCTGGGTGAGGATTTTTTCTCCCTGAGGAAGAACCAATAATTCCATTCTGATTAATATACAGAAAGTCTCCTACAATTGAGATGGTTTAACTTACAATGAAATAGTTTATGGGCCATGGCTTTGGCTCATCTGAGTGGCTTTTGTGCAGCTTTAGCTTTGCTTTATGGACCTCTAAGAACATAAGGCCTCACCATTTAAGCAGGACCTGTAGCTGGTGCTGGAGATTGAAGGGGCCTCCTGAAGTTAGACACTGACCTGTGAAGGACCCATTGTCTCGGGAATACTGCACCAGTGTGAAACCTAGAAGAAAACATAACCACAGCAGAAACCAGCTTGCACATCTGTTAGCTGCCTCCAGCTCCTCATAAACACGAGCTGTAACCTCATTGCCAAAGACTGAAAGAGCCCTAAGAGAGACCCGTTGTCTTACTTGTGCAGGAAACCTCGTTCCCACTTTCTCCACAGAAATAGCAGGAGTGGAGAAGGCCTGATGCTAACAAGCCCTGTCCCCAGCATCCCAGCCCACCCACTTGCTGGCGAGGCTTTCAGTGGACTTCAGCCACCATGGGTGGCTGAATAAATGAATCAAAACACCGCAGAAAAAACCCACCTGGGTTGGTGCGCCCAACCCAGGGTGCTAATGGTCAATGGCTGAGATGACCAAACTTCATGTACCTGCATGTGGCTTGCAGCCTGGGTCACTCTCAGTGCCCTGTGTGCTTGGGGTGAGCCTCTGCTGTCATTTGCATACTAGGAGCCAACTCGTTCTCTGAAGCTGTGGAGGCATGGGCTGCTGGCTGAGAAGGACCTTGCTTCAGCCTTGGGCCATGAAGGCAGGTGTCACACTGCCACCTCTGCTGCTGCCACTGCCACTGTGACCAAGGATGTGGTGCCACAAGGTGTTTCACTAAGCAGGGATGTCGCTGAAGCTACTCTGGATCGATGGGCAATAGCTGTCCCTTCCCATGTGGAAATGTCATGTATTTCTGGAGGATTGGAGACTGCTGCTGAGATCCCTGGTGCTGTACATGACCTGCCACAGTGACAGGTTCTCATCTAGCCAGGAGATGTGTGTTTCTCAAGGAGAAAATTACAGCCTGGGAAGGCACTCTGTGGGCTCAGTGTGTACAGGAAACAGCGAACAGAAGTCTGTGGTGTTCGAGAGGAACATGGCACAGTTGCATGAGTCAGTCTGGTATCAGAGTATTAGAGAATAAATTGCACCACCCCCAACCTTAAGGACTGCAGATAATGCGCAGCAATGAAGTTTCATCCGTGCTCAAGTACATTTTTTTTACGCAGCTAAAGCTATGTCGCAGATGTTCCTCACTAGAATAGATTTTGCCTTTGCTAATCCTCTATTAATCTGCTGGTAGAGCTATAGCTGCGTGATTACCAGCGGGCTCCTTGCAGAGAGGAGCCCCTGGTCACTGAGGGCACGGTTCCTCCATCTCTCCCCCGGCCGGGGTTGGTGTTTGCCGTGCCGGGGAACACCCCGTCCCTGCTCCCGGAGCGGTGCTCCGCCAGGAGAGGGAGCTAGGACTCTGGGATTCAGGGCCTTTGATGTTTCTGCTCACAGACCATGACGGTGTCACGGCAGTCCAAGGTTAATTTAGGCTTTGCTGAGTGGCTGAGTGCGTGTTCAGGGGGCTCGTGATTTTCTATGGAGGCCACCAACCCAAGAGGTGTTTGGTTCCTGCCAGAACTCGGTGGACTCTGAGGCTCTGAACTGTGTTTTGAGGCTCTCAAGTCCCTTTTTTCTTTTGGACTGCTTCACCAGGTGACCTCCAATGGGAGTTTGGACTGGGATGTTGTCTTCAGTTTTTAGCTCATGAATATTTGGACATTGCAGTCCTGTTTTCTCACACAGCTTCACATAAACAATGTATATTTTTAGAGATGTTTTCATATTTCTCCTTTGGGAGGAGAATGTGATTGATGGTGTTATTGACCATCCAGCTTAAAGAGGTGGTGACCTAAATGACCAATCTCTTGGCCTCTGTACAAACTGTATATATGGAGTTGGATTGTTTATAGAAGAGAATGTAGAAGAAGATAGAATAAAGTATCATTAGCTTTCCCTTCACCTGCTGCTGCCTGCCTCGTTTCTTTCTGTGGGTCCAATCCTCCTGCATATGGACCCGAGTGTGGCATCCTGCCACATATGGTGACCCCGACTGTCTGAATGCTACACTGGGGGAGAAGGAAGTGAAGCCTACAGATTCTGGGATCATGCAGTAGGTTCAAAGCTGCTTCTGGAGTGGAGGAGGCAACCGATGGGTGCAGAGCGAGGCAAGCTAGGCTGGGAGGAGGGAAAATTTTTGGTTAAGGTGACCATGTGGCAAACAGATGTTGGGCAACATTTCTTTTAACCTAAAAAACGCATCAGTCTTCTTCCCCCTGCAGTATATGTGTTTCATTTTGAACAAGTAACTGGCAGCTGGAGAAAGTTAGTAGAAAATGCTCCGTCTATATTCCAGCACTTGCAACAGCAGCAAAATTACCTATTTCCTATTCTGCTCAAGCTTTCTGTCTCCTTTCTTAGATATTGTTGGCCTCAAGTCAAGTTTTGAGTAAGTTATGTATCAGAAAGGGAATAAGTGGAGCTCCAACCTTGTTTAAAGTGTAGAAAAGGGAGTTTAAACAAAGCTGGCAGAGATACTGACACAACTATTATCTGGGTTCTGGATGTGGTCGGGCCTGCTGGTAAGAGAACAGGAAATAAGTGAGAAAACAACTCTTAAAAATGTGAAAAGCAGCCAATTCTACAGGGCTCCACTCTGTGTTCAAAAGTCTGTAAGTACTGATAAAAGAGCACACGTGATGTGAAAGTGCTGTGTCATTATCACTGGCCCTTTCAGTCTTATTATTGTTTCAGTTTTCTCCGAGTTATGAAGTCTGGTAAGGGAAGAGCATGCTAGTGAAATCTGGTGGTGTTTCCTACCTGATTTGAAAGTAAGAACAGAGTAATTAGTTTGGGACAATTTTGGAGGTTAGAAGAGGAGCTTCTCAGACAGAGCTGGGCTCTGTTATCCAGGAAGGGGCCAAGCTAGAGAAAATATTGTTGAATAAAGCACGGTGTGAGCAGACACTGGAAATTGTAAATAGTAAGGGAGGTTCCTTCCTAAGAAATGCATTTTATTGGCTCTGTATGAGTCAGAAAAATCCTGTGATCTGTTGCCCTCATTGCACATTACTCTGTGGTCCAAGGGGTTGGCTTTGGCTGCTGCTGGCTGGGAGGCACCAGCAGGCACTGCAGAGCACTGGGAAGGAAGCTGCTCCCAGAAGGGTGGCCAGCAGCCATCGGGGTGCAGGAGGGTTGGTAGCCAGCCCCCAGGTTTATGGCTCTGAGCATTTCTATCTTCACAAAGGGCTCGGACTGATAAGGATGAATGGTATGGAGTTGTGCATGCGAGTGCCGTGGTTGTGACTTCCTATCTCTGTACCAGCCAACAAGTTATTATAAAAATAAATACCTCAGTGGCAGCAGCAGCATCCCCAAGGGCCTTTTTACTTCCACTGGCATGAACTAATTCCTGCAGAGGAGCTCAAGCCAAATCCTGCAGAGACCAGCGGGAATCTCTCCAGGCTCTTGCAAAGGCAGTTTGCACACTGGAGAAAATACTGGTGCTTGGTCATATTTATTGCCATGTCAGTTAAAACATGTTGTCAGTTAACACCTTCCCTAACACAACATATATTTTCTAAAGCTGAAGGAAAGTGAGCTTTTTTACCTCCTTTTATTCTTCAGGTAGTTATTCTGATTTATTTCTGAAATTGCACAACACACTAAATGCTGGTTCATGAAGTGGCCAGGGATCAATTATTACCTTTTCATGTGCAAACCGATCTTAAGGCATCTATCAATCTCTTTTAGTCCTATCCACAGAAGATATGTTCAATTTCAGAAAAGGGAAAACATATAGGGGAAGCTAGGGCAGGGTGACATTTGCTTTCCTTGGCTTGCTCTCTGGATGTTTGATGGGTGGGTTTATTGTCTATAGGAACGATGAACAAGCCAATACACCCTTTTCAAGCTTTACAGGTGCCTTAATGTAACTTGCTCATTTAATTTGGATCTATATACCTCCTGAGAAGGGCAGAAGATTTTCATTTTCAAGCCCTTATTTAGCCATAAAATGTGTATCCCGTTAGCGAGGAGCAGATCTATGAATTTCATTTCATTTGGTGACAGGAGAAATAGGGATGTATGTATCACCCTCTCAATATCTGCTGTTAGAAGGTGTGTGTTTCATGAAGAAACAGTGTGTTCCATGTCATAACATCTTTCATGAAATGAGATTCAGGGCATTTGTAGCATAAGTGTTTGAAAAGTATCAGTTCGCTCTTATTTTAAGACTGTGGGGAAAATACAAGCCCCTTTTGTGGCTGGAGCTGGCCACCTGAAAAATTAGGATGGATTTTGCTGGCTCCAACAAAGTCAGTAGGAGATTTTCAATGGCCTCAATGGGGCCAAAAATTCTCCTAGATTTCATACTATTATAGATACTGTACAATTTAGCCACCAAGGTCATTAAAATGCTATAATCCCTTGTGTGATACATGATGGGGTAAAAGCACTTACAAAGGTATTGCTTTCTAAACTGGTGTAATTATAGTAGTAATTCCCAGAGAAGTATTGCAAATGCATTTCCAGTTCCAGTTTCTCAATTTTTTTTTGTCAGTGTTCATTACAGTAGTGAAATGCCTGTGTCTAAATCTTGTTGATGTCCTTCCAGAGGGCACTAAAAACCCTAAAGTAAGTAAAGAAAAATTTAGTTGATGATTCTGACTGGCTTCTGAATTGCTGCCTTTTGAGCCCTGTCCCTCAGCTCATAATCTATAATGTTTGCTCTTATACTACACAGACTACTCACTCTTTGTTTATATTCATCCCCCTACAGTTTGTCTAACTTAAAGAGAATTAGGAAAAAAAGAAGAAAATGNATCCCTAAGAAAATCTGCTACATGAAAGTCCACACCAAATGTGGTTGCTTTGGGCCTAACAAGCCTGAGACAGCTGTCAATGCTGAGCTGCATTTTCAGCCCCTGGGAAGTTTGCTGGGCTCTGGTGACAGAGTGTGGGACTGGGGCACCAAATCTCAGAGCAGAGGTCCACCCCTCCTGGCAGTGCAGAGAACAGGGAGCTTCTCAATGTACCAAAGAAATGAGTTGTGAGCCCTCCTTTTCTGGTTTTAAGAACGAAAGGACATCAGGTCTCTGAATTATGGCAAAAAGTGATTCAAACTGAGATAAACGTGAGTCTTGCAAGTGGTGAGAAAAGGGCCTGACTGTTTCCTGTTGGTGATTCTCTCAACAGTGATGACAGTCAGCTAGAGGTAAATAAAATTAAAGGTTGTCTTATGACAAGTGAGAAACCTGATCTTAGGGCCCACTTATTTTTAACCTTTCAGTTGCACCATATTCCTCAGTGGCTGGGGATGAGGCACAGAGGTGTTGGAGGCTCTGGTATTTTGCTTTTCCCAGGGCTTGAAATTAGCCTCATATACTCTGTACATGGGTGGTACACAAATTTCCATCTGCTCTGAAGATGTCTAGATGTGCATTTCCCTTTGCTTCATAAAGCCACCTCCTTTCTACTGCTTAACTAAGCTCTCAGGTGTTATTTGAACAAAGAAGTGCTGTTCTTCACTAAGGAAAACAGGAATAAGCCTGGAGTATTTATTCTTTTCCTTTGAGTGTGTCAGTCCTTTGACTAATGCTGACAGGATTTCTGTTCCTGTTGTGTTGCTAGCTTCTTCACGGGTGCTACCTAATAAATACATCAGTTTGGAAGATGATTTCTTACAACTGCCTGGCAAATTGCAGTGACGCTGTCAACTCATGCCTCACAGGTTTTATCAGACAGATACCAGACTAAAGACTAAATGAACAGTACCTGCTTTGATCAGATACAAGATTAAACATCAAATGAGCAGTATTTACTAGGCCTACATTTGAAATGGTCACTGAGTTCACTGTTGTTTTGCATCTCCTCCTTAGCCCCTGGATATGTNGTGCTAAGAAGCCAGCACATTCTAGGCCAGGATCTCCAGTATTTAGCCAGCTGGTGTTGCAGCCCTTGGTGGCTGTGACAGTCTGAACCACAGCACAGGAGGAACAACGTGGGTTTAGCAGCTGTGTTGGCCACGTGGGTGAGCAGTGCACAAATCAAGGCCTTTAACCAAGACTTTATGAAGCAGAGGGCTGCCGTATATTTTACTGATATAAAAAGGCTCAAATCTCCCAACTAGTGGCTTTGGTTGCTATAATAAAAATTATATTAAAAATAGTGCCTGATGTATTATATCTTCCTTTTTTTTTTTTGGTGATAAATATCTTGATCAGTTCTGTGAGGAGGACAGAAAACTTGATAGGACATATCATCTACTGGGACTGCAGGAACTCTCTGTGGTTACTCATGTATCTACATGGGAAACAGGAAAGCAAGAAAATGCAGTGCTTCAAGCATATTCTAAACAGATCATTGTGCAGAAAAATTCTCTCAACACTGGAATCAAAAGGTTTGTAACAGGAAGAGGCAGTGCCTGCTCTGAAGTGACAGCTTCATGTTTATTTATTCAAGAAAGAATAAGAAGGAGATACTAAAGTAAAGACAGGATAATTTTATTCCCAGATCAAATAAAGGAACACAGAGTGTGTTCTCAACAAAGTGATTACTTTAGGGGGAACTAATACAATGAATGTTATTAAATTAAACAACTTTTTTATAGGGCGTCTCACATTAAGGATTTTAGTGTAAGTAATATTTCTGTCAGGCAAAGTGATGCAAGACAAAATAGCTTTTGTAGAGGTATTCCTTAATAGAGATATTCCTGTAAAAATGTATTCTATCTAGTATACTTCCTCTGTAGCAAATTATCACTTTGCTTAACAGCTCTGAGAAACAGGGATGTCAGGAGCAAAGATGACTCTTCTCCTTTCACTAGATGCCTGAAATCTTTGATTTTAAATTAGCTTTTAGGTGCTAGTATACATAAAGCCGAGATAAATGTCTGCTCAGCACAGATAGCTGGGAGAAATCCTCGGCTCCATAGGAGCTGTCTTCAGTGCAAATCCCAACTCCTTGCCTGCCTGCCCTTCCATCGTGTGGGGAGCCTTAGGAGTGAACCCTTGCAGTGCTGAGTGTGATGTGCAGCTAAGCTGAATTTTTTTACAGAAACCATCCTTTCTCAGTCATTTCAGCCCACACTGGCAGTGACAATCAGAGCTAAGAAATGTGGGCCTATTGCATCCTTTCCTATCCTGAAATGGACATCCGTATATCACCACACTTGAAGACCTAGAGCTACGTTTTATTATCCTTGGAATCGGAGAGGTCTCAAGGGGTAATTATGTATAAAATGACTAAAACATCTTGCCTCAGGTGCAGAGCTCTGGAAAGCCATGTCTTCTCTAAGGGTCGTGAGAGTGAGATGAAAAAGCCTGACTGCGTCGTCTTGTATTGTTCCCTCCAGTGCCTTTGCTGGTAATTTATCAAATCTGTATTTATCTTAGCATTTATATATGGCTCCCATTGCACCACTTTGCAATATTCAATTCCTTTATTCTCACAAGGGCCCTATCTGGTATATTCTGCATCACATCTCATGCAGTCTTGAGGAGAAGGCTCATAGCAACAGAAAATGACAGGAATGCAGTCCCTTTTACTTATTTGCTGCCTCGGTCTCTAAATTGTGGTTTGATGCTTACTAGATAGGACTTCCATCTCTCATGTGGGAAATATGGAAACTGAGTTTGTTTAGAAATATGAAGGGCTCAGAGTTGTCCTCTGTTTTCTCCTACTTTTTCACAAAATATTGAAGACTTTTCAGGAAATGGAGAATTTACACATCATGTCAGTGCAATTATTTGGTCAAGGTCTATAACTTTTATTATTCAGGAAAGTTGACCACAAAATGCACACCTGCTTTTTGTGCTGTGGTAGAATTTTCTTTTCTTAAGGCACATGCTGAAGTAAGACCTGCATGTCTTAACCCAATTTTGTGTTTTAATTATTTTAGTTTCTCAATAAAAATCTAAAAAAGCCCCCCAAAAATTCCTCACAAAACAAAGAAGAATTCCTCACAAAACCCCATAAATAAATAGATAATCCACCCCCCAAACCTTTTTGTTTCTTCTTGTATAGGGAAGGATTTCTAAATGTTTTAATCCTTGCTCTAACCCCATGTGCTGAAATACCATCTTCAGTGGTCATATGTGGAGATAGAGATCTCTTCTCCAACCCAACTCTTCTCTGGGACAAGAGATTTTGAATCTCTGTGGTTCCTGAAGTACTGGGTAATCCCAGAGAAAGGCTGTTTGGGTTGGGTACAGAACCCAGAACAAATTGTTGGCAAGGCAGTGTCTGCCTATTTTCTTTATTATTCTTCCAAGGAGGGAAGCAAAGCATATGCTGTTAGCTATTTATGCTCATCCTGACTTCATAGAATCATGGATGGACGCAGGCAAGTGACACATGGGAAAACAAGACTTGAGAATTCTACTGCTTCAGGAGAGCTTAAGTGGTAAAAGCACTATCCAAGGAAAATGGAGGATATATTTTGTATGGAAAATATATTTCTGGTGGGCCTAGACTCAGTTATTAACCTTGGAATTCCCCAGGTTTTTATTAGCAAAGCGCACTACCTTCAGTCACAGCACTTCCAGGTAATGTCAGATCCTGCTGTCAGAAACCACCTGTGCTGACTGGAGTGGTTTGTTGCTCTCTTGCACAAGCTATCAGCCAAAGTAAAGTGGAATAATAAAACAGATTTTGAGAAAGTCCGCTGGAACTCTTTCAAAAAGTTACCTACAAATACGGAAAAGGAGGTGCAAGTTCTGGCCCTTTCATGTCTAACCCTCAAACAGCCATTCTCTCCCTATCCATTTGATACTAATTCAAGTTTTGGATAATACCTTGAAAGGACTGTGATCCTGAGGACTTGTTACAGACATTTTCTCAACAGTCCTAATCCAGACTGGAGGCTGGAGGCTTTGGCTACAGGCTAATTGTTGATTCTTGTTTACCCTCTGGGCACTTTTCACAGTTCTGGCAGAAAAAAACCAGCCTTGAAGTGTTTGTAAAATATGGAATGCATTTGCATCGTAGCAAATGAGAAACGAGTCCCAAAGTCTTAATGCTAACGTTGGTATGAATGTAAATTTAATGGACCTGCAGTTTTTCCTTAACAGCCCCCATACCTTCTCTTTGTGATTCACAAGAGAAAACAACCCTTCAATAAAAAAATACTTTAACCTTAGAACCACGCAAAGAAGTATTATCATCCTGTGGAAGAAAAAGCATAAATTCAGTGTTATTTTCTGTTTATTTTTTATTTTACTTTTCACACATAACATGTGGGAATGTTCAGCTGCAGAACTTGCCTCAGTGACGAGGTTCTCTGACTTGCTCTAAACCATGGACGTTAATGCCCAGAGGTATTGTTCTTTCATTTATGAATGCACATTTATGAATTGCTGGGGATACTGAACTGCCTTTGACCACATATTTTGAGATAAGGACAAGTGCTGATGAGACTTAAATCATCCCCTTTGCAGACTTTGTATTAAGGGGTTTGCAATGCCCATAAATGCTTTTATTACAAATAAAGGCACCAAAAAGTGTATTAAAAAAAATCTTTGATATCACATATTGATTTCATATCTTGCATCTTGTTTGAACTCCAATTCAAACATGGCAAATGAAACTGGATATAACACTTCACACAAGCTTTGTAGTTTTAGGGAGATTATTTAATTTACTTTGTTGGAATTTTCTCACTGACAAACCTGAAGGAGTACAACTGAAAATGATAGACAACCAAATAGCCAGTGAAAATTTCTTCATGCCAGGTAACGAATGGACATAAAGAATTTATTAGTGGGCTTAAGGGTATTCTCCAGTCTCATTTTTAAAGTTCTTTCCTCAATTAAGGCAAATAATAATGAAAATTAATCTAAAAATATATTTAAAGTTTACTAAGTTCCTGTATTTAAAACATGTGAGTAGTTTAGCCTTCTCAGCACTCCAAGATGCTTGAAAACCGAGCTGTAAAGGAAAACTGGACACCCAATTTGCAATGGAAATATATAAGATGATGAATTGGATTTAATGGGCTCCAGTAAATCATAACATTAATGCTATTGCACGATACTTCACCTTAGCACCAGATTAAAAAAAAATCTGTCTCAAGTTGAAAAACATGCTCTAAACCCTCCAAGTCTGAGAAAAGAGCCAATTACTATGAGATCTGTAAGCGTATTAAGCACACCTGACTTTTGGTTTCAGCACAGATAAGAAACATGGATGAACTATCCTTAAAAATTTTACTCTTTAAAATTTAATATAGGAATTTGCAGGACTAATGGACCTTTACTGATTAACATGTTTATCACTGTTTTAAAAAGAATTGAAAAGTACATCTGTTTTTGGGATGAAGAAACATAAGCAATTTCCCAAATCCATTTTATCAAAACATCAATCCAGCAGAAAATGCAAATATCACACAGAGAAATAATTAAGAAACGTATGAGCTGTGAATCTTGGATTATAATCAACTTTAAAAAAAATGCAAAGTCTTAGTCACTTTATTAGATGCAACTATTTTCTACCTGGAACTCCTTCTGTTCTTTCTTCTGTTTTGCCTTTTTTTTTTTCTTTTGAGCATGACTATAGCTTAACTATCTAAAATTGTGAGTGCAGTAGAAGCTTCTGTCATGTGGAATGGAAAGGAAAAAACATTTTGGCAACTGACTGAGTAACTAACCCAGAGAGTCTCTGTTACTTAACATTTGGTCAGGATATTTTCCTAAATTTCCTCAATGTGAAAAAGAAACCACCTCCTTGTGAACTTCCAAATCTGAGCAGTAAAAGAGTTTCATACAATTTTCCAATGCCCTTTTGAAGGATAAGGAAACTGTAGTGTTCACTGATTTCTGCCCCTTCCTTCAAAACTGCAGAAGACACTTCTAGTAATTTAAACATAACTCTAAAAAAGGCAAATAATTTGTCAACCTGGGAATCTAGCAAAGATGTTAAAATATATTATCATTATAATATATATTATTAAAATATCTATACATAACTGTTACGAGCCATAGAAAGGTTGCAGAAGTGCAGGCACAATTACATAATATTCATGGTTAGGAGAAAGATAATCCAGAAATTCTCAGTTGTACTAAATCCACAGACTCAAATGAGAGAACAAAGTAAAAAGCAAAGCCTCCAGACCCAGACTGGAGTGAAACAGAAAATTTCATCCCTCCTAAGCTTGTGTCCAGAAGGGCCAGACGTGTCCTGGTCCCTCTGAGCTCNCTGCAGAGCCAAGAGCCCACACTGTGATCCTGCTGAGGCGTGTCGGGGCTGACCGGGCTGCCCAGCCGAACGCGAGCTGACCAGCGGGACACGCACCCCAACACTGGCAGTGTCTCCTCTCCCAGGAGCCACACATCCATTCCTGCCCTTGCTGCAAACCTGAGTGAGTTACGAGCAGCTGTGCAAAGACCTGCTTGTTTTCCCCTTGTTACCAGTGTCTAATTAGACACGACCTAATGTTGCGGGGTCGCCCCGTGTGGCACGGCTCTGGGCAGCCCTGGGCACCACGGCAACACTGTGTCAGGTTCTTTGC
>VXBB01016835.1:32668-46967 GCA_013399915.1 Illadopsis cleaveri | reverse complement strand
GTTGAGACAAAACAAAGGGATTGGGAGCAGCAGCTGCAAGGCAAACAGCTTGGGATAAACAAAAAGGGGAGTGAACAGGGTGGAGAGGTACATGGGACAAACCATTACGTAAAAAACTTACAAATAATTGAAGCATTAAACAGAGAAAACCAAAAATCCACACTACAACAACCTAACGCTCAGGAAAACAAAGAGAAACCTTGGGGAGGAGATTTTCAGCTACAGTGAAAGAACCAAAGCCATGAAGGGTCTCAGAACGTGGGGTTCCACGTGCACAGATCAATCATGAGGAAACACTTGACTGACAGCCATGTTTTGGCTGTCAAAAAAGCAGCCAAAATACACACCCAAAGCAGCATCTTTTGAGTGTGTATTCCTCCAAAGGATGCTGAATACTCGTGTCCCCTGTAGCAGGACAGACTTCCTGAAACAGCCTCTTCCCAAAGATTGGGTGTGGCAAAGACAGCATTGCCATTTACTGGCGTCTTTGGCTAAAGGAGTTTATAGCCATTAAAAAAGAGAGTTAAAGAATTCGCTGTTTCTCATTTTCAGCAGAAATAGAGGAATTTCTTCACAGTGCTTCAGAGAAGGGGAATCTTTTCCGGTGGAGAGGGAGTGGGAAATGGGCAGCAAGGACAGAATCACAACAGCTGACTCTCTGTGCAATTTATGGCATGATTTTTCAGAGAGAAGTACCCCATCTGTGCAGACTAAAGAAGCTGCCAGCAGCAGAAACAGGCAAGGTTTTTTTATGTACTTGGAGGTGCTGGTGACATTTCCCACTCATAGCTAAGGACAGAAATGTGGGGTGCAAAAGGAACAGTAGAAGTATTCCATGACTTGTTTAAACAGGGTTTTAACAAAACTAGGGCTAGGGTCACCTAGGCCACTTACATTTTTATTGCAACTGGGCATTTTGTTTTAGCAGGTTCTGAGTGTCATACTGAGAATTTCCATACTTGCATCCTTCTATGCAAATGCCAGCCTGTTTTTCAATTGTCAATACATATGAGTGGGAAATTTGCACTCTGACTTGTGTATAAGAGACATACCAGAAAAGGGGATGCATTTTATCTTTGACAGTAGAGCAAAGCTTTTAACATGTGGCTCGCTCATTAGCCTGACACCATCCTTTAAGGGCTGCTGTAGTTATTATTTATCCTAAAAATGTGATATATTTTCTACTGTCTTGCTGGGTATGACAGAAAAGGAAATTACTCAGATTTTGCATTCGGCATCTCAATAGTTCAAAGGAGCAAATAGAAAATAATTACATGAAACAAAGGGAAAATGGAAGCAACCCCCATAATTATTTTCTCCCACCCAAATAGTGTTACTGACATTTGGAATTTCCTCCTGCCATCAGAACACCTGGATTTCCCTTTCCATGGTACAATTCAAGCTTCTATAATTTTCGCACACCCAGAGCAGAAATTTCTGCTTCTATTCC
This sequence comes from Illadopsis cleaveri, assembly GCA_013399915.1. Taxonomy (NCBI): domain Eukaryota; kingdom Metazoa; phylum Chordata; class Aves; order Passeriformes; family Timaliidae; genus Illadopsis; species Illadopsis cleaveri. The sequence continues at coordinate 45,517 of VXBB01016835.1, read as the reverse complement.
CTTGCAAATACTCTGTAGCAATTAGAAATGACCTGAATACACAGTAGGATGTTGGCAGTTGCCCAGCAAAATCAAAGATGGGAGTTGCTGAGAGAATTTGGGTTGGGAAGACTGTGTCCACACTGGGCTGACAGCACCCACTAAACATCAACTGCAGGGTGAGGCAGAAAAAACAGGAGGGAAAAGTGGCTCTCAGCCAGGTCAGAGGTGGGAGCTTGGGTGCTGTGTACTGGTGTGACAGACACTGCACTCAGCTCGTGTCACCCTGCTGGATGTGAGGTGGATGTTGGCCATAGAACTTATTACTCATGTACCAAAAGCTTCAAACCACGCTGATCCAGGAGGCTGGCTAAGCTTTGGGCAAGTCAGAATGGTTATCATGCCAACAGATCATATTCCTCGATTTAGGAAAGCCAGTGGGTTTGGTCTGAGTCACTCTAACACTGAAATGTGTCCTTGACTTTAAGCCAGGGACTAAGTCCCACTCAAACACAGTTTAGGACACAGAATGGTTACCATGAACAGTTTTACATAAACCCAGAGCAAACTTAGAGCAAAAATATTCGTAGTTTTTATTAAATGCAGGTAATGTGACCCCTCAGAACAGCAGGAATTGGGTCTGGCCAGATGTGTTTGTGCAGCCAAGCACAATTTAAATTTAGACAAGCGTAACCACAAACATAAACAATGTGTAGCGAGTGTTTATGGTCCACTCATTTATATATGCCATGATTTTTTTCTGAGCATCCTGGTCCCATAAAATCAGAGAATTGTTTAGTTTAGATCCCAAAATATCAGTTTGGGTACTGCTGGCTTTTTTCTCCATAGGAGGCACCTAATTTTCAGGAGGTGCTGAAAGAGATCTTTTCAAACTTATCCTGTGCTGGGCATCCATACAGTAGGGGACAGCAGCCATGGAAATGGTGACTCTATTCCTATAACTTCACTGCACTGGCCACTTCACAAACCTATTGTGAGGAGTTCTGTGGTTGGGAGGTGCATGTGCAAGCCAGCATCATGCACTCAGAAATCCACATTTTCCATAATTATAAACCTGGTTTGTAATGTTCTTAAAGAAACAGATGTTTGCCTTGACTATAGCAACCAGTATAGAAACTGAGATCTTAGTAAGAGAGGGATGACTTCAGAGGTACAATGAAAGAAAAAAATCAAGGCTGAAAAAAAAGTGAAGAACTGAAAAAACCAACACTGTCTATATTGTAAATATTCTAGATTCTTTCCTGGAAAAGAAAAAAAGAGGAGGGAAAAGGCTCTTCTGTAGATATATGCAAGAAGTTGAAGGTTTTGATTTGATCAGTTGCTGGCATGATGCCATAACTGACAAGATTCTTCAATAAGTTAGATTATCCACCACTAAAATCTTGATATATAGGGTTATTAAGATCCAAAGTCTTGCTGAAACCAAAGGAATTTAGGATCCAAACCTTAATTCAGTTTAGATTTACAAGGTAGGACTCTTTGAAGAGCCGAGAATAAATCCTGCAGACAGGTAGTTCTGGCACTGTTCCAGCTCTTATAAAAGCTGTGATGTCTTTCTAAGAGGTCCAGAAACCTGGGCAGTTTCTGCATTTGTCTTTTTGAACATACCTACTGCAGGCACAAGTGCTCTTGCTTCTCAAACCCCACTGGAAGAACAGCACCCCTTAAAAACCGTCTGGTGATAATGAAACCTCACCTTAAATTGGGATTTTTGTATAAAGTACAGGAAGGGTTTGAAAATTCACAACTTTTACTGTCTCCTTCTACATGCCCAGTACTCACAGTTCCATGGTACACCTCTTCCCACTTGTACAACAAATGGTGAACTCTGTTGCTTGAACCTCACTCTCTGTGCACTTGCTCTCATTATGAAATGCTATTGTATCTGGAACTTGACATAATGATGACCATAACTGACCTGTCAGTGTAGATCAGAACAAATCATATTCAGCATGGCAGGTAATTGTGATTAAACCTTGGCCCCATTTCATCACATAAACAAGCATCTCAAGACCTGACTGGGAAGAGTTCTAATAGTCAGACCTCCATTTTCAAAGGTACAGAAATTTTGTCAATATAAGACAAGGGAGACAAGAACTTTAAAAATTAAAGGAATTAACATGATGTAGATGCTGCAGGCTGTAGTTTAACCTTTGAGAAACAGCTGTCTGCAGCCTTTTTACAGATGCATATAGGAATTTTTTAAGGTAATCGAGGGTAAAGGTATAACTTCCTTTCAGGACATCATCCTGTACATTTAAAATTACTCTTGGAGCAAGCCAGTGTTTTCAAGCTGCTCTCTGCCAAAATGCCCAGCCTATTATCTACCACAGTATGTGTGCTTTTCTTTCCCAAATCAAAGCTGGTATCCAAAACTGGACACATCTGAGCAGAAACTAGAAGAGAGCAGGGCCTGAGTATGGCCCAGGAAACATTTTCAGTATTTTAAGATCAGAGCATTTTATTCTTTTGGAAGGTGTTTGTTGGTGCTTGTTTTTTGTGCAACATGATATTTGCAGGTATGGCTCAGGAGGTACTGTCCTCACACACAGGAGAGAGTGGATCCACGCCTGCGTGGCTGCACTAGATATTGATCTTGTCTTCTGGGGACACACAAGGAAAGAAAAGGAGGATTTTTCCCTTTTAAATCCGTGTAAGGAATTATGCAGTCCTCCAAGTGGAGCCCCTAGCTGGCTGTATGTGCTGCTTTGTTTCCTGTAGGGAGAGGGATATGAAAAGTGCAGATAACGAAACCTAACTAGAAGGGTAGGCCTCTTAAAAGTATTCATTGTCTGGGGAAAGAGGGAGGAAGGAACTCACCTGACCTTGACCACCCAAGCTTTTAACACTCAAAAAGACTTTCAAAGCTTTCTGAGGGAGATTTACAGCTGTGAAAGGACGCTGGAATTACACTGCGGCAGAAGGAATATAATTCACCTTGACTCACTCCCCTCCCCCAAAATCACCCAAGTCACTTCTGCATTTTTAGAAATGTGAATACGTCGTTTTGCAAATTGATTGACAGAATCAAAGGAATTCCTGGCTTAACACCCTCACAACAGTCTCTTCCTCTAAATTTCTAGCACTTCTCTCGCACTGGCTGCCTTTGCTGTGAGAGTCAGCCTCCACGTCCCAGCTCTCTGTGCTCACTGCAACAAAAGAAACCCATCACCCAGGGTCTGGGGCTGCTGCAACTAACACATTACAACCAACAATAAGTTGCTAAAAGCACTTACTGATAAAGGCAGCTGTTGTGGGTAGACCATAGCTCTCAGCCCTCTGGGCTCTTATTATCAATAGCAGTCCAGTCTGGATGCCTCCTTACTAAACTACTGCAATATTATTGCTGGCTCCATCCCCAGAAAGTCTAGGCAGGGTTAGGGAGCCACTGTGTAGCACACTCAAAATTCACGGTCTCTAAATTTTGCATGATATTTTTATTGTGCTAATATGTCCCAACAGCAATAATCAAAACTATCTGCTTCCAGAGGCACTGAGAGAATGACTCCAGATCAACCCCCTGTTCAGACTCCAAGAGAAACTGTTTTTGTCAAAGACTTCTTGAATAATGGGGAATATACAAACAAAGCTCCCAGACTTCTCAGTATCTAAGGCTGCTGCTTCAGTTTTAACTTGCACAATCACTGGATTGTTCTGCTGGCAAAAAGCAGGTGCTTTTCTCTTCTTATTGTATTTGAACAATTTCAGGGTCTTTGGGTTTTTAGTGCCTAGGGGCACAAAACAATTCAGTGCCTCAGAGAATGTATCTCTAATAGTTTCCTCCAGTCAAAGAAGCTGCAAAAAAACAGAAGCAAGTTTTCTTTTTCAATCTTCTTTTCATGCATCAAGAAAATTATTAGAGGCTGGGACAGCTTCTGGCAGGTGCAACTCCCAAAGGGGCCCTGTGCCACTTATGTTGGGGGTAGGCAATGTGTCAGACAGCACATGGGACTGCTGTGCTGTGTCCCAGCCTGTCTTACAGTGCTCCTGCCCAAAGAGATGCTTCTGAGAGCTGGGAGGTCTGAATCTGCTTTTGAGTTCTTTACTGAAGGTACAAAAAAATCACAACAAGCTACAGGAATGTCATCTCTTCCCTTCTTTCTTTCTGCTGTGATGTAATATAATGAACATTCTGGGGTAGATCAGTAGAAAGCCCCGGAATATAAGCCTCTGCACTTAAAATATCAGAATTGCAAGTAGGACTGTGTTCCCTGAGCTTTGGGAAAAAATGGTACAATTTTATTTGCAGACTTTACCGCTAGGATCTTCCTGAATTATTTTATTCATTATGTTCCTTCTTTACAATCAGTATTCATTTCACAAGTCAATAACATATGGGATGTATCAATACGCTCAAGTGAAGATGACACATTCATAACTCATACAGCTGTTTTTTCACACCTGAGAAGGAATATAATGCTCCATATCCGTGCTCATCCACAGCTGTACCACATAAATAAAAAACGTAGATTGTGCAGAAAGAAGAAACAGTGACTTAAAAGAAAACTCAGCTGCCTAACTGTGCGTTGCTGCACTCTTTGGAAAGCCAGGAATCTATTAAGCCCGGTTGTGAGAAGTTCTTTTGAGATTAACTCTCTCAGGGAACACTGCACTAATGACTGTGAGCTGTGACTGGAAATGAAACGTGTGAAACACCGGGAGGAGAAACAGCCGTGCCCAGGGCAGGGAGCGTCCCTGGGAGCTGTCTGCATCCCGTGACTTGGGAGCATTTTAGACCAGGAGGAAAGGGGTTAAAGATTTTGCTGCAGAGATTTTGCACTTTACTAAAACTCGTGTGTGTCTTTAAGACCCAGCTGCAGCTCCCTAGATGAACTCAAGGAGCCCAGACCTGCACTCCCCCATAGCCTCTCATCCCAGAGCAAAGCAAACCAACAGCCCCCTCTGACAAATGCCAAAACCTCCCCTTTCCTGCCATCTCTCCTTTTCCTCCCTCCTCATCAGGGAATGCTCAGAAACCTTTGCTCAACTCACAGCACTCCTCCTGGCCCTGTCTGTGGCAGGCACAGCTGGGTGCCCTGGGGTGGCAGCAGCCCTGCTGGGAGCAGGTGGGCACAGAGGGCACAGTGTCCCCAGAGAGCCCAGTCCCCTCCCAGCTCCAGTTATTCAACAATGCTCAGACAGTCTCCCCTTAATATCATCACCTGGTTATTCTGCTTCAGCTTCCTCATGCTGTGCATTGGTGGGGGCGAGAGCCACAGAGCAAATTCTAGGTATTTTGTTCAAAGTACATGAATGTGTCAAGATTTTTTAAAATGGTTTCCACTCTTTTCATTTTTTTTTTTTGCCAGCACTATTTGATTTTAAAAAAAGATCATCTGTAGAAAGGAAAAAAGTTCGTCTTTTAAAACACTGGCCAATTCTGAAACTTCAGAAGAGAAGGAGCTAGCCACTGTTTTTCTCAAAGCTAGACAGGACCAAAGCTGTATGTTCCTGCAGCAATTATGTAAATAAACGCCCTGATCCCAGAGAAGTGCTGGCCTTTGTTGATCATTCTTGTGAACAAATAAAGCAGCAAAAAGACAGCACAGTAATGATCACACTTCTGCAGGAACAGACGGAGGGGAATTGGTGTTTCCCAAATAGATCAGGAGGCAGCTGAAATGAACATTTTCCAAACTCTGTTTTTGGGTCTAAAAAAATAATGGAGGCAAAAAAGAGCTCCTAGTAAAATTCATTTACTTAAGCATTACGAAGCTCCTTCCTGTTCCTTTTTCCCAGCTGTCTGCTACAATCTATTGCAGGACTGTGACAGCGTTTAGGAGTTTAATGCCCATGGAATAGAAAGTTGTCACAGGTTGATGGGCTCCTGCTGCTAGATAGTGTCCACATCATTAATCATGGACACTTATCTCCTCTGCCTCACAGGAGAGCCACAGTGACACTTGCTCACTGTACAGTGGAGAACACCAAAAACTATAATCTACCAGTGGTGAATTTACCATGGGATTGTGACAAGGACCACAGACAAATACAGGCAGCTCAGGAACACATTTATCACCCAGGGATGAGGACTCCAGCTGACCTCTGGCCAAACCTACACATCCTGCTCCCACCTGCAGAGCCCACACGGCTGCTCTGCCCCTGGGCTGGGCAGTGGCTGTAGGGAAAACCTGGTCCCTGCCTGCCTCTGTGCTCAGTTTGCACTCTAGCTTGAGGGACAGTAAAAACAACAGCCAAGGTTGTGTCTGAACGAAAGGGAACATTGTTCTTTGCATTAAACCCAAAAACCTCCCTTGCTTTCGTTTGACGCACAAGAATTTGGTTGGGGAAAAGACTATTTGCTTTATTTTCTTAAAGACATTCCTGATGTAATTAATTCAAATGAAAAGGGAAGGTTAATTTGATGCTGGAGTCAAAAGACAGGAGTATTAGTCGAAAAAAAATTAGTTGAAATACTCTGGAAACCCAGACTAGCTGAAGTTCTAAATAGGACTTGAGTCAATGGGTCCATTTAAAAAAGACTATTGTAACTTATGGACTATAAAATATTTTCAATGCTGTTGGCATTTTCTCTTCAAGCTGTAGGGATATAGGGGACCCTACAGTGTCCAACACTGTAGATAGGCTCTTGATGAAGAGTCAAATCACTTTGATATTTGAGAGCTGTGCATAAAAACCAGAGCAAACATCTGAATCACAGTCTACCAAGATACCAAGAAAAGATGTGAACATACACACTGTATAAAATATTCTGGTTATTTACTATTAGCTGGAACTGGGACAGCAAAGACAATATAGTTAAGAAGAAAAAAAATTACCCGCTGCTATGACTTGTTGAAGGGAAGGTAGATGGCAGTGTGTTCTATTGCTTGAGATATCTAAATCTGTCTACTTTTACACAAAACAAACATATAAATTTAAAACAACTAGGTTTGAGTATGCAGGGAGAATTTTCCTGTGGGAGGTTAACTACGACCCCTCAAAGCCTTTTTTCAGTCAGCCAAATAAGACTTTTTTTGCAGGTCCTGCTTTTCTGTGGGCAACTGATAATTTACCTTGGACACCTCCCTTTACATGAACCAGGATTTCCATAAGAGCTGGAAGAGTGCTAATGAAAAAAGACATGATTATAAGCAAACAGCTCTCTTGATATTTGCAGCTCATATCAAAAGGCTGGTCAGCGTTTTCTTTAGTTTGTTTGGAGCAGATTTTGCATTCAAAAGTCAGAAACTGGATATTTTGAGTACCGAAGAACATCACAACTGATTTTGTAATCTCAGAGGGAATGATATTTTTCATTATTTTCTTCTCTATCACATTTATTTTTTTGTATAATCTGTAATGTGTCCCATAAGTAGAAAAAAATAAACCAATTCTTACTGCTTTTTAAAACTAAGACGTTAGATGTTAAAAGAAAAAAATAACAAATCATTATAAAAGATAATACATAAAATAATAAATGAACAAATAAAAGGTGCTAGGTGCTATTCATCATGTTAGATGACTGTTCAAGCAAATGAAAAGATGAGTATATTGATAAGGATGAAGTACTTTGAAATTATTTTGCTTAGAACTCAGCGTCACAAACACTGAAGGTGGGATTTTGATCCCACTGTGGCTTAGAATTGGCGTAATTTTGCTGAGTTAATTTGGCTTTATTGAGACATAACTGAGGTCAGAACTGTATCTTGAGGCCGCTGTGAGTGAATAAAGGATGAATCAATATTAAGTTTGTTCTTTCCACGTTTGTGGTTTTTTGATGGCCTGTGACAATGAGACACCAGTGTGCCACTATTATCCTTCATAATGAAAACTTATCTTGACTCGGACCTTACATTTCAGAACTTCCTTTTGATATTTTCAGATGGTTTCTCTGTGAAGATGTGCACACTAATGTTATGTTAAAGGGGAGCAATAAGATGCTCTTCTAGCTGAGATGCTGACAAAGCTAACCCATGCAATTTATTTTTTTCTCAGTTCTGCCTTCATGAAATTCCTATTGCTTGGTCTTATTTTAAAAAGGGAGCAAACCCAGTGATACCAGATCACAGAAATAAACGATCCTTTTTCCTTGTTTCTGCAAACCACTTAACTATTTGCTAGATGACATAAAAGAAAAACGTGCAAACCACACGGAAAAGAAAAAAAAGATGAAAAGGAAGTGTATGTTCTCAAGTGATTCTGACCTGATCTGTTATGATCACTTAGATACAATGGATATCTTAATCTGTTGTGCCATTGGGTATCTGTACTGCTGTGTTACATAAATAGAAACATGAGTGACCAGAGATGTATTTTTTATAGCAAATATTGAAATATTGGGCCAGATAATAACCATCAATCTTGTGAAAATTTGTGAATGTGTGATTATGAACACATTTTGAGGATAGTACTTCCAGGCACTTTGATATTTTCCTGATTTTTTCACTAATTTTATCATTTCAGATATGTTGGCCTGGTGCAGATAGACTTGTAACCTCTCTCTATGCAGACACAACCTAGTGGGAACTCTCTTGCCACAGATTTACTTTGAAAGAAATGCTTTCCACATATCAGCCTATTTTAATGCCAAACATATTGTAAACCTTTATTAGTGATCATGGGTCGCAGTGGAAATGAAACAGCCAGGCTAGAAAGGAGGAGTACTTGTTCACCTTGGATTTCTTTCAAGCTTATTCATTTTTCCCATGTTTGAGCCTGTCTCTCATTCGTCTTGCAAACTCAAATGAAACCTAGAATTAGTGCACATGAATAATTTGGTGTAACCACAAACAGTATATGAAAGCAAAACTCAGGAAGAAAGAATTAATTGACACGAATTCTCCTGTTTTTCTGACAGTTTTTCTGGCCTGATAAAATGTTGTATTTGCATATTTGCAGTGCAGTGTTCCAGTAGCATGTCCTCCTATATAATTCCATCCAGTCTCTTAACCTCAAAGAATAGATCAGATGCTTTCTTTCTCATACTTTGCTTGAGAGATATAATTTACTTTTAGTTATTTCCAATGCCTTTAAATATTAAAATGTGGGATATCAATAAACTGGTACCATAATTTAGGACAATTTGGTTTTTTACTATATTCTGTGACACTCCTTTGCTCTCAGGTTTAAAACCTGGTGAAAGGCAGAAAAGCCACATTCCTGGAGAAGGAAGAAATGCAAGTCTCCATTCCCCCATGTCCTGTGCATCATTTCAAACTCTTTATATCATTAGGAATAACCTCCCTTCACCGAGTGCTTTGGCTTGGGACTGTGGAGGTAGGAAGATAGTTCAGTTACTGTCTGTTCAATTTTAAAACATATAATTGTGTTTGTTTAATCATGGCCTCTGCTGAGACATGATCTTATGATCCTATAATTTTTTTACCAGACTTCCAGGCAATAAAAATCCCAGAGAATTCAGTGCATCTCACAATGCTCACTTGATTTCAACATTTGAAAAGTCACCGTTCAAGAAGTCACTACCCTGGGCTGTGGTAACAAATCACAGGAGTGTTCCAGGTCCACCTCAGCACAGGATTGCTTAAATTGCCTCTTCACAATGGGTCNTTACTGTCTGTTCAATTTTAAAACATATAATTGTGTTTGTTTAATCATGGCCTCTGCTGAGACATGATCTTATGATCCTATAATTTTTTTTTACCAGACTTCCAGGCAATAAAAATCCCAGAGAATTCAGTGCATCTCACAATGCTCACTCGATTTCAACGTTTGAAAAGTCACCGTTCAAGCAGTCACTACCCTGGGCTATGGTAACAAATCACATGAGTGTTCCAGGTCCATCTCAGCACAGGATTGCTTAAATTGCCTCTTCACAATGGGTCAAAAATAGAATCACTTTTTTAACAGCTACAGCTGTTTCAGGGTAAATATGTGAATGAAACTATAGACTTTGGGACTTTCAAAGGCACCTGAGAGAATTCAGAATCTTGATTTCATGTCAGTTCTACAGGTCTTGAAAACTTCAGTTGTGTGTGCTGTAAAACTCACCCTATACCCTTTTAGACACTCACAGTGATAAGAACATTTTGTATTTGTACAATATATGGGTACATGAGGTATGAGGAAATGTCTTAAAGGAAAACCACATCGTGTTGGATGCATGCTGCCCTCCATAACATCAGTGTTATGTGTTCAAACCCTGAAATTTTATCACAACTTACCTGTTGTTTTCCAGGGAGACAAAGCTCATTTACAATACTCCAACAAATGTTTATCCTAAGGAATATCATTCCTTAAGGAATAAAAATTGATATGAAATGCCAGTAATCTGGAGGTTGTTTGTGAAACCCAGTCACATTTCCATTTATTCCTCTGTCAATTGATACAGGGATGTTATGTCACAGTTTAAGTTTGCAGATAATTGAGGGGAAATAACCACAATTATGAAATCACTGCTGGATTACTTTCTGATAGGTGACAAATCAATTCATTTATGGTATTTCCTTTGTCATACTGAGGTATTTTATTGTGCAGAGGAAACCTCTCAAATTAATTAAACTGTTAAATCTATATAGCCCTATGTACCCAATAGCATACCATAGAAAAAGTGAAATCGTTAAAAGAATAAAACTGATAAATGTTGGCATGAGAGATCATTTGGGAAAAGAATCTTGCTTTCAAGAGGATTATGCTGTAACAGTGGTATGAACACATGCTTATAACATCATGTGCATACATCTGTGGATATGTACACACACAGCCACACACTCACACTGATGCTGTGCCCTCTGTTATCTCTTTTATATCTGATTAGTTCTGCTGGCAGGTACCAATTGCATGCTGCACAGAAAGAGCCCAGTGAGTCCCAAACAGTTGCATCACAATGTTATTTAATAATGTTTCTGTGGTGCTTTTTGATTTTTAAATGAAATATGATTTAATAACAAGAAATAAAGCTGTTATTAGGCTCTTTCTAACGTGATTTAGCTCAAATGGGATTTTGTAAAATTGCTAAACTTGCGTAAAAAGGAAAGAGCTTAGAGATACTTAAAAATTATGTAATAATGTATTTATTCACCCCCCCTCCCCGCTTCCACCACAGCCTATGTACATTTGCAAAAGATTCATTCAGCTTGCACAATACCCTTCAAGAGGTTGTAATGAAGCTGTGACATCAAATCACCTTGTCAAAGATCCTGCTTAGACAACCCTGGCAAATACAGAGTGCAAAAAGCTCTGCAGCAGTGCCCTTCAAATTCATGGGCTCTCTTTAGTGATCCCACCACTAACAGTCATTTATTTGGTAACAGTGAAAGAAACGTTTTCCTTCTTAAAGACAGTGAAAAGCAACATGGCACAAAGCAAGCTAGGCTGGGAATTTTTTGGGAATTGACACATCCAGAAGAAACCGAGTTACGAATTAATGGAAGACTGGAACTGCCCAGCCAATGGGCAAGACCATTTAATGCATGTTAACTTTTTTTGAAGTTTGAAGGCTTTCAAAGTGCACAAGGTAATAGTGCTAACTGATATTTCAAAGAACAGCTAGTGTGCTTTAAATAACAACANAGTGTGCTTAAAAAAACAAAAACCGACAAAAAAAAAAAAAAACAAAAAAAAACCCCACAACCCCCCCCCCCACCAAAAAAAAAAAAAAAAAAAGGAAAACGAAAAGGAAAAGAAAAAGAAAAAGGCTTTTAATTCTTTAATTTCAGATTTTTGCTCTATGGTGGGGTTTCAGTTTACTGCTTTTTAATGAAGGAGTGGATGAATGAAGGGGACTGAGGAATCCCAAAGCTTACTCAGTTCTGGCTGCACTTCACAGTTGAATGAATGACGAAACCTACTGAAACTTGCTCAGCCTCCAAAAATTGTAATAAAAATGGAAGCTGAGATAGAAATTTCCCAAGATTTCCTGGGAAATCTTCATAGCTGTTTTCTCCATTGCTGAGGTAAGCCTGTTCAGATGATTTCAGTGTACCCAGCCCCTGAACCCCAGGCTCAGCAGTGTGGATTCTGCTGGCCCAGCCCATGTGGAGAAGCGTGGGGTGAGGGAAGGACCAGCCTCAGCCAGCTCTCCTGCCCTTTGAACCCTCAGCAAAGGGGGCCCAGTGTATTCAGAGGAGGAGAGAACCTCTGCATGCAGCACCCAAGTCTCCTCTGAGGCTGGAGGAGCTCCTCAATAAAACCATAGCAGGGTCTGTTGGACCAGCACCTGTGAACCTTTAAATGGGGGTAAGATTTATCCTGTTAGCTGACTTCCAGCTTGTGTGCAACCCCCTGTAGTGCAGAGACAGAAATCTGGATGGTGAAGATTCCTACACTTGTTAGAGGCTTTTCATGATCCCTCCTGGATCTGGCATTCTACACAACTTGTCGTGTCACAGGTTTACCTTTTAAGAGCTCTTTGAAACTGTCATGTCCTATTTGACACTGAGACATCCCCAAGTCAATGTGCAGAAGATGAGTGGATAACAAGAGCTGTGTTTTTTACCATATGCATAAAAATTCCCAGCACTGGCAAACAGAGAAAAGACAGAATCACAGAATCACAGAATTTCTAGGTTGGAAGAGACCTTCAAGATCATCGAGTCCAACCCATGCCCCAACACCTCAACTAGATTACGGCACCAAGTGCCACATCCAGTCTTTTATTAAACACATCCAGGGATGGTGACTCCACCACCTCCCTGGGCAAACCATTCCAGTACTTTACCACTCTTTCTGTGAAAAACTTTTTCCTAATATCCAGCCTATATTTCCCTTGATGCAGCTTGAGACTGTGTCCTCTTGTTCTGTCCGTTGCTGCCTGGAGAAAGAGACCATCACCCACCTGAGCACAGCCACCCTTCAGGAAGTTATAGAGAGTGATAAGGTCACCTCTGAGTCTCCTTTTCTCCAGGCTAAACAACCCCAGCTCCCTCAGTCATTCTTCATATGGCTTGT
>VXBB01016835.1:20737-32381 GCA_013399915.1 Illadopsis cleaveri | reverse complement strand
GTGAAAGAAATGTTTTCCTTCTTAAAGACACTGAAAAGGAACATGGCACAAAGCAAGCTAGGCTGGGAATTTTTTGGGAATTGACACATCCAGAAGAAACCGAGTTACGAATTAATGGAAGACTGGAACTGCCCAGCCAATGGGCAAGACCATTTAATGCATGTTAACTTTTTTTGAAGTTTGAAGGCTTTCAAAGTGCACAAGGTAATAGTGCTAACTGATATTTCAAAGAACAGCTAGTGTGCTTTAAACAACAACAACCGACCAAAGAAACAAAAAACAAAAGAAAACACCACAACCACCACCACCACCAAAGAAAAAAAAAAAAGAAAAAGGAAAAGGAAAAGAAAAAAAAAAAGGCTTTTAATTCTTTAATTTCNAGTGTATTCAGAGGAGGAGAGAACCTCTGCATGCAGCACCCAAGTCTCCTCTGAGGCTGGAGGAGCTCCTCAATAAAACCATAGCAGGGTCTGTTGGACCAGCACCTGTGAACCTTTAAATGGGGGTAAGATTTATCCTGTTAGCTGACTTCCAGCTTGTGTGCAACCCCCTGTAGTGCAGAGACAGAAATCTGGATGGTGAAGATTCCTACACTTGTTAGAGGCTTTTCATGATCCCTCCTGGATCTGGCATTCTACACAACCTGTCCTGTCACAGGTTTACCTTTTAAGAGCTCTTTGAAACTGTCGTGTCCTATTTGACACTGATACCTCCCCAAGTCAATGTGCATAAGATGAGTGGATAACAAGAGCTGTGTTTTTTACCATATGCATAAAAATTCCCAGCACTGGCAAACAGAGAAAAGACAGCACATGGACTAACATCCTGAATAGGCTGTTAATTTTTTTCCCCCCTCAAACTGGAAATTTTGCTAGAGCATCAGAAGTTGGACGTAAGTAAACAACCTGCAGTTTCACAGTGATCAAATGATTACAGCATCTCCCCAGCAGTCCTAAAAAAAGCCTTGTAGTACATGACGGGCCACCAAGACCAAATCTTAATCAAACACAATATATGTTCACTAAATAATGGAAACAGCTGAAAGATGAGAAATCTCTACAATAATTTCTTATTAAACTGATGCTCTGTGAATGTGTTTAATGAGCTGCCAAAAGAATCTCAGCCTAGCTTAAAAGCAGTAGAGGAAAAGGTAAACTGCCCTGTGACACATCTGTTGGTGCTGCTGGTATGGGAGGATCCACTCCCTGGGATTCCAGGCACCAGGGCCAGCCTGACATGCACAGATATAACTCCATTGAATTTTGAAACAGCAGAAGCACATATAATTCACAATGAAATATGATTCTGTTTCCAAGTGGCACTGCAACAATGGAAATATATTTATTTAGGCATTTTAAAAAAATTATTGTTATTTTAAATGGAAGCATAGATTTTTTTCTGATGTGTTTACTCCTAATGAGACAGGAGTGGCAATTGATCTGATTTACAGGAAACTATAGGCACATGTTTTATAAATTCTCCTTGCAAAACCAGTGAGTTAAAAGAATTTAGAGTAGGGAGGTTTTACCTGCATCACTTGTGTCAGTGATCTGAAGGGAAGTGACAAATAGGCATATAATGAGACACATGGCTTTATACCTGGCAATCTCACACATAAAAAGAATGTCAAGTGTATTTGACAAAATGAAATGAAACTAAAATGTTAGCATTAATTGCTACTCAGTGCTGTATTAGCAGCCCCACAATCCAAATCAATTATGAAGATTTGTATCAGTTGTGAGACCAAAAAGATTTTGGAAGCCTGTCAACTCTAGGCTGTCATTACCTAATGATGATATGACTGCTCTGGGTTCTGCTCAGAACAAGGAGAGTCACAACCACCCACCTCCAGGACTGCAACCAAAATGGTACAAGTGGAGTATTTTAAAGGAAATTTGACAGGTGCATGGTTAAACATCAGAGGTTTGAACAAAAAGATGTACTTCCCACATGGAAATACAAACCTCAGATTGCTCAGGGGAGGACACCCCACCCTGCCCATCTAAGTTAAATGAGAATTACTTCCATGTGCTGCTCCAGAAGCCATCATATTTATTTGATTAGCAAAATTAAAACACTGATTCACTGAAAAATTACAGACTTATTTTTTCTTAATGGTAGATATATTTTGGTATCTTAAAGAAACAGTTGTGTGATGACTTATCAAAGTTTGCTGCCTTTGTGAATTAGTCAAGGAAGTAATTCCTCGGTGACAGCAGAGATGATAAAACTTTACAGCAGAGAAGTGTTAGATGAAGAGTACTTCTTTGGCACTGAGAAAAAAAAATCCATCTAGAAACAATGGCATGGGATTTTTGTCACTTCATTCCATCAGTGAGATCAAATAGATGGTGATGTAGGTAACGAGAAGAAATTTCATGTTCAGGAATGGTAGGTGAGTGTGGCTCTTTCCACAGGCCTTCCCATTGTGCTTGCAGAAAGGGAGTGAGGACTATACTGAAAGTTCTGCTTTTAGTTAAAGAAAAAAAAAAAGCTTCCTCCATTTTCAAGGGAATAAATTGCTCTTCCTTTGGAAGTACAAAGCACAAGACTGTCTTTCGGGGTTTTAGGGTTTCTCCTCTCCTCACCTGAGATTCAGAGATTCAGGGGGTGGTTCATGGTGGTGCTTTCCTGCCCTCAGCCCTCTGAAGGTTTTGAGTCTGGCGCAAGAATGAAACGGAGACGCAAGGTCTTGTTTTCTTGGTTTCTCGCGTTGTTTATTATTTCTTATCTTACAAATTTCTCTGTGCCCAGCCAAGGTGTTCACAGCAGCTCAGGCACAGGATGACTCCTTGACTCTGCTTACAAATTTCTCTGTGCCCAGCCAAGGTCTTCACAGCAGCCCGGGCACAGGATGACTCCTGCCCACGATGGGCTGTCGCTGGCTCTTATACAGATAATTACGTCTACTTTATTTACCATTATGTGCCAATGCCTATCACCTATACTAAAAGGGTCATCTCTACCTTAATCCAATCCTCTAAAACTACTTTGTGCCCACGTCACTGCAGAAGATGGATGCCAAGGGAGAAGAAGAAGAACCCAGGGCAACGCCCTAAAAGCTCCATCTTGTCCCCTATTCAGCTCCAGTCTAAAATCCCAAAACTGCAAAATTTTTTTTCTAGTGATTAGCTACACTACTATCTTTCACACATTTGTGACTTGCAATTCTTCTCTGTGTTGGAAGCTTTTTCCATGGACTAAAATCAAAGCCTGTGTCCTCCTGGGCTCTGTGCCAGGCACCCCCCTGCACAGACCCTCCTGGACAGAATTCAAACCCTCTTTCTCGGGTTCCAGACCCCTTTACCGAGGTCCGTGACCATCCAGGGCAACCAGAGGAATGCCCTGGACTCCCACAACTGTCTCGGAAGTGTTGCCTCCTCTTTTGGGGTGGGTAGCATCTCTGTGCACAGTGCATGACACCTCTGCATCCCTGTTGAATTGTTTCATTTGAGAGAAGTCTTTTGCACACACAGAGGAGAAAATATGAAGTAAAGGAAAATATTTCTGCAAAGCAAATCTGCAGAATGGAAGAAAGAAAAAAGCAGAGTTACCCAGAGGCCCAGCAGCCTCTGTCTCTCAGGGTTTCTTTTCCCACAGAGCTGAGCTGTGATGGAATAGCAGCATGGACAGTTGTCACTCTTGTGTTGGGTATTGGCCTGATGCATCAAACATCTTCTCCTTCAAAACTGCAGCCTCCTGCCCAGTGTTAAATGCCAGTGACTGGGGAAATCACCCCGAGTCCTCCTAAGGAATAACACACCTCCATCCACAGGAGAAGGGAAAGGAGAAGAACCTGTCAGTGAAGCATGTACATGTAATTTTTTGGATTATATCTTATCTTGCACACTTTCAGAGAATGGTACCAGGTGCTTAAAAAGAGACCTTAGGAGAAAGGCTAAACCCATGTGTGCCACTAGTAACTGTCCTGTGATTATGGGGTATTTTGCTAATCAAGAACACATTCATTCACAAGAAATACCTTGTTAGAGACTACCTAAAAGAAACTTGTTAGACATGGTTAATTTTTCAGCTAATAAGCACTTATTCTGGTTTCTTCAGTAATTCCTACAGCCCGTGGGGCTCCTTTTTGACTCCATCTTTGCATTAAAACCAAACCAAACAAAGCAAGCACACAGGAGCAGTCCCTCAGGCTTGGCTACTGCTGCCTGCACTACAAGAGCAGGCTGAACTCTGCCAGCCATCCTGAAGTTTATGGCCTCTCAAGGATGAATGGTGCACTTCAAGGAATAAGATTTAGAAATGCACCCACAGTCATAGCACTGTGAAACAACAGACTGGAAGGATGAATAAGAATCTTTACTCTGGCCTTTATTAAGTCACAAAGGCTTAGTAAAACATTTCTGGGAGGGCAACTACATTTATCTTTTCCATTATAACATTTGAGCCCTGGACATCTAAGAGTCCTATTCTTCTTTGATATCTGCTTAAAAACAACACTACTAACTGGTGTTAATATCATTGATAGGCAGCATTCATATGTGTAAAGAAAAAAGAATTTTACCTTACTTCACACACAAATACTTTACTGCTATTTTTGATTCTCTAATTTGTAATTGCACCTTGTGGTTGATTCACATGCTCACAGTCTGCTACTTAAGTGTTTTCCATTGCATTTTTGGGCATGCTTTATACACAGCAGGTGACAAAACTCGGAGCAAGCCTATTCCATTGAGACACCAACAACTCTGAGTCCCAGTGCTCCAACACCCAGACAGACCTGGGCAGGGCTGGGAGCAGCCCTGGAGTGGGACATGCCAGGGGCAGGCTGCTCTATCCTGGAGCACTCCTCTGCCTTGTTATTGCCTCAGATCACAGCAAGCATTTCATTCCTTCAAGCACCCGGCTGCTTAAGATATATCCCCTCTGAATTTCATGTCTTGTTTGAAAAGATTACTCAAAATCAATGAGGAAGACAGGCTAGGAAAACAAGTGTGGCCAAGTAATTTCTTAAGCACGGTTATCTTTACACTGAAGAGTACACCAGAGAGTTACTAATCTTCACAAAACAAAAAGGATCCCTGAGACATGCTGCTTTTCTTTGCAGCCCTTCAGCTGATATATGAGCCCAAAGCCTGGTCAACACTTAAATCCAGACAGGCTCCCTCTTGAATTCTCTGCACTGGCTCACCGTTTTTCTGGCAAGTTGCAGCGGGTCTGTATTCAGCCCAGACAGCATCTTGCCTTAAATACATTTTTAATCCTGTTTTGCCACATAGTCAGCCTACATAATTTGAATCCTGAGCCTGGGGAAGCAACCCAATAGAATAATTACCGAGTCTTTCCGAGGCGATGTGTCGGGCCAGGCTGTAACAGTAAAATCAATGTTTAGCATCAGCTCCCAGTCTCCGCCCCTCCTTCCCCCAACCTCCAAATCAAGCTAGTTTTTCAATAAAAAGAGGCCCACATAGATTTCCACAGACAGCCAGACAGAGAATGAGAGAGCAGGATTTACAAAGCAGAGCTGGTTTGATACAATAGATACTGACTGGGATGGACGAGCTTTGCTCAGTGTCCTCACCCACTGCTTCTGGTCATTAAAAACATCAGTTCCCAGGAGTATTGGTGTCTTTCCTACTCTGACATATTTCAGTGCAGCTCCTGAGATTCTCCCTTCCAAATCTGTCTGTTCTCATTTCGGCAGGATGCAGTATTTATTTACTCCTGGAAGGAAAAATTCCTACTCAAACTGACTGTTGCACAGCGTGTCAACAGCATTCCATGTGATTCCAAGGGGAAGAAATACATACAAAGAAATTCTGTTAGTTCCAGGAAGAGAGAGTCTTTCAGTTCTTTAGAAAGAGAAATGCTGAAATAAATAATTTCCATTAAAATGCCCGTTGCAAAGTGTTTGATCACAACAAAGGCAGATTCAAGAGAAGTTTACCTTTAGGTCAGCTAGGTGGCAAAATGTGTTGGAAAGTTTTAAGTGATGCCACAGAAGATGGACTGAAGAATGGGTAATGTTGATGGACAATTTATTCAGCAATCTTATCCTATTAACTTTGAAATAATGGGTTTGTGCATAAACAGGACTTTGCTGCTTCAGACAATATTCCTTTGTGGATTAAAGTACCTACTACATGGCCTATAATTTGAGGTACTGCTCAAATGCATGCACAATCTCAAAAAACCTACAAATAACATTTTTGCCTTTTTTTTTTTCTTCCCAAATGAGCCTACAGTTTTTTCATCAGTACTGTTCTCAGTATTTATCCAGTTCTTGGTTGAATTCTTTGGAAATTCCTATCAACAAGAAGAAAAAAGGTGAAATTCAAGATTGCTGCTGTATCTCCACTGCTGCTTTTAACATCTTTCTATGTTTCAGAACATTGATGGTTAGAATAAGCACACAGTACAGCATTATTTTTACTCAACCCACTGATTATATTCTTTAAAGAAATTAGAAATTGCATTTTTCTTGTAACAACAGCACTGTCTAACACAAATGTTGTAATAATAAAAAAATAGCTTCTAGATTAATAAAAAATAGCTTCTAGATTATCATAATAAAAAAAAAGAAGTTTAAAATCCATTGGAAAATGCAAGTAATTTAAAGACTCTTTTGAAAAACAAGAGCTACTCTGGGCAGATCAGCATTGTATTTATTATTGTAACCATGGAAACAATATAAATTCCCATCTGTTAAGGTATTCGTTTGCTGCCTGCAAATGATGAGTATACTGTACTCAATAGGTGAATGAAAGAGTTATAATTTCAATGAGTAGCCAGATATGTAATTTTTCTTCTCTGTAAAACACAGACCAGAGCTCCTGGGTGTGATTTAAAGCCCTATGAAATGTTTGGAATGAAAGCACAAACCCTGGGAAATTTGCCTGGCTCCAGTGCTTTGTGACAAACCAGAAACTTGGACTCTGCCTTAATGAAGGTTCATACTCTGTTTTGAGAGCCTGGGGACAGAGGGAAGGAGGAGAAAAAAATCCCCACCAAAAAAACCCAAACAAACAACAACAGAAAAAGAGGCAAAAAAACCTGAAAAAAAAAAAAAAAAAAAACAGTTTTGATACCTTATTATCAGGTCCCTTAACAAGAGCCACNAAAGAAAAAGAAAAAAAGCAGGGGGGAAAGCAATAACTTTTGTGCCATCAGAAGGTAAGTTCAGTCAGTCTGGTCTGCTTGATTGAGTCCTGCTCCAAGGTTTGGGCTCGTGCAGCGTGTGACTGCAGCAGAAGTGTCTGCTCTGAGCTCTTTGAGCTTTCCACATGCTGAGACCTGGCATAATGTTTGGGATTTGAACTCCACAGCTCGAGCTGTCTGTAATGGGCTGCAATGAAACAGTTAAACTCAGCACTACACCAGCACGTTGGATTGTGGAATTCAGGCCTATTTCTGGTTCGAAATTGCAGTCAGAAATTCAGCTCTGCGCTTTTCATTGTACCTTCGTGGGCACACTTTGAAATATGTGCACCTTCCATACATTCAAAAAAGGTGGAGATTTTGTCTATCTGACAAAGATAGACTGTGTTCATCTGACTCTTTTGTCCTAAGGGAACCAGAAGCTAAAAGATAAGGAAGCTGACAGAACTAAAGAAAGAGGAGAGGAAAAAAAACTTTATGACAGTTACTAGATTCTATATAAGTCTAAATGTTTCTTTGACAGATATTCCTTGTAACCTTTGGGATTTTGCAAATAAATTTATCCTAATACAGATGCAATATGGGAAAAAGGGAGGAATTCAGAAAGAAGCCCAGATCCGTTGTATAATAATCCTTTTGACTCTTTGTATATCATTATTATTTATAGTGTAAAACAGTGATACAGGAAGGAGATTTTCCCTGGACAGAACACTTTTTCTTTGAATGTTTGAAAAGGTTGCTATCAAAGTGATCAACAGCCTAAGCTTTGAGATACAGTATTTTTACTCCAGGGGGAAATCAATGTTGTCAGCAATGACTCTGAAATGGTCAGAAGACAAAATATTGAGAATTTCTGCGGAGCATATTGACCGACAGCTTTTTTCCTTGTCATAATATCCTCAATTAGACTTAGTATTAAAAAACTATTTTAATTATGCTGTGAGATGTTATGAATATTGTCTTACAGAGCATTTTTAGTTAAGGAAAATATATCGAATGTCAACAAACATGAAATTAAAAAAATAGTAAGAAAAGTAAGAATGCAAAAATGATTCGTTTGTTACAGGTGAAGCCTCTCTCTAAGTGTTTTTCAATCAAACAGCCTGACAGTGAAGTCTTAGGATGACAGCAGGTAGTCCCATGTAAAAGTCACAAGTATGGACTTGCAAACTAGAGTTGGTTCTGCTTTTCACATCAAAGGAATTATCAACAGAGATCGGAAGGGACAAATACTTTTGGTAAAAGTTTCTGACACAGAAAGAAAATGGATTGGTGTTCAGAAAGTTAGGAGAGTCTGCACAGCCAGAACCTATAGAACAAACCATAGTAATTGGATTTTGGGATAGTGTGGGATATGAAAAATCATTTGAATAAAAGTATGCATAAAAAATTTAAGGGTTATTAGTCTTTTAATTTAAGAGTTGTTTGAAAAAAATCTTCCTGCTTGCTCTTACTATGGTTTTAGTCCTTGTATGTGTACAGATCTTGGGAATCTAAAACTAGTTGAAGGGAAAGGATTTAAAGGAAAAGGCCAGAGGAGTGCTGAAATACACAGCCAGATTTAAAGTTAGAGCAGGGTAAGGGTTAGGTTAGGGTTAGGTTAGTTAAATGTAGAGGACCTCTCTGAGCAGGTAACTTTGAGAGTTATCTACATCACCACAAGCCAGAGAGTACACCAAGATCCTGCTGGATTTGGCCTCACACATAAGCTATTAGCTTAGACAACATTTGCCTTAAATAATTGTCAAAATTTTCACAGAACATCTTTTCAGAATTTGTTGAGCATCTATTTGTACATTCTCTGTGAATGCAAATGGTGCTCATGTGCTAATGTGCAGTTTAATGTAGAAAGATTCATTTGGGGAGCAGCAGCAGATTTTGTGGGCATATTTAAGAATGTTAATTTGAAAATGTGTGCTATAAACTTCGATCATTTTGGAATATACCCTAGAGAACTCTCAAGTGGCAAACATACAACACCTACTCAAAAAAGACAGAAAAATGAAGAGCACAGCAACTCCATTATAGGCAAGCAAGCAGAGCAGAGCAGAGCAGAGCAGAGCAGAGCAGAGCAGAGCAGAGCAGGGAAATTACTGGAAGGAATTTTACAAGACTGAATGCCAGAATGCCTTGAAAGACATCACTGACCTTCCAGACACGACTGGTTAATTGTCTGTGGAAGGACATGCTTAATTAACATAGAGGGACGTTTTCTTTCCAGTGATAACTGCTACAGTAAATGTGGACCCAACATACTTTACATTTTGATTTTCAAGAAGCATCTGATATTCAGTTTTAGATCAGAGATTGCTGGCTTTGGCACTGAGACATTAGGAAAGGTACAAAGCCACCTGCTAGGAAGGGAGCTGTATTTAGCAGCATTTTCTTGATGGAAATGCAAAGAAAGAGGATCTAAGAATGGCTCCCCTCTCTTTGGAATAAATACTAATGATTCAATCAAAGAATGACACTGTGAGCTGTGAACTATGAGCTAATGACTCTATTAATGTTACAAAGAAAACAATAAATATCCCAGAATAATCTGGCTGTGTTGTACCAGGAGGGCAAACATGGGAGACTCAATGTTTTATACATTCCCTTCACTGAAAAATACACAGGCATTTTAAAATATGAACAAGCACAAAACTTGTTGAGTTGTAGGGATTGAAACAGGCAGGCCAAGTAAACAACAAAGGTAGAATTAAAATACATAGAAGCTTTTCTGAGAAGTCCTGTGTATTCTTCTTAGGATCAGTGTACCATCCCTGTTTCCTTCTAACTGCGAACTGGAGACCAGGTCCAGGTTCATTTGTCACATCAGCAATGTAGACTTGGTACCACTTTCAAACTGAATCCAAGACTGCCAAACCCTTTCTTTCATCACTTCTTTAGAAATCCCTAAGTATATGACTGCTAGGTATAAGTAATAACATCTTTCTTCAAAGTAACTAGAAAGAGAAAATCCCTTCTCAGACTATGAAAGAAAGGATTCTACTGAGTCAAAAGCTTTTGTCTTGACTGCTCTGACCATGTGTTCTAATAATTTTTTAGATTTTATAAAACACGGCATTCTTATTCTTATTGATCTTAAATATTTTTTTACTAATAAAATAAATTACTTAGTTTTATTATAGAAGGCCTGGCTAAAAATAATGCCTATTTATATAGATAAATACAAATAGTGTGAAATATCTCTCAGCTGCTTTATAACTTGTAGGAATTCTCCCAGAGATTCTTGCTCTTAGAGTAACTGTTTTCTGTGCATGGCTAGATGACTGTTTTAGTAAGCTGTTTTCTCTCCTTTGCTCCATCAGATATTACAGGCTGTTCTCATCTTTCAGGAGATTCTGAATAAAGACAGTATTTGAGCTCAGAGATTTTTAATTTTTTTAACATTACAGTAATTTAATTTGTCTTCTGCTTCTTTCTTTCAGAGGATCAGATCTGATTCTCTCTCTCCCAAAACCCATAGAAGAAGGGAAAGGACAAGGTCTTACACTGCAATACAGAAGAGTTTGTTAGAGGTGAAGTGTGCTCTCCCAAGCCTCTTTAAGTCTCCCATTTTTGCTTTCTAATGGAAAGATAAAGTCCTCTCTCAAATCCAAATCTCAGGCACAGAGACTCTAAGCAGACTGCAAGGAAATAAAACAAAAATGTGCTTGGGTTCTCTATGACCTGAGGTCAGGAGAGCTGGCAGTGCCTGTGCTGACTGAAGGTATTTCTCTGCTGGGCTTGGCTCTCTGATGAAAGTGATATGTAGGTGGTCACCCCTCCTTTCAGCCTTCCTAAGGATCTACTGCAGGTTCCCTTTACCTTGCCAAGAGAAATTAGAAGCTTTGGTGATCCTGGACTAAGGGGGTGTGTGCAATCTGTGCTCAGCTTGTGCAATAATAAAGCCACGTGTAGGCTAACATACCTTCACAGCACAAAAAGCACTGCAAAACCCCCCAAAATATTACCTTGCTATTGAAATCAATAGCTAGCCTGTTTCTGATTTCACAGCTAGCACAGCTTCTCTATAAGTCTTTCCATTGTTCACTATTGCAGGTTGCCTATGTGTCCTTCCAACAGTCCTGTGAAATGCTTGGAAAAAGCATTTGCTGTTGGTCAGGATCACTGAAGGGGTTTTTGCTAAAAGTAGAGGTAGCAGTCACCTGAGGCCCCCATCACCAGGGGAAATACTCTGTACTCTGACAAGTTGCTGAAGCTGCAAGATAAGACTACAGTCGTTCAAGAGACAACTACACACATCCAAGCAGCCCCTGCAATGTGTGCATGAACTTGCATGAGCTCGGTATCTGCCATGTCTCTCTCCCCTGCCCCTTGACCATGGCAAAAAGTCAAATTGCCTCTTCATGGAGGCCAGAGAGCTGAATGTTTGTTTGGACCCTGAAGGGCAGAATCAATAGGATCCATTTAGCAGCTGAAGAATTTCAGCTCTTGCCTGTTCCAGTTTATGTTGGATGGCCCCTAACAGCACTGAATAGCTTTATTTAACATGGTGGTGTAGTGGTTTGAAAGCAAA
>VXBB01016835.1:0-20682 GCA_013399915.1 Illadopsis cleaveri | reverse complement strand
TTCAACAATTGGGTTCAACAGTTCATGAAGATGGTGATAGAATACTTTGTGTACATCCCATACTACAACCCGGTAACACAGATGAGAGGTTACAGGGAAAGGTGTCACAGAGGTATTTCTGGAGAAACCCAAATGTCCTGACAGCCAGTGTGCGCCTCTGAACTGCTAGAGAAGAAATAGGGCAAGCCTAGGCAAAGCTGAGACCCTACCAACTGTACTATTGTTTTTAAAAGCCTGTAAGAGTAAATTGCCACGTTGAGATCACTCAAATGTGTGGCATGGTGCCCAAAAGCAAAATGCAGGAAGAATGGAGGGATGTGCTACCCCCATGCTAAGAAGAAGGGATCTGTCAAGGGTGCTCTGTAGCAGCCCATGAATTCTACCAAGTTCCCAGCTGAGTAAGAAGAGGGTGAAGATGGGGATCTACTGCTGGTTTTTCTCATCTCATTGGGTGTATGGCAGTGGGTCATTACAAGAGCAAAGCCAGAATTCAAGATTTGCTTTGTGTCACGCATTTAGGGGAGTGCCAGATGTCCGATCATAAAGAGGAAGTTAAAGGCCTTAAAAAGTCAAATGGATTTTTGCAGATACACAATTAATTATGAAGGCCAAAAAAATATTAGAAATACAGCTTCTGGAAGGAGGGAAACTCCAAACTCTAAATGGCAAAAGCAGAGCTCCTGCATACATCCTGGTAGGTTCAAATCAAGAGATTTACCTGTCATGATGTTATGCTTTAAACACCGATGTCCCCAATGGATAATCACTCACAAATTTGTTAGTCTGACATGCAAATTCACCTTGAAAGTTCGTATGTATGAGAAAGAATCACCACAGGAAGGCAACTGGAGAGATTTAACACTAGGTAGCAAATCAAATGGCTTATGAACACAAAACCAGAAGATGGTTTCTAGCCTCTGAATGGCACTAATCATCTTCCATTGCAGTTGTGAGATATTGATGCTAAACAGAGGTGCCATTGAGGCTGACATCTGTTCTGTACTTGTTTATCAGTTTGGAGTCAAAGAAAAAATACTTACCAAAAACCTAAAGCCCAATCAATCTCCCAAAAATCTAGTACTTTTTACCCGTACCAAGGTTCTGGGACAATTAATCCAGCAAATTGACTGAGTACCCCAGCAAGAGGTAAGATACCATTTAGAGAAATACCACAGTATATATAGAGCCCTAGTCTAGGCAGCAGTGGGGAGCAGGAGGCCAACAAGCACAGGGAAGCAACAGCTCCTCTGTCCTTCATGGCTACTGAAAGAAAAGGCTGCCAGACCTTTCAGAAAAGACCAGAACAGAGTCAGGTTGTGACAGAGGGCCTATATGACACCTCCTGCAAGCCATGCAAGAGCAGTACCTGGACTTTCCATTCTGCTGATGTTTCTGAGAGGATCACACCCAGAATTTTGAAGGCATTGCAAAGCAGCAAGACAGAAGGTGGAGATGTTCAACTGAAGGACCTAAACATTCATACAGTGGGGACTCTTTCCCTTCAGACAAGGCCTGAGTAAAATCTATCATGCACACATTGTCTGTACAACATCTCATATTCCATTAAAACTGCCCAGGCAGATGTGCATGCACTTCCTCCTTTCTGTAACACTTCTGGGACCACTGCTTGTCACTAGTGGGGATAATTCCTGCCCCTATAGGGATAGATGCTGGTGCAGCACTTTGAAGTGATGAGCTAATGCATCCTCTTCCTGACATACAAGAAAGAAGGAATGAACTAATAATTACTTGGAGTTAGAAATGACTAAATGTAGTCTGCACAACAACTTCCCCTAGCTACATTTTGAAACATTGAACTTCACTTGTCTGTTGCCCAACTATATCATCAATAATTATAATGTGCCTTCCTTTGAGAGAAAAATGAAAGAGCACGACCTCCTGTTATTTCAAAAGCAAGATGGAGTTTTTTTATGTGTTTCATAGTGAAAATCCCTAGTATTACTCCCACGCTGTAAACAATACCTCTGCTATTGCCCAATAATTTCTGTATCAGTGTGAATAGCAACAATTTTACATAATTAAAATAGGGAGTTATATTTTTCAGGCCCTTGCATTCCAAGAAAACACATTCTTTTTAGCAGCTCGAATTTTTAAACAGAGGCAGGGAAAACACAGGTGATTAACCTGTAAGACACAGAAGAGTGTGGGATCAAATCCCTTGTGGTTGCCAAGTGCTGCAGCTCCCTCACTAGTCCTGAGTCAGATACTGGAGAGGCATCTGCTGCAGTTTGCTCCTTCTGTTTTGTTCTGTTCCTGCAGAAAAGAGTTACCACACTTTGAGAAATATGCTCCATTCCCAGCTACCTCTTCAGGCCAAAGATTTTCAGGGGACGGTGGAATTGCTTTGCCTACAGTACCCAGAAACTCTGCTCTTATCAATCACTGAGGGTTGGAAATGCTGTGAGTTCAAGGACTGTGACTGCCCATCCATCCCATTTAAGTGCAGCTCAAAACTCCCTTGTTTTGTTGTGGAATGTTCCATTTAAAAGCCAGATTAATTTCTTAAGTGTGGATGGAATTTTTAGCATACAAGATGATTATCTAGATTATTCTGCTACTATGTCTGCATGGTGGTAGGATTTAATAAATACAAACAAAAGCTCTGGCTTTCTTCTTTTTAGGAATATTAAATTAATTACAAAAATAGAGTTTAGATTGCAATAGTGAAGCTTGTTTGAATGAAGAAATTGAAAATTCTATGGCCTATCAAACTTGGACAGAAAGACATGATTGTATTGCCCACAAAAAACCTTCTGATATGATGAAAGCTGATGATGATTTTCAGTAAGGAAAAAAAATGCAGAAAGGTAGTTCACAGTCTATCAAGGAAGTTTTTTACATAGCAGAAGTTACAGAAATATTTTTCCTCCAATTTACACCGTATCCTGGAATTTGAATATGAAGCTTTTGTTATTAGAAAATGATGGTTAGTGAATAAAATATTGTGTGATTTGTTGTTGTTGTTGGTTTTTTTTTTAAACTGGACACATTCATGCATTATAATTTATACAGATAACTTTTCTAGATGTGTTTGTGACTTTTTAACATCCTTCTTGTTCTATGGACACATTAAAAAATAATTTAAAGAAAAAAACCCTAATTTTCAACAGGTTTCCTTTGAACATTCTCTATGTTTTATGGTATGAGGATACTACTAAGTCTGCTGGACAAACAGTGAGGTCCAATTACTTTCTGTTTCAGTCTTTTGAATTTCCTCAAAATTTACCATCAATAACTTAAATCTATTATCCTATTAGTGCTTCATTAACCCAACATGAATCTCATTTTAAGTCTATGCTTACTCCTTATGTTTGGGAACAGGAAGAAAAGGTGTGTTACTAACAAAATTTATTACCAACTTTTCTCAGAAACAATTTCTTAGACGATTTATTTTGGCTCCGCAGTTATTTTTGAGACTAATTCTGTCTGTGGAATTTGAAATATGCTTCTTAGACTGAAACAACAAGACTGCTGACTGTCTCAAGTGGAGCTTCCCATTCTGTGCAGTTATCCATAGCTTCAGAAACCAGTCCATTACAGATGCCCTCACATGTTAAGTCTCATGGTGCAGTATTATAATTTCACTGGTCTAAGCCAGTTTGAAGAACTTTTTGTTTGTTAGCAAAAGAAATCTAACTTGACCACATTTCAGGAAGGTTTCCTATAAACTCTTTTCTTTCCTTACATCAAATGCCTTAGGATCATATCAGAATATTCCAAAATCAATGAGAAGGTAGACTGAACACTGTTTATCTAGCACAGCAAGCAGAATGTTGAAAGGATGATGACTGTATCTTCTTCCAAAGTCTGAATTCAATGCATACACTGGCAATTGCATAATCTGGGAATACCACTGTAATTTCAGAGTTAACTGACATTGAGCATTAGGAATTCAAACACAGTACTCAAAGACAGTGTATTTGTAGCTATTCAGTAGAGATCTTAGTGTCTGCTTTGTACCTCCCTTACCAGACCTTCACCAGGAATTTGAGAAGTATTTTAATGGGCCGGAGTGGGTTGTCCCTGTATCTTTTATTTCCCCTCTTCTCCTTGCAAATCCTCTGCATGGAAGAGAAGAGATCTCTTGATCCCCCAATGCTTGGACTTCAGGTTTGAAAACTAGGTTAACTAGAGAAGAATTTCTCTTTGAGACAAATGTACGATATCTTCAGCTCCAGGATCTGAATTCCTTAGGATTTAAGTCTGCACTAACAGTTTACATCACTGGTGAATTATCTGGATTCCCTTGACTGCCTTTGCTCAGTGTTTACTTTTGATTTTCACAGGGGCTAACAGAAGACTCCCAAAGCACTTGCTAAAGCCTCTTTTCAAACAGTTGCCCAACTCCTTCCTCCTGCTCCCACAGAACCACCTCCATCTCTGCTGAATCCCTGCTCTCCACTGCACCCACTCTGATTCCATGACCAGCAGGCAATCACAAAATGGATACAGCTGACAGAGTATTTCTCTTTTGCTTCCTTCATCTCACGAGGACTTCTCATGAATAATATTCACTGCCAAAGACACAGCCACGCTAAGCCTTGCACTGGGAAATGAACAGCAAGTGCTGCTACAGATGGCCTTGGAGTGGTTATCTCCTTAGCAATCGCTGGTGCACGTGCTGACAAGTGTTATGATTCATTTTGAGTGCCTGGTTAAGGCAGGTCACTTATTGACAGGGGACAGAAAAAGCAATCTCTTAACATTCTAGCACATGGAAGCAGTAAAGAATAAAACAAGAAAGACAACTACGTTTCTGTACCAAAAATTCTCGAGCAAACACATGGACATGATCCCTTGCAAAAGGTCAGGGAAGGCTACTGGAGTGATGTATTTCCAAAGTGGATGGTTAATTTAAAAGATTCAGTCTAATTTCTGTTAGCAAATCCTCTTACATAAGCAATACATTTTTTAAAAGTGCTTGAATATTTAAGTATTCCTCAGTTTCATGGCTCCCACATTAGTGAGCTTTTAAAGAAACTAAATTTTTTTAGAAAAAAAATTTTTTGCAGCACTTTCTGTAAAAAAATAGGTCACTGCCTCTCTGTCAGTCTGGGAGCACCAAAACAGAGCTTGGAACTCCCTACAGCAGGCAGTTCTGCACACGGTGTCATTTGAAGCAGTGGCTCCCAAGGAGCAGGGTGTGATCACATTGCAGATCTTTGGGAACGTTACAGGAGAGGTGTGGAGCCCCCAGAGCTCACACCCAGAGCTGTGACATGACAGACTTGGGGCTGCCAAGGACGGGAGCTGTGGGTTGGGTCAAAGTTACACTGCAGGGGTGGGGGAGGACCCAACCTGACTGGGACCTGTATAGAACAACTTGTCTTCTCCAGAAAGTTAGGAACCATTGACTGAGGGGCTCACTCCTTCTCTTCTTGAAGCTGCAGAATATTTTATCACTCATAAGAGAAGCTAGATCTGTAGTTCAGTTTCTTAACTTTGAATGTGTGGTATCATTTCTTTGCCCTGGCAGCAAAAGGAATTAGCTCCATTATTACATTTTACCATTTGACAGCGCTCTGGTAAACAGTGCTCAGAAGTAAAAATAGGAAGGCTTTTAACCAGAATGCTGATTTACAGCTCCAGAGTGATAAGTAACCTAATGCAAATAAAAATAAAATCCTACATATTGCCTTATTATTTTTTTTTTTAAATTAACAATCTCCATAGCTGTAAGCGAGAGAAATTAATTATGCCTGGCCTTACATCATGCTCAATGTGTACTGATGCAAATGCACCCTATTTTAATTCCTCTGAATGTTAATAATAGAGCAAACGAGCACTAGATTAGGTTGTACAAAAGCAATGGAAGCAATTAAACTTCATTTAATAAAATCATCAGGGATAGAGAGGCATTAATGCCTTATACCCCTCCTGTGCAGGGCGTGGAAGGCATGTTGGTCCACAGGAGCCTGAGAACCACTGAGATGGGAGCAATGTAAATACATAAACAGCAATGCCAAGGTAAGTAGTGTATCATATATGAAAAGTCTTAGAGTGAAAGCCCCAGGCTACCATAAATTATTTACTTTAAAGCACCAGGAAATAGTACCATCTCAGGCAAATGACAGCAAAAATCTCTTCCATCCTCTGTGAGGCAAAGCATCAGCACTGAATTACTTTGTAAGTGCAAAGCTGGTTAAATGTTGTACTGATGGTGTTAGAGAGAGAGAAAAAAAAGCTTGAACTGTGAATGGTTGTTCACTTTGTACAGCCTTCTGTCCCTCTCTAAATTTATATTCACAAAGAGCATTGTGTTTGCACTACTCCTGTCTGGAATAGCTGTTAGCTCTCTGAATGCTCTCACTTGGACACAAAACCATATATTCCTTTTTTATGACCATGAACACTGGCTGATCTCCATTTGTTCCTTGTTTTCACCCATCCCTAGTCATCTTTTTTTCTGCTAGAGCAAGTACAATAACTGTCTCCTAGTTAGGAAGGGGGAAAACTACCATACAAATTAGTTGATGTGTACCACAACTGATAAGCTGTAAAAACTGCTTATCAGCAAGATCATTTAAAATCAAAAAGAGCTAGTTTGGAAGAAAATTAGAGAAAAAAAGCCCACATCAACAAGAAGTACTATTTTGTCCTCATTGCAAATTGAATGGAATTAATTTCTTTGCTACAATAGCACTCTCCCAAAAATCTTTCTATGAATATTAAACCTCCAATGGCTGCAAGAATCTGTAGAAAGGAGATTTAAGTAATAAGCATTCATTTTTGTTTGGATTGTGTACTTTTATTATAAGTATCCCGACTGCCTACAAAGGATTAATGACAATTGATGATAGCAGTGATTATATTTCTATTTTTTTCTATAAAGAAAAATCTTTGTGCAAGTATGAACCATTCATGGGAGAAAAAAAAAAGCCTAACTGGACAGCAGGCATCAACAAAATGCTTCAGATGTTTAAAGGTTCTACATAAATCTGGTTACAAGTTTTACAATTGTGTTTGGGCATTTTTCAGGAAGTGTACTCCTAGCCTAATTCATGCCATGGCACTTAACTGTGGTGGCATTTCACCAAGAGCTGTGCTTATATTTTTTTGTAAATAAGGCAGCCAGCAGTGATTTGTATGATAACTTGTATTGCTTTATTTGAATTCCAGAGAAAATAGCTACTAATGTTTTGTACAACATCATCTGTCTGTAGATCACTATTTTAATTGATAAGATTTTCTTAAGTCTCTCTATCTCCTGAATATTTTCTTTACTTAAGTGCACAAACTTTTTGATGTTAATTTCAGCTCAAACTTCATCCACCTTTTCACCTTGAGTATATTATATATGCTATAATATAAATTATTATATTATAGCTAAATATCTAGCAGCACAGAAGAAGGGATTTGTCCTGAGTTTAGCTATGTCCATCCAGCACTTTCTAAAAAGAACTGAAGTGACATAAACTGAGCATAAAATATCTGTTGCACAGTAAGTGATAGCTGTGGTATGTGATGAGGCTTTATGGGATTTTCTTGAAAAAAAAGGCTTTTATGAAAATTAAATGTTGGTGTTACTGCTCATAAACTCTTGCAGGAAAATAAACACACTTGGCAAAGATGTGGCCGTTAAGAAAATGTATCGAGACTGTGACATACATCAATGTTTTGTGTTATGAGCATCAATAATAGACAATAATAAATTTTCACTTCTGCCAAATGACTCAGGGCTCTCTGCAGCAGGGGTATATTAGAAATACTCTTTCTCATTAGACAAAAAGAAAACTTGAAGGCCAGTGTCTGGAGTCTGACCCCAGCTTCACAGGCCAATGTTTGGGGCAATGCCTTCTGCTCCCAAGGAGTTACTTTTGGTTTGCATCACTGTGCCCAAAATCAATATCTGTCCCCACAAGTACAGCAAAGGGTGATTTTCCTTCACTTGACGTGCAAAGAGAAAGGGGTCATGCTAGGAACACTGTTCTCTTGAGGAAAGACAACAGCACAATAAAAAAAAAAGTAACAGCAGGGAAATGTTCAATCAATCCTGGAGCATTAAGGTGGCACATCAATTTGTGCAGCAGTGGTTGTCACTGTGTGGAAGCTGGCATTGGTGCCATTGTTTATCCAAAGAGATTTGACTCATTTTGTGAGGAACAAAAAACTCCCACAGTGCCTAGGACCCCCTTCTCCACTGTGAGAAAGCTTTATTATTATTTCTCTGACAAGAGAGATCTATATCAAGCTTAAGGCAGGTTGGATAAAAGCAAAGAGTTCAATCAATAGCAGGATCCCTTTCCCACTTATATTAAAGAATGATTGAAGAGGAGTTAAAGACAGGTTGGTAAAGACAATTTCAGCAATATCACTGAACTGCTGAGACACAAAGCTTGGATCTTTTACCTTCCTTTGACCAGGAATTAAATATCTTCTATTTTGTCAGATATGCAGCGCAGGAAACAAGATT
Source organism: Illadopsis cleaveri (assembly GCA_013399915.1). NCBI lineage: Eukaryota > Metazoa > Chordata > Aves > Passeriformes > Timaliidae > Illadopsis > Illadopsis cleaveri. The sequence continues at coordinate 12,248 of VXBB01016835.1, read as the reverse complement.
GTGGAGGTGTCCTCAGATTTACACCGGTGTGATTGTGATCTGTATTATTATCAGGATAGTGTTTTTATATTGCTGTGCTTCTGTAGCTCCCATTGAAGGGCATCTGTTTGAGGTACAGTAAATAGTACCTGTTTTGAGAAGCTCTTTACATTTCTTCACTTGAAATATTGATGACTGTTTTAAGCTGGTATAATAGCATACCGTATTTCACGAAAATATTGCACAACTGCTCATGCACAAAACTGCCTACAGTGATACTCAAGGTAAAGAATACAGAGGCTTTTAAGAATAGCAAGAAACAGCAGGAGTTGGTGCCACTGGTGTGAGGCATTTGAAAACCTCCTTACTGAAGTTTTCCTCACACGCTGTCCCTTACTCTGCCCTGGTGGCGCAGCACATCTGGCACTTGGAGCACTCACAGCCTGGAGGACATTTCCTCTTCAGCCTAACAGGGAAACAAAGGGTGCAATGTTGGAACAAAGGAACACATATTTAGTCTGAACTGTAGAATTCTGTGTTTCTGTGGGCTTAACACTAACATCCATCCTACCTGATTTCTAACTTGTGATGCTACGTGTACTACTCGGTGTTTCAGACATCCTGGAATGGTGGGTGGTTTTACAGACCATATGTGCTGTAATCTCTAGACACATCTCAGCATGTTAAAGATGGAGAATCAGATGCAGTCCTCAGATTGAATTTTTGGTTCCCTTGTTTTGTGGGTTCTTAACAGATTTGCCATAAAGTTAATTGAATTCTGCTTTCATTTGGCTTTAACCAGATGTGTAAGTAAGAACTTTGCATGGAATTTGTTGTGACTTGAAGTGAAAGGTGAGATAGCCAGCAAAGAATTGTTCACAATTCAATGAGAATCAGGATTGAACAAGTGACTTGTTCTTAATTCACTTTGAAAGTTTCAAAGTCACCCTCCTCTTCCACGTTGTGCAACATAAGAATACAGGATGCTTAGCAGATACTATTAATTTCTAGTTTTATGCACTCTGGCATGCATGATTGGCTCATGAAGTAATGACTGTTTTAGACTATGATGTAGAAAGAAATGAGTATTACTGTGAAGCCTTAGCCAATTTTAGAAGCAGTCTGCAGCCAAATCTTTCCTGAATTTTTTTGTGAGAATCTCAGCGTGATTTTAAAACATTAACAACGTTAAGAGCTTCACATATGTTTTAGAGAACCAGCTGAAGTGTGCAGCATTCTCTGCATGGATCCTAGCTCACTTATTTTCATATTTGGCTGCATGTAATTATAGAGGATGGTCTTTTTCATATTTTGCTTTTTTACAATGCTTATTAAAGAAATAAAATTGACAATTAGTCAAATAATTTTAAATACCGTTTAGCTATCTCCACAGATTTAAAGGCAGTATCTCTGAAGATTTAGAAGGGTGCCATGCAGAAACCCTCTGTTGGAAATGAAGCTCATCTGATAACACTTTTGCAAAACTGTTTCCCATCACCATTTCATTACATCAAGTATGTCAATGCCACGCAGATATCGCTCCAGTCTCTGCCCCAGACTGACCTGGATGCTAATGGTGTGTTTTTGCCTTGTATTTTTGTTCCATTTTGGTAATCTTTACTCAATCTAAGGAGTTCTTTTCTTCCTTTCCAGAAGGACACTTCCAGTGTGGTTAAACAAGGCATGGAAGAACACATTTACCTCTTAATTTAACTAAGGGCTATAAATATTAAAAGGAAGTGAATTTCAGATGAACTAAGACAAAACCAGAAAGCTTCAAGGATATCACCATAAAATTATAACCCGGGCAGATTGCAGAAATCAGGTGATTCTGATCTAAGTAAGTGTTTAGAAGAGCAGTCACCACCTGTTTGTACCAGACCATAACCATAACTGAAGGTCTGAAACAAAAGCAAAGCAGTTTCAACTAATACAAACTCTGCAAGGAAAATTTGCAAGCACAGGTTTGAAATGTGCACATGGAATGTTGCTCATTTAATGCTTTATATCCTATGGCAACGTGGTAGTGCTAAAATTTTTGTCTCAGCTGGATTGGGGTGATCCCCCCAAATCTTCACTAATACCTGTCTCTCAATAAAAGTATAAACTGCACAATGATTTTTGGCTAGCAGCCTGTCAAATTATTGATACTGTTTATAGTCTCTTTAAGTGATTACCAGTTCAGTCTTTTGAATGAGGAAATTACAGCACGGGGATGTAGCAAATCTGGGGGTCCTGGCCTATAGAGGATGGCTAAAATGTATGTTTGAACAAGACTGACAGTGAGCACACTGTAGAAAGCATTCAGCTTTAGTTTCAAGACCTTTCATACTCCACATCCCAAAATATCTACAAAGTGAGGCAGAAGATATTATTGGTATACTGCTGAGACATGACATTCCAGCATATGATGCATCAAGTGTAGTTTATTAAAAATGGCCTCTGGTAAGAGCTCTGATGAAAAGTTTGGGTGTTTATTACAAAAAACTCAACCCAAGCAACCAGAGCCCCAAGCAACCCACACCTTCATGATCAATACCTTTCATTTCATTAATTGCCCTGGATGCATATAAACACAGTAAAAAAAAATGAAACAGAGTATAATACACCTACCAAATGTTACATGGCCACCACTGTAACACCATCAATGATATTCCTTGAGGTGTGCTGGGAGAAAGAGTCTAACTTGAATCCTTTAATTAAGATTTCAGAGTGCTGCCACTGAACCAGACCACCTATTTCCTGCTAGGTGACAACCACATCCAGGCATTCATAGACAGAAATTTGATGCTACAGTTCCAACCCTCAAGAAGGGTTACCAAATAAAACTCTAAACTTGTGTCTCACCAGTAAAGACTCTGTGTTCTGATGTGCTCCGGCTCACCAAAACACACAGACATGCAGACAGCATGCACCCAGTTAGTACTGAGCACTGTGAAAGAGGTGCACAAATGCTTATTAAATCTGCATGTGCAAGGCAGCAACCTAGCCAGAGCCATTTCTTTCCAGCTTTAGTAGTTATAAGGCACCTACCAGCTCGGTGTGCAAGCAGTGCAAGCCATTTGTGAGCCAGGGAGACATTTGTGGACCAGTGTTATTTACAGAAGCCACAGGAGAATTTTTGCTGAATGCATACATTTGAGCAAGGCACTTCATGGATATTCTGTAGAGGAGACAATTTTCCTAATCGTGCAAGAACACTTAGAGGAAAATGCACATTTATATGCAGTGAGATGAACTGGCAGAGCTCCCTTCCCCATACTGCACCCCAAGAGATGTGGGCAGCCATATAACCAGAGAGGGACATCCCTGCCCCCAGCCACACAACCATCCATCTTTGGGAGTTACAGGATGTCTGCCAGCTTTAAACTGGCCCAAGTTACCTCAGCTTCATCTGATATTGCTATCATCAGAAGACTCTCTCCTCTCTCCACCCTTATCTGCCCTAAACAGATCCCCCACATAATCTTATAACATTATAACAATATAAATTATAAAGTATAACTAGTTAAGGCAATAGTCTCGGTTTCAAATGTTATTTCATTTTAATATATGACAACTTCAGGGTTGAAATAGTTCTCCTCCCTTTTTTCCCCCCTTCATTAGACAGACTCTTAGATGCTAGATCTTAGTACAATTTGTTTCTCTAGAGATGGAAGTAAAGCTACTTTTTGAAACCAGAAGAGTTAAATCAGCAAAACCCCATGAGTACACTTTTATTTCAAGCCAAATACTTTAGGAATTATTTTTGACTAAGGTAAAATATGCTACTCTTGCCATGATCTAGAGGATATACATCTGTTGAAACAATTCCACAGAAAAACATAAAATGCAGATGATGAAGCAATAGATGAGCCCTTAGTGCAGTTGTTTTCATGACTCCCAGTGTTGGTTCAGGTGGTTTCTCACAGTGAAACTCTTGTCCCAGAGTACATAAGAATGTAGAAACTTTTATTCTGGTGATGGGAAACCAAAGGAAAGAAAGCCACCTAAAGAAGATTCACGAGGAAAGAAAAGAATTTTAGGAAAAACTTAGGCTAAAGATTGCGTGGTTGTCCCCATTATGCTTAGACATCTGTCTGCCATGTGGCAATTTGGGAATAAAGGAAGTTTCACTTACAGCATGAAAATAAATAAAAACGTTAATTGTGAACGATGCCCATTGTAAAGTAGGCCCATTCATTACACTCCTGATTACTAACTTTATAAGTGCCAACATTGAGAAAATGCATGGAGAAGGATCATTCCCTACAGAGTTGTGTCTCATGGCTCAGCTGGGAGCTGCTGAGCCCCACAGATCCGATGCTTTGACAGAAACAGCCGTGGGTGGCTTTGAGGACTTGCCCTTGCCAACTGGGGCTGGAACTCAGAAATAACACGTCAAAAATATGGATTAAAAAAACTGGAGAAAAAGGAGAAAGAGCAAGGAAAATCCTACTAATACCCTATAATTCTTGCTGATGCATGCAACAGGGTAATAATATTAGATGCTGTAAATTAGGAAAATCACAGATGAATACATACATGTGTTTATGGAGAGAGAGATATTTAGTCTAAGTTGAGGATACAACGTTTTAGGAAGGCTTGGAAGCCTGCAGTCAGGAAAGTACTATAGCTTTTAAGTTTAAATATGTGTTCTAATGATCAATATTTAGCAAAGCTTACTGCAGCACAGGGAGAGTCCCACTGGTGTTAACACAGACTTTGTAAGTTGCTTCTGATCTGAGCATGTGTTTAGCTGACCTGGATGCACAGAAAGATGAAGCTTGCAAACAGGCTGAGGGAACACATCTTTTAGTGATAGAATTAAATTTTTGTTCAGTTTGATATTCTTTACCATAAACCTAAATGCAAGTTATGTCCATATAAACCAAAAAAAAAAAAACAACAAAAAAAACAACATGAATTTGAATTAGAACATTTCCTCCAGACTTCTCTCCTTAGAGGCAGGTTCTTTGCTGGTGCAAATTTCCATAATTTAAATGAGTTACAACTGCTTACACCAGCTAGACTTGGACCCATCTATCACCTCTATTATCTAGATAATGTGGAAAATAATCTATTCAGAGCTTTCATTTTGAAAACAATGTCATGTTACAATTCTCAGCAGAGTCAAAAGGCTTCCCAAAGCCATGCATGAAAAATAAACTGTCACCTTTTAAGATTTCCAAGCTGTATGATAAATAATACTGAACTAATAATAACTCAGATAGAAAGAGAAGCAATGTTTATCTTATTTTTCTGCTTTAGGGGAAAGAATCTAGGTAGCAGATTTTGTCATGATTTTATTGCTCATTTTCTGTTCTGCAGGTTTCTTTCTTTGTGCTCATAGATGGTAATGACTTTTGCAAGAGAAATAAATTGTATTTCCATGGGAGCCAGGGCGTTAGGCAAATTGCAAAAGATGATGATGAAATTTGGACTAAGCTCACAACACGCTCTAGGTCCTGATGATTTAAAAACATTCCTTTAGCAATAAAAATCAAGTCCTTAAGTGCAATCCTAGCAGCCTGCATGAAAACAAAAACATACACAGGATTATTCTGGTTTGATTTATAGTGCTTTTGCCTACTGGAAAACTTAGTGCAAGAAGCTTGCCAAGGTCAGTGCTTCTGCTTTCAGATTTCTTTATGAAAAAGGAGAAAGCAAGCTGCATTTTCAATTTTTTTCAAAGGCTCTGGCACAACGCCAGCCACTAGGCATTCAAGAGGTGTTCTGTAATCCATTCAGCTGTAACATAAAGTTTTGTAAAAGGTATGCTAGCATATTCTGCACTGGCTCTGCTAATCAGTAATGTTCCATTAAATTGGCCACTGTCATATTAAAGAAAGATCTACACAGTTTGTGCCCTCTTGTAACAATAATATTTGACAATAATTATAGTGATACCAAGGTGTAGGTGGTCCAGTTGGCAAGAATAGCACAATATTTCTCTTTAATAGTGACTTGATCAAACATGTGTGGGTGCTGTGTTGAGGCTTGAAGAGGATTATAATAGCTGAAATAAGATGAGATAATTTGCTGACAAAGTTGTTTCTTCCTTAGGAGAACACATCCTTCTGTGCATATGTGTGTGTACATGAACATCCCCCCACACACTCATCTCCCAGAGAAAATAACCCTTAAGTAGCTGTGCACTGAGAATGCTGATGGGGTGGAGCATTGTGCCAGAGGGAAAAGGGAAAGCATGCCAGGCTTTGTCTGTTTGGGAAGAGGCTTTAACAAACAAGGGCACAGCACTGGGGTTTCTGCCCTCCAATGAAGAAATGGTGACTGTGGCATGGCAGATGTTGTGCAAGGATCAATTTTGTTTAATATCACAGGGCCACCTGTGCCAGCTCTGGGCAGTCATGTCTGCTACGTGCTACAATTTGCCATACACTGATTGCACCAGCACAATAAATGGTACAAGCCAGAGCACTGAAATGATCACCACACAGCAAAGCTCTCTATCCTCACTGTCTACAGAACACAGGAGTCAGCCACCAGCAGCAAGAGCTCCCAAGCCACATGTCCTCCCCCCAAGCACCCAGACTGCCTCCTCCTGTGCTGAACTCCCAGCTGAACATTATTCACTGGGCTAGACAGCTCTACAGTGCAGCCCCACCAGCGGCCAGGGGACAGTTCTTACCAACAGCTTAGCTCAGAATTCTTAATGGTGCTCTTGACAGACCATTGTGTGACAATGCCTTTCTGCATCCTGAGCCTGCCTTAGCATGGCTGGTGAAGCCAGAGAAAAATGGCAAAATGAGACACTACTGCTGCTGCTGCTGCTGGAATAAGCAGTGCCCAGAAAAGGGGCAGTGGTGGGAGCTGGAGTTGTGGTTTTGGTGCTGTACAGAGGTGTGAATGTGTGTGCAAGATGAAAGAACCCTCAGCTTTCAGAAATAAATCTTTGAGATGACACAGGAACACAGAATGGCTGGGGGACCTCAGATCATCTAGTTCAATGCTCCTGCTCCAGCAGGACCCACTAGGACTGGTTGCCCAGTACACTGCTGTCAGGTTTTGAGTATCTCCACAACCCCTCTGCCCAACTTACTCCAGTGTTCAACCACCTTCACAGTTAATGCTCTTTTGTGTTCAGATGGAGTTTCACATGTGTCAGTCTGTCTCCATTGCCTCTGTCCTGTCTCTGGGAACATGCAACCTGAGCCAGATGAATGGTCTGTCAGTTCACACTCTGAATTCTGGATTCATGGAAATCTGCATGGACACAGCAATCAGCCTAATGAAGCAATCTCTCTGAGGGGAACTGTGTTTCTTCCATCATTTCTCTCTACTCCTTTCCAGTATCCTGTCCAGTTTATCAGGAAATCCTAGTGTGGACATCTGCAAAGATGACAAGTAGAATATATTGAAATACATAGAGGAAGTGAACAGGGGCTGTGGGGTGTTTATTTGCTGGTACAGTGTGGCAAGGATGCTACCTGGGATGCAAGTGTCAGATTTTGTTCAGCTGTACATCAGAAGTGAATATAGCCAATACTTCAGACTTATACTTGCTCAGCCAGTTCACAATCTGGAATTGAATTTGTATCACGATTTAAATAATTTGCTGCTTTCTTTTTTTGTGAGAAGAATAAAAATTAGTATTCTGTCAATTTCCAGATGTTTTAGTCTCTTCTTAAAACAATAACATAACTAAAACTGACTACCCAATTTCAATGAAGCCCTGTATTCAATCCCTGGTAGTGTGTACCACTGCCCCCAGCATTTTACAATGCAAACCAGTCATCAGCAATCAGAAAAGAAGCCAGAGCCTGGGCTAGTATTTCCCATTGCACTTACTGGTGATACCTGATGAGGTTATTAAGAGATAATGCACAAGTTCCCTGTGTTTTCCCCTCCTTTTCCTCAGTGTGTCTCTTGTGTACCCGTATGGTATTCAGGGTGTGTGCTGCCATGCTCCCCCAGCAGGAAAGCTGCCCCTGTGCACAGAGTGATACCTGATGACATTAATCCAACACAGATGCAGGGCAGGACAGCTGCTCCCTGCTCCAGCCTGGCCACCAGCCCTGGGCTCCCCAGGCCAGTTGCTGATGTCCCCACCTGATGCAGGACACCAGGCCACACAAGATCACAGCCTGAGGTAATATGGCCACAGGCATGTTTGCTGTCATTGTTCTGTTCCTCACCTCCACCTTTGTGCTGAGAATACTTTTGTCTGGGACAGTGGCAAAGACTGGCAGATCCCAGAAATCGCCTGTTGCGCTTTCTGCTCTGACTTTTCCCAGGGAGGACAAGAAATCCATTATGGGGTATAGCCCATTGCTCCCCCCTCCTACCCCTTCAAATCTGGAAGACTTCCCTGGATAACTTCCACCAACTATCCCACATGTCAGAATAGGCTTTTCTCTTTGTTCTAGAATATGTTGAAAGGAACTGACAACAGCAAATAAAAATTTAAATAACTAGCAGAGAAACTAGAGAGAGACAGGAGTTGCTAGTGAAGGATGTTGCAAAATGGTCACTAGTTAAAATAAACAAGCCAAGTTCCAGTTAGTCTTCAAAGATTTAAAAGAACCACTTTACAATACTAATACTATATGGTCAGTAAAATGATTTCTGGAAAGTTCTAGATAATTTTGAGATACAAGTTATTACCCTGTCCTTGATTTGTCAATTCTCAATAACCAGGAGGTGTGAGCAGGAATGTTATTAAAGTCACCTGGAAGCACGTAACTGAATTTTAATTGGATGATGTTATAATTCTGTACTAATTCTGACAAATGCTTTGTGGACTTGTCCCTGAAACAAGAATAGAAAAGGAACATTTTGTTTAAGTTTTAGTGTTTTGATATAGTTTGTCAGCTCAGTAACTCCAGACTATGTTTCTGCTCTGTATATTACCTAGAGATGAACATAAAATATAAGTGGGCATTCATTTCCATAGGTATAACTACAAAATAGTGTGAGAGATATTTTAATCACATTAAATAATTTTCCCTCTTGAAAGACAAAACACATCAACAAAACAGTCCAATATTTGTACTTTGGAGAGGAACCTGTTTCAGAATAAAAAAGCAGTTCTGAATTCTTTCTTCCTTAAAGGTCATACCTGCTTTAGCAGGCTAATTTTATACACACCTGAGACACTATTCAAAGTAATGAGATCAGAGCTAACAGGTTCATTCACCCATCATGAAAATCTCTTTTTTTTCTGTCCTTAATGAGTGCTTGAAAATTTAAAAAAAAAAATAAATCTGGATTTTTGTCATCCAAAGAGGGACTAACAGTGAGCATGACAGAATAAGCAGTTTTCACAGAGGAGCAGATTTGGCCTACCTGACTGCTCATGGCATGAGACATCCTGCTCAGCTAAAGGCTGCTGGAGCCTCCACTCATCACATCACTGGCTATCTGCTTTGCATGGGTGGTTAAGTCTCATGTGGGGGTTGAACAGCCAGCAGCCCAGGCACCCAGCAGGTGTGAAGGCTCAGCACAAGCAGAGGAGCCCCTTTATGTGCCAGCAGAGCCGCTCTTTGCTGGAAAGTGAGAGCAGCTCAGCAAGTGTAAGGCAAAGCTTCTTGGGAAGTTTACACTGGTTATTTCAAAAAAGAGCCAGCTGGCCACCATCACTGGGAGCTGAAGCCAACATGCAATTTAAATCAGACCACAGGCAGAGATTTATCTGTGCTCCATCTGTAATGTGGGGATGAGATCGAACTGCGCGATTTCGTGTTTGCGGGGTACCTTGAGACTGGGTGGAAGGCCAAAAGGGAGTGCCAAAGACTCTGTTATTATGAAAAGCCATTCAAAGATAAGCAAATGTTGATGTTAGCAAAAGCATCAACTTCCAAAGCCTTTTAAAATTCTTCTATGAAGTAAATTAATTTACATATGAAATGCCCCAAATGTATTTTCTTTGGTAACGGCAAATTATCTTCCTATCAAGTAAGTACAGATTGCAGAAATCTAATTGGACTTTAACAACTTGTGAAAAATTATGGATGTTATATTTTATACATGTAAATGTTTGATTTTGTTTAAAAAACAGTCCCCTACCGAAGAAAAAAATCAATACATTTCATGTAAATGAAGCTAAACATAAATGTCCCTGTTGTAGCCTCAATTTGTTTATGTAACTCCATCGGCAGCAGTGGATGCTGTGTACATATCCAACTGAGTGACATATTGTGTTAGCAAGAATATCACAATTACAGACAATTACCTTTTTTTTTTTTGCACCTGGTGCTTACAAGCATTCTTTTTTAGTTAGATTTCTTGAAGAAGGAAAGGTTTTTATGTAAATCTCTAATGTCTCCTGAAGTTTAATAACCCCAAAACCAAACCACCACCACAACCAAAAACCCCAGAACAACCCAGTAGAAACACAATAAATCACAAACAACTCTTCAAACACCACCATCTCATTGTGGTGTTTTAAATTGCACAAAAGTAAATTTTTTTTAGGTATAAACAGCTTCTCTATTCAGAGAGAAACAAACAAACAAACAAACAAACAAACAAACAAACAAACAGGAATACTGAAATAATTATCTGTAGTCTAAGTCTCTGGGTTATTCAAATATGTTCTGGAAGGAATCCTCTTCCACCCAATCCTCTGCACATGTGCCCCCTGCAGCACTTTATAACAAGTCAAATTTGAGTGCTCAGGTAACACAGGAATTACCCTTGTTCTTCAGAACATAAAGGAGGAAGGTCTGTCAAGAGATAGAGTCCCTTATAACTCAGATGCTGTAACACAGAAACAGCAGCAGTCCCAACACCCAGGCTGAATAATAATTCCTGTTGTTAAAGAAACTTGTGGTATTTTTTGAAAGGCTGCAACGATCCCACCACTTAAGGTAAAATGCTAAAAGCTGACAGTGACAAAATACCTATGATTAGAGACATGCTCTTTGCTCAGCCTATCTATTCCCCTTTCAGTTTGGATAAGTTATTAACTTCTGAACTTTGCCACTTCCTTTAAAGCATCTGCAGTATTCTAGAAAATTTTGTGTGTTCAGCCAAAACCCCAACAAACACTGCAATGTTAGGCTCATGCCTCTGCCAAAGCATCAGCAGTGCCACATGCTAAACTGGGAACACACGGACACTGATGCAGCACAGAGAAATAGAGTGAGAAATACAGAATGTCTTCTCACTGCCAGAGCTTCTGCTCACCTCTGTCCACTCTGACACAGCTGAACCTGTGGGCTCTACTCCTGCTATGATGTAGTTCTCTCTCTCCCATCCCTCCAACAAAGTGAGAAATTTCCTTTGGATTTCCTCAGTGAGCATCCAACACTAGACCCCAATACCAGAAACTAATGGGTCTCTTCAGAATCACAGTTTCTTCTACTATAAACCAATTTCAGTTTAATTGAGCTAATTGCAACTCTCTGGAAAAGTACAGAATTGCATACACAAAAATATATTTAAAATAACCCTTCTAAAGTAAGTTTAGGTACTTGAAATGCACAAAGTGGCAGATCAATCTGGCACTTGACCTCGACTCAGCCCTCTTGCATGTACAGGGTATGATGCAGTCTTTAATTATATGGTTACATAATTATATTTCCACAGAAACCCAGATTTCTTCAGTGGAGTGGGATATAGAATGAAAGCATATGGCTTTAAAAATGTATTTATGGTAATTTAAAGAGATTAAAAAACAACCAGTACTGAAAAGATCATTTATCTCAGCAGTAGCAGATGGGGCTCCTGCTGAGATCAGGACTTCATTGTGCTCTGCTCTGTACATGCACATTAGATCAGACAGCAGTTGTTCCAAAGACTTTACAGTCTAAGTAGGGCAGTCAGGCAAAACTACAGGAAAAGGAATTATTTCCTTCATGTTACTAAGGGGGAAGTGGAAGTACTGAAGCACAAATAAGTTAAAGCAAGGTCAAGTGACTGAATTCAGCTTTGCTAAGGTGGAACCAATTTTAACCCATTGCTACTGGCCTCCTGATCTTATACTGGTTAGAACCACTGGTCTGTCAGAGGAATGTAGCTCTAGGCATTCACAGATCACAGAATCACAGGATTTCTAGGTTGGAAGAGACCTTCAAGATCATCGAGTCCAACCCATGCTCCAACACCTCAACTAGATTACGGCACCAAGTGCCACATCCAGTCTTTTTTTAAACACATCCAGGGATGGTGACTCCATCACCTCCCCGGGCAAACCATTCCAGTACTTTACCACTCTTTCTGTGAAAAACTTCTTCCTAATATCCAGCCTATATTTCCCTTGATGCAGCTTGAGACTGTCCTCTTGTTCTGTCCGTAGATGTGGAGGTTGGGAAGTGTTATTACGG
>VXBB01016824.1:25460-43522 GCA_013399915.1 Illadopsis cleaveri | reverse complement strand
CAAGTCCAGAGAAGGGCAACAGAGCTGGTGAAGGGTCTGCAGTGCAAGTCTGATGAGGAGCAGCTGAGGGACCTGAGATTTTTAAGCTGGAGAAAAGGAGGCTCAGGGGAGACCTTATCACTCCCTACAACTGCCTGAAAGGAGGGTAGCCAGGTGCAGGGTTGAACTGCTCTTCAGGTAACAAGTGACAGCGCAAGAAGTAAGGTCCTCAAGTACTACTGGGGAAAGTTTAGATTAGATATTAGGAAAAATTTCTTGACTGAAAGAGCTATCAAGCATTGGAACAAGCTGCCCAGGGAAGTGGTTGAGTCACCACCACTGGAAGTATTTAAAAGATGTACATGTCATAGAATCATAGAATGGTTTAGTTTGGAAGGGACCTTAAGGATCATCTAGTTCCAACCCCCCTGCCATGGGCAGGGGCACCTTCCACTAGGTCAGTTTACTCAGAGCCCCATCCAGCCTAGTTCTGAATGCCTACAGGGTGTCCACAACCTGGGGAACTTGTACCAGTATCTCACAACCCTTATCTAAAGATTTTCTTCCTAATAGCTAATCTAAACCTACTCTCCTTCTGCTTAAGGCCACCCCCCTTATCCTATCACATACCCCCATGAAAATTCCCTCTACATCTCTCTAGCAAGCCTCCTTCAGGCACTGGAGTGAATCTGCCAAAAAGGCAGCTTATCCAATGCCACAGACTCTGCTGCTGGCCTAGAAGACAGAAGTGCAATCTGTCTTCACAGAGAAAGGTGACTGTAACAAAATCAAAGCGTAAGTTCAAATGCATTTATTTACCACCTTTTTCTTCCAAAAGGACTTCAGACTACTCTCCAAGAAACACACACAAAAGGACTAGTTACACCACATGGATGCTGAGCACGTTGGCTTCACCACAGTTTGCAACAGTATGGTGTACTGCAAACTAAAATCAGAGAGAAAATGAAGGAAGCAGAAAAGACCTACTTCAGAATGACGGAGTAAGCAACTGCAACTTGGAAAAGTGCTGTAATTTCTTTTACAACAAGAAGCTGATGGGCAGGTGCACTGCAGGCTACCCAGCTAACCAGTATAAGGAATGAGCACTTCCTGCTGAAGCTTCAAGCACTTCTTCCCAAAAAATACAGGTTTGCTCTGCAAAATGTCTCATTCAAGTCCATCAGCAGCCAAAACCCAGAAGTCATAGAGTTTAATGCAATTGAAAGAAAAAAATTCCCATCTGAGGATATCAAGTCCACAAGGATTTAACTCTGATTTCAAGGTAGAACACACCATAAATCCAATTTTACTGAGACCAAAAGGGAACAGAATAGGATTTGAAAGCTTTTAAAGTTTCCTTTCTGGGTTAATAATATACATTTAAACCAACAGTATAGAAAATCTCTGCTTTTGAAAAAGGTTCAATTTTTACAAAACAGCTGTGCTACACTGGTTCCATTAGCTCCTGGCTATTATGCCTTGGCTATAAAATACAGCTGTAGGATGGGAAAATTCAGCACCGTATAAAACCCACATTTGAAATTTATTAACTTCTTGACTCTTGACTTCACATCCTTTGGAAAGTTAAACCAAGTCAGGCTGCAAAAAGTCAGGCTGTTACCCTAGATTCATTTCTTCCACCACAGTTTATGGGAAATTATGCCTACCATTCAGTTTTTATCACATTAGTATTTTCTGACCTTAACAGTCTCTGACTTCAATGGGATGACAGATGATTGTAGATTCTGATCCCAGGCTGGTAAGTTTTGCTTGGGCTGGGGCATATTTTTAAAATCAAAACTAGCTATAATTATATTTTTAATAATTTTTTTTTAAATAATCGAAGGCAGGAAAAGGCTTTCTTTGGTAATTTTCTCCTATAATTCGTGACTCTCAGTACAAAGAGTGATCCACTGTGAACTATAACAATTTTAATTTCCAGGTATTGGCCTTACAGAATTTCCTCTTCTGTGCCATTTCAGCTTCATTATTACAAGCTTATAAGCTTAAATGCTGTTAGCAAGGTCAAGGTTTCAAATACTAAGTGATAAGTTAATAAAAAGACTTCAAGAAATTACACTGGAGCCAGACATACCTTTCAGTCCCTGACAAAATGTTGCCAAGCTCTAAACCTTGTTACAGACTGGCATTTCAAATATGACAAGACAGATCACTGCATTCAAAGATAAAGGCTCTGTAAGTCTTGTATTATTCTCTTTCCTTCGTTTGACTGACTGGTCTAATGAAAGAGTAGGTCAACATTTCTCATCAAAAATATTTTAATAGTTCACTACCTGAAGCTCATTGAAATATCAGTCACCTGGTATGAAAGAAATCTGTAGGAGCATATTACCATCAATACTCATCAATACAGTCACTGACGTAAGATCTACATGAATCATGGAATCACAGAACGGTTGGGATTGGAATGGACCTCTGGAGATCATTCACTCCAACCCTCTGACAAGACAGGGTCACCCAGAGCAGGTGGCACAGGAACATGCCCAGGTGGGTTTGGAATGCCTCCAGAGAGGGGGACTCCACAACCTCCCTGGGCAGCCTGTTCGAGCACTCTGTCGCCCTCAACATAAAGAAGTTCTTCCTTGTGTTGAGATGGAACTGCTTGTGCTTTAGTTTATGGCCACAGAAGCCCTCCTGGTTACAAGTTTCTGATCCCAGAATACCCACATGCACTAGAAAGCAGAACTTTCCAATGAAACCAGTACAACTTGCTTTCTCTCTAAGGATACACACATGCTACACTAAACCCCAGCTGAGCAGCTGTTGACCTTTGTTCAATTACTTTCAGGGATGTGTTCCCCTCTGAGGACAGTGTTTTGCTTCCCAAATATTCTACTACCCTTTGTACCAGGATAGGCCATTTGTTAAGCTGTTTTGAGTTTCCAAGTTTGGGCTCAAACCAGCTCTCATCACGGTCATGAGAGAAAGAAATAATTCTGTTCTCCATTCACAGCACCTCTCCATCAACCTCAGTTCTTTTTTCATACACAGAGGATTGATCACTTTGGGGTCAATCATCCCCCCATTTCACCCACTTTAACAGGAAATTGCTGTGAAATGCTAGCATTCGGGCCTAGTAACCTTTAACCAGTCAGGATGACAGCTGTACCAGTCTGGCTCTTAGACAGACAATGACATACTGCTAGCAGGGTGGAAAAGCTACAGTGAAGGTGACAGCATTGCTCTTGCTCAAATTCCACTTACAAATGTTCTGCTGAATCTACATCCAGGTGCTTCTCTTTTCCATTAGGTATACTGTGGTCAATGACTATTGTTTCAGTGTTGGCTAAACAGAATCCATTTGATCGCATGATTTCTGTTGGGAGAGAAAAGAAAACATGATTATAAAAAAAGCTGGAAAACAACTGTGTATCACCTGTAATTGACATGGTTGTGAACTGAGATGTGTGCATGACATTGAAAATCTGCACAGGAAAACAGGAATGAAGAGCTGGTTTCATGGCTTCTTACATCTGCAAAATGACAGTGCTCAAGCAATTTTGTTCACCTAACCAATTTATGACACAGAGCATCTGAAGAAACTACCACTACCAAATCATTATTGTATTTTTCTTAAGACAGTCCTAGGCTTAAGCAAAAATAAAGAAGACATTAAAAGGGAAACGAAAAGTGACCTTACAAGTCAATTCAACCACCAACTCTAAGCTGTGTAAAGAAATATCATGTTTTACACTGCCCTTGATACTGCTTATTTGTTCCTAACTGTGTTAGAAGCCTCCAATACAGAGTATCTAAAATGTTCAACTAATTCCACTGACTTGCTACCATGGGGAGAATTGATAACTAAAGAACAGTATTTGATCTGAATGAGAAGTGAATCCATATCTGTGCTCTATGGAAAGTCAAACTAGGCAAGTCACAACAATTCCTTTCAGTCACACAATTTTAGATGAAGCTAGGACCAGCACAAAATAAATGCACATTTAAAAAAAAAATCAGCACTGAGTTAAGTAGGATAACTCTTGATCTGCCTCAAGACACTATGACCCTGTGTTACAGCCTTGCATTAAGAGCACAACAAAAAATATTAGTCCGTGGCAGAAAATATGGTAGGCAGAAAACACACCAACAATTTCCAGCTATACACACAGCTCAAGCAATGAACAGGAGATGAGATAGGAGAGAGGAGGTAAATTTTTTTTTAACATTACATGCTCCTGCATTAAGTTAAGCCAAAACTCACTTCCATATTTTTCTTGAGAGTCATCTTTGACTTTCATTCTATATTTTACTGCAACTCATTTTAGCAGAATACATTTGAGAGTTGCAAAAACACCAAACCCCAGGAGAATCACAGTTCACGTGACTCATCTTGAGGCATCATTGTATGATTGTAAAATAAGATTTACACCATAAATTCAAATTCAGCTTTCAAATTAGGGGGCAGCCCTTTCTTTTTTTCTTTCTTCTCCATCACCCACCACTCTGAGCAGGACCATGCAGGGGACAGTTTTCTCAGAGAATGCAAAACATTTTTGCCTGCTTTTCTAAGACTGAGAACCAGGTAGAAAGCTGCACTATGACTAGCAGGACTGTCAGTATTTTCCTAGTGTCCTTGACTTGACCTAAGTATTACAGCATTTCACTGCTGCATGAACTGCTTTACCCATTATCATTTACTGCCATCTACTGACAGCGCTGCCAGACACGGAACCATTTCCATTGTGCAACATCCAGATGAGGCAAATATCAATTAACATCCAATTTCCACCTCTGTTCTTAGCATTAATGGCAGCAATCACTTGAATGATAAAATCTAATTACCACAAAATGCTTTTGAATAGCTGCATAGGTAGGAGAATCTTCCTCCAGTTAATTAGGTATGACTTGTCACTACCAACAATAATTTAGAATTAAAACATGCTATTACTCAGCTGAGATAGTTTTGTTTGTACCAAAGAAAATTGACACCAGTTCATTGCCAGACACTATAAACTTTGGAAGACTATGTCGTATTTCACTTCAATTAACTGTAAATAAGCTCTTCTGGTGACACAAAACCAGGAGTTGCCATTAGGCTCAAACAAAGTGTTTCAGTATAGAAATACAAAACTAGGCACACCAGAAGCTCAAAGACCTTTTGACAACGGTCACTAGCAAATGAAGAGGGTAAAAACTAAAAGAATAGGCAAGGACAGGCTCTCCACTTTACCCACTAGCCATCTGTGGTTTAGGGACTTCCTATGTCTCCACCTGTGACAGATTTCAATGTACTTTTCCTCCACTTCCTTGTCTAATTCCCTTTTGAAGTCACTTCTGCTTTCAATTTCACCATATCCTATGACAGTGAGTTCCACTCCTTAACTATGCTTCTCATTGAAACAAAACAATATTATAACCTTTCTTTTGTTTGTTTAAAGCCTGTTGTCTGTCAATGATATTGAATAATCTATAGCTCTTGTTTCATAAGAAGTACAGGGTAATTGACCTCCTTCTATTCACAGCTTTGTAGACTTCCATCATGCCAGTCTGTCCTCTCTTCTCACAGGTGAAGTTTCCTTCTTTAATTAACCCCTTACTTAGAGAAGCTGTTCAACAACTTGAATCCTCACCCTTTATTTGTATATTTTTAAATTCTATTATATCATGAGATGAAGAAACCAAAATTGTGCATATTGTATTCAAGATGAGGTTATGCTACTTTCCTCTGTTTCTCCCTCCTTTCCTAATAATATCTAATAAAATAATAATATCTTGTAATACAATATATTATTATTATTAATAATAGTATCTAATATTCTCACTGCTGATATAATATATCTCACTGCCAAGCCCATTGCTTGCCACCAAGCTTACATTTTCACTGTACTGTATCAATAGCCTGAAAATCTCTTTTCTAAGTGGTACCAGCACTATCATATGTCATGATACGCAGTAAGGACTGCATTTTCCTCACATTCACTGCTTTGCATTTGTCAGCCTCCCATTTCACCTGCCACTTTATTGCCTGAATGCATGTTGTACAGTCTATCAAGGAAAATTATATGTTATATATCACAAATCACTATTGAGAACTACATTTTGAATTGTTGGTAGAGAAATAATAATGAGAACAGCAAATGAAGTAATTTTCATTCTTCAATTCTTGTGTCAACTGCAGGAAGTTACCAATTCTTCTTACCTGATATTTTAACTGGACTTTGAAAGCTTGGCTGAATTTTATGGACATTGTCATTTTTAAGAACTTGGTCCAAAGGAGATCTTTCAAAGAACGTGAGGACAACTTCAGACCTTGAATACTTAAAAAAAGAGAAATAAAAATAGACATCCATTTTTAACCAGTAGTTTGCTTTGTCCCTCTTCTCCATTTCCACCCCTTCACAGTATGACAGAAAGACTTATTACAAGTGACAGCTTGGAGGCATCATTACACAGTTCTGGCACTCAGCATTTCTCCAAGTTACTCAATAAACTGCTGCTTCTTTCAGAGTTTGGCAAAGCCCATCACATTATAATCTGCATGAGAGTGCATGTCACCATGAAGGAGGAGCCAAGCTGGGCTAAATTGGAACTTGGCTTACTCACCTTCCAGGGCATGTTTATAATAGTCTTCAGAAGCTTTTCCACTTCATTAAGTCTGGCTTCTATATCATGGGCTTCTTTTATTGTGATGAGCCCTAGAAACAAAGTAAACACATCATAATCATAAACAAAAGCACAGTTACACACACTTTAGCAGCCCTTCAAGATGTAGAACAACCTCAAATATGCCTTCCAGAAATGTATTTTAAACCAACTGATGATAAAGCGTGCACCACAAACTGAGGTGGGTGTAGTTTACAAGCAGAGTTGCAAGCCTGACACAAACTCAGCTGTTTATGACCATATGTAGGAATTGCAAGACAAGCAGAAGTAGAACCACCTACTCCCTCACCCACAGTTTGACTACACAGCATTCCCAGCAGTGATAGTTAAATAGCCCACTTTCTGCTTCCAAGAACCATTATTCATCCTCCTTTTTCTGTAAATAAAAAGCAAAAGAAAACCCAAGAAAACCAAAAGACACGTCCTACAGATAAGAGGGGAAAAAATAAACACAAGCTAAACAAAAGGCTTTGAGAGCAGTTTTGTATTTCTCTGACTGTAAGCCTCAGTGAGTGGTCCAAAGAAAATTTCTCAGTATCATGTTTTTCAAGTGCAAGATAACTGTTAGGATTTTTTTGCATCTATTCAGTCACTGAATTATCACAGTGCTGCAGAAGGGATTAAGACAGAAATTTTACTGCCCGATATCCAGAATGATACATTAAAATGCAATATTGAATTGCTCAGTATGGTGATCTTAAACATTGATATCTTATTTTGTATATTTAACCTGTGGTACATCTGTAACTTTCCCCTCCTCTAGCAGGCTGAAGGAAATACAGCACAGGTTAGATGCATGTACAGGGTATATGAGGAGAAGTAAACCCCAAAATCTCAAATCTCTCTAGTGGGCCTTTTATTGCTGATATTTGCAACATACTTTTTCTAATCAAACCATCATTTAACTTCAGCATTTGTGCATCTTTTCCAAGGAGGAGAATACACCCACAAAACTGAAATACCTAACAGAAATTATTAAATATAACAAGCACAATAAACAAACAAATGAAAAACTGAACAAAAACTGGAACAGGAAAAGACACAATAAAGCAAAAACATCAAAACAAAAAAATCTGCAAAGCAGTCTGTGAGAAAGCACTTCAATATACTACAATTGTGTTAATGTAAGTGTATCTCCATCTTCCTATTCAAAAGACAAACACAGAGCCATCAAACATGCAGAGTGTGGGAACAGCATCCACAAACAGTTTCAGTCTGTACCAGTCCTTCTTGTTTGCTACCAACAAGATGCAATGCCACAGAAACTTTCCAGACAAAAGTGTGACTTGGAAACTGTCAGCTCTCCTCCAGTTACAGCTCTAAATAAAACAGAGATTGTCTCCAAAGCAACCGGGTTTACTTGACAGCTGTCCCACAAAAGTCCCCTGCTTGTCTAAGCCTTTCTCTTGCTCAATAGTCCTTCATTTGGCCTGTTTTTTCTGCATGGCTATCACCTCACCCCAGTACAACTCAACCCCTCTCCTGACAGCAGAGCCATGCACACCAGCAGGCATATAAGGGAGGTGCTGTCTGTCTTGCTTTGGCTGGTGTACACTACAGTCAGGTAGTGGAAATTCTCTGAAAGGCTGTAAATGTGAATAAACTCATCTGCATGGGTCCACAGACTGTATACTAGCTGGGTTGTGCTTGGCATTACAGACCTGGATTGCAGACCAGTATCCTTCATCATCCTAACTATGGGGTGCAGGCCTGGGTGGATCTGCTTTGCCCCTCCACAAATATGTTCTCATCCCACATTTGGATCAAGTTCAAATTTTTCAGTGAAAGGGCTTTCATCTTCCCTAAAAGAAAGAAAAAGCTGCCAATGGCCCCACAGCTCAGACACCCATCCATGATGTTAGAAACAAGCTGCTTGCCCTGCTGCACATCAGAGAAAACAGAGCCAGCCATCCTGGTGCCAGCTGCTATGGGGTGCCTCCACTTCTCCTGCTGGTCTTGATCCACTCTGCATAAACACTGATACAGTCAGAGCAGAGATTGCCCAGCTGTGGCTCCCACCTCATTGCCGATCCACCAGGAATTCAGCATTCAACTGTGCCCTCTCAAACCTGCCCTTGATCTCGGATCCTTTCCCAGATAAGCTTGCACTGTTGGAACAAGTATTTTATCAGGAAGAGGGATACTTTCAAACAAATGAAGATATTCAGACTGGGAGGGGGAGAAAAAAAAACCAACAAACCAAAACCACTTCGGCAACAACCCTGAGCATTCATCCCATGAGGAAAACCAGCCAAGCAGCCAGGATTTCTCTCATTAGTAATCAGGGAAAGCATCTGCAGTTCCACACAACCTTTTTATGCTTCACCAAGAAGTCAGACAAGGCTGTCAGCCTGTTGCACTGTCACAGATCACCCCGTGGGAGGTTTTACAGCTTCTTGCATTCACAAGGAATTTCCAGCCCTGGTGTATTATCTCCTTCCACCTCTTGGAAAGACACCAACCATGCAAACACACATTCCAGCCTGGAAACTGGCACAGAAGACTTGTAACATCTCACACCATAAAAACTGTTTCTTACTGAAGCTTTCAGTAATATCAAAACCAAAAAGCAGACAGTGTAGGAAGGAGAGTGCCACATCTGCTTGGACAGCTTCCTATATATGTGCTTAATGATTGCAGATGCGCAGCTTTGGGGCGTAAGGCTGCTGACCTTAAATGAATTCCCCATACAGGGAGCTCAATTTGGGCAGGCTAAAGCCTTTCCTTTCATACATCTGCAGCCCAAACAAACAAAACCCACTAGACTGGCCTTATTATATACGTATATTTAAACCTGTAATTTCTTCTGCAATTGTCATGAAGTTTGTAAGGCCCTCATTCATCGTAATTCTACAACTGTTTTTAAAAGTTAACAGATGCTCTTGTGGTTTTCAGTTAGTCATAGGCCATGATCCCACAACCTGAGAGACTGCTCCCAACCCCACAGCCACGCTAACCAGAGTGAGGAACTGCCTGTCCAAGCAGGCAGGAGTGGAGGTCCTGATCTTTCCTTTCCATCCCTTTCAGCACTCTCTAACTGGCTGCTGGCATCAACCACAGCACCTACCTGCATGAGGAACTCTGGGGTTTCGCAAGGTAAAGTCTCTGGTGTCAACACTGGCTTAAGGTGCTCCCACCCTCCCCTGCACCTCATTTCCTCTCCCACACCACAACACAGAGCTGCTTCTGCTTTGCCAGCACAATTAGGTGAGCAGCAGGGAATACCTCAAACCACTCCTGTCAAAGGCTTCACCTCAGGAAACCCCAGACTCCACAGAAGCAGCAAGAGACTGCAGGCGAGGATGCCCTATCCAAGCTCCTTTCTCACCCAGGCACTATATCAAGTTTGAGCAGGAATGAGAATTTGTGTTAAGAAAGGAACCCACCCAAGTTCCCAGGCCTATTTTTCATTTTATGGGGTTTCTCCTTTGCCTGTTTTCTTTCTCCTGTTTGGAAGATTTGTCCAGGCAGAAAGAAAGAGAAAAAAAAAAGCCAGAGACTGAGGTAGGATCCCTAGATGCTGGAAATGCCTGAACAAACAGACACACAGACATGCCAGCTGACACTGCAGACGGAGCCCAGAACCCTCACCATTCATTAATCCTAACACAAATGAACCAAAATGTGGATGCATCTGGAATGTGTGGGACCCCCTGGCCACATATGAAGCATCCATACAGCAGCCACAACACATCCTGAGGCTGTTGTCTCTGCCCATGGGCCATAAATACATGTCTAGACTACGTTTCCATCTGGGGCTTTTACTACCCAAGAACCCTTACTCTGTTTGCTATAAAATAAAAATAAGACACCAGTAAAGAAACCAGTATCCTGGAACCAGTTGTGTTTTCTTCACTTGTTCAGTCATGCAGCAGAGCTGAACTCAGAGCTGGGAAATTTGTTAGTGAGGTCATGGTGAAAGGCTGTTCTCATGCCTTTTTCTCAGCTCTGGCCCTTGTCTGGACTGCTAACGGAAAACATGCACAAACTCCTCCCAGGAAAACTTTGCTCTCTGTCTCATTACCTGTACCATACTTGGACAATGGACTATTATTTCAAGTGATTTAAATGCTATAAACACCTATGTTTACAGGGTTTGAGGTAAACTGGAGTCCGGCTGGCTCCTTTTCTTTGCCACAAACCCTGCTGCCAAATACCACAAACTTCTAAGATTCCTTCATCCTGCACACAGGGCAGCCAACAGGCTGGGTGACAGGAGGGATGACACTGCCTAACCCAGTGTGGCACTCACCAGTGCTTGGGGGATTGCTTTATTTTTATTACATAGTCAGTGACTTCGTTCAATCCTTTTGACATTTTCTTTGCCCCTTTCCAGACCGAGAGCCCCAGGCAGAGTCCTTAAGAGTGAAAAGCTTTCAGTCTGAGACCAAGAGTAGGTAGGAACCCTGTGCAGAGCAGCATATGTCTGGAAAAGTATGGCACAAGCAGCACCAGAAGCCTGCAGCTTTCTTCCTGCCCTGGGTCCCTGGTGCCGGGGCAGCTGCAGGAGGCTGGGAGAGCAGGCCAGCAGCTGTGTACCTGGCACGCTGGCTCACAGCGTGGGAGAGGGGCCCAGAGCTGCACACAGGCAGGAAACGAGCTCAGCAGCAGAGGAGAATGAACAGAGAGCCAACCCCTGATGTAAACACACAAGCCTTGGTAGGGTTGTCCTATTACTGCTCTCTGAGCCACCAAATCTGCAACTAATGACATTCTGAAAACCGCAGATAATGCACAGGAAGCAGGACAGGAATTGCAGCATGTGCTTCATGGCTCATAACGAAATCACAGAGCATTCCTGACAGTCAGAGTACACAATAAGCATTGTCTCAAAAATCCTCTAGTGCCTTCCAAGGAAGAATAAGTTCATGCCCAAGTCAAGCATGTATCTGTAATGTCATGTCAATGATGACACACAGAAGCCTATTTTTCTGGAGTTGTGTTGCTATGTACAAGTCACTATGTATACCTGATACCAAACTGTGGGCAAAGTCTCTCCAATCTGAAGGACTACACTTCATGTTTGTGGTCAGCACAGGAGCAAAGAATGTCCAAGAGATACCCTATTTTCTCAAAATCAGTTCAATACATACAGGAAGCTGAGCAAGAGCAGAAACTAAGGTGTAATTGCTGAAGATATATGCAAGATGGAATGCCAATAGTCATAAATGCTGTGTGTTTCAGTATGCACATAAAGATTAAAGTTGTATTGAGCCCCTCTCATCTAATTCTCTCTCCATTCCCTACAGAAAGACTGCAGAGTAGGTATCAAAGGGAAAAAAAAAGAAGTAACAAATAAATCCAGAGAGAAATCCTACTGTGTTCTGCAAATCTACACTGCAAAGAACATTTGAGGCTTTTAGATTTAAATCATGAGTCCATCCCTCTCTCTTTGCACAAGATCCCAAGCAACAGCTAGGGATTTCATATCTCTAGAGAAGACATATAAGCTGCCTTGTATGGGAGACTGCTACTTTTCTGTCTCTCTTGACCAGACTTCAGTGGGAGATGTGCCCCTTTTTACCAGTTACAGTCTTCATTACCACTGCAGTGCTAAAACTTTTTGATCCTTTTCCCCCATTCCTCCTTTCTCTCAGATATGTTCTAAGCCTTGCGCACACACATGATGCAGGATGTAGATGGAGCAATAGAAGAAAGGTCCTAGCCATTCGAGAATAATGTTAAATAAAAGAGTCTCATTTGACTCATCCAAAGAAGGGCCAGGTCCAAAGTCAGCTCAGGCTCCTAGAGACCATATCCAGTTGACTTCTAAACAGATCCACAGACAGATATTCCACAGAAACCTGCAGAAACTGAAGCTACTCGGCTGGCACGTGGATCAGGGCTGAAAGATGACAGACAACTCAGCCTCATTTTTTCTGCTGTTTTGCTTCTTTGCACTGCTTCCTACTTCCTCCCTCTGCTGGGCTGGGTCTTCTCAATACCATTTCAGCTGTCATTTTCCCCTGCTTCATGGCCACCATACCTCGCTCCTCCTAGCAGCTGCCTGGATAGGATCCCTCCTCACCACAAACACATATTCCCTCAACCGTGCCACCTGGGAACTGTGGCATTAGCCACCTCAGACTGGATTGTGAAAAGGCCAAACCAGCTCCCATTAACAGCTGCCTCCTCTCTGATGAAGGAGAGGAGGATAAAAGATTGCTAGAAGGGCAAAGGAATACTCAGAAGTATGTAAAGGCAGGAAATGAAAAAAAAAAAACAACAGCAGAGGGGAAAGCTTGTTTCACATAACTTTTCTTCTTGAACTGCAGAAATAACACAACAGGGATCCCTTAAGTCCAAAACTTGATAAGATCCAGAGAAGGGCAGATAATTACAGGCAATCAGGGATGTCAGATCTTCAATTACTGGAGACCAGGACTGTCACTTTTCTGTTCTCTGCCTGTTATTTATGCTGTCTTCTGCAGCATCTGGTTCTCATCACCAGAGACAGGATCCTAGAGCTAGCTACAGCACTGGTCTGGCTTAAGTCTGGCAGCTCTAGCAACTCCTCCTTGATGCCTCTTCCCTAATTCTACAACCCCTGTCTCTTGAGGCAGACACACTTGCCTGTTCCCCTTGCAGAGAAGTTCATCCATCTCATGTGACAGGAGTCACTGTAGACTTTACAAAGGATTTGCTATTGATGCAATATCACTGACAATCTTGGTGGCATTACTGAGGGAGCAACTAAAAGGACACAGCAGAGCTGAAAAGAGGTGGGTGTAGAGAGGTGGACTTTTGACATTTATCACATTGTGCTGCCCTTCTTAAACTTGATGATGAGGACCAAAATTTTTAAAGAGGTATCAGTACACAAAATGGATGTGAGTCACTCCATATTTTCAGAAGTTCCACTGGGTAGTAGCAAACATAATGAAGATACTGAGATAAATCTGATTGATGCAGAAAGACAGAGAGCTTTCAAAACTCTTGTCTACACCTTTCTTTTTTGCAGTTCATTTGAAGCAGATGCAGGATGGGGAAAAGTCCTGTCCAAACAACTGTCCGACTGAAATCCCCCAGAGCAAAAGTGACCATGACCTGAGGACCCTGGCACTCCTGAATACCCATGTAAAGGAAAAAGGCAAATTAAAAGCTGAGAAAACCAGACCCTCAAGATGATGGGTTTTCCATACACTGTATTATTAGTTATGGGATCTCCCAGGATCTCTGGAATGGAGAAGGCACTTTTTGGTGGTAGAACACAGCAGACAGGTTTTCCCCATAGAGTTGCCTGTCTTGATGCCTGATGAACCACAAGAAAGGAAAGGATGTCAAATAAGCATGAGACAGGAGTGAATAAAGCAGTCAAAACCTGATGAAAAATGCAAGCTCCTACAACATTTTTAGTGCTGATTTCTTATCAGGTGAGAGCTGTCATGAAAAACACACCTCTTTTCCATTTCTTTACACCAAAAACTTCCCTGACACATTGCATTGGTTCACCACAAAAATGCAACTTGTGTCTAGCTTTATAACAACACAGTCAGCTTCATTTATCTCCATCATTACAAATGAACCATGAAATTCGGCTGATAAAAAAACAAACCCAGAAGCCACAAACTCAATTTTGGTTATACAGTTCTGCTAGAGTCTGATAACCAAGAGCTGCATCTTTTGTCTGCCAGACAGAAGCTCTGAGCAAGCTCAACTAATGAACTGTTGACGATGTCAACAATGAAAAGAGCACAATAGATGCAGTGTATTTATCTGTATTGTCACAGCACCGAGAAACAGCTGCTGTCTGTGGAAACCACTATGCTGCTCCTGTAAAGCTCCCTCTTCTCATAAATCACACCCCCAGATGGTCTTGTAAACAACAACAACAACAGCAGTGCTCTACTGCGGCATACAGAAAACTAAGTTATGAACGTGGCATTTGCAAGCAAACAACGTTCCTAGGCTGATTCTTCGGGAACTGCCTTCTGTGTTGTGCACATACTTCCAATGGCAGCTCTAGAGGAGCTTCCCACTGCACAGCCACTTGAACATGGATCACCTGCTTCCTGCAGGAGGATGCCACCCCAGGGGCAGGCACAAGGCTTGGAGCTGGAGCTCAGCCCAGTCCCTGTGAGGGACTGCTCAGGTCTGCTGCAAGTGAAGCGACTGCTTCTATGCTATGACGCAAAATAAAGGTGGAAAGTTTCCATAGGAAATCTCCACCACTACTAGAAAACTTCTATGGATGGACAGAGGTTGAGCACCTGCAAGGTGGAACAGAGAAGTTCTGCAGAGCCACAAATGACCATGGGTGGCAGCACACTGGTGAGGGAAACCTGGAGGCAAAGAAAAGGAACAGAAAGCAGCTCAGGGAAAGCAACTTGGAGAAGTAGAGAGGAAATAACAGAAAGAAGAGCAAGGGAGAAAAAGACCACGACAAAGCACAATGAGTCAGATGAGGCACGGAAAGGAGGAAAATGAGAACTTTGGGAAGAGACGACCACCTAGTAATAAAATAAATGTCAGAGAGTTTGTGATTTGGCAGCTCAGAGTATCAGAGCAGGACCAGGCACTGCACAGGTACAATTTGAACAGTTACATTGGAAGAGCATCTGAGCCTCTGTTGTGATAACAAAGGCAACAAACAAGTGCAGAGGGGGATTGCCAGAAACCACCCTGCCACTCCAAAGGCAGAGCAAATCTCTGTTTGGAAAGGCGGCTAATGTGTTCTTTTGGCTTCCTTAAAGGGTTGATTCTGCCCACACTGAAGTCAGAGGCGGGAGGTGTGTGACTGCTGACTGCATTGAAGCTGGCCCAGGTTCTAGAATAAATCTTAGATGAGACCTCCTCACAAATGGTTTTTCAGATTTATACCTCAGTGTTGGTGGTTATTTGGTCTGTTACAACTATTTCTATTTCCATCAATTTTAAGTCAGCTTCAAAGTCCATAGCTCTGCCTTTCTCGAGAACACTGATTAAATGCAAAAGTAGACTTTGCACAGGGAAACAGACAGTTTAGTAACAATAAGCTGTGTTCCTTGCAGGAGTAAATGAACCTGTGTTTTCCTGTGATCCTCTTTTGTACATTTGCCTAGAGCAAGGGACAGGCAGATTTCAAAGACAAATAAAACACTAGCAAGTTACTGGTAACATCAGAGTTAATCATACTTAGTCACTCTGCAGGTATGCACATATCTAACCTTGTTTACCAGCTTCCTAGTGAGGTGCCTTGTGTTGCTGAACGTCCTTGGCCTTTAGCATCATTGTATGCTCCAGATGCAAAGTGTGCACTCTGCCACGTGTTCTTATTAGTTACCAAAGACAAGACCAAACTCTGGGAATGCCCTACTGCCCCCTGGGACCACCCCTCCTCTCATATCAAAGAAAGGGCAAGATGAACAGCCACTGCAGACAGCTACACCTCCCATCCTCTCCTCTGCAATCTCAAAGCACTCAGCAGCTCCAACAAATAAGGAAGGGGAGAGCATTGTGGAAGTCAGTCCGTGAGGATGTGGGGTCAAGAAAGGAATGGAGAGGATGGTTTCCTCATGCTGAGCAAGAAAAGGAGCACACTCCTGCACAGCATGAACTCTCTGCTGAAGCCAGCAATAAAGGTAACAACCAACTCTTTCCAAAATTGCTGACGTTTTTAAAATAACCACAACCTTCATTCAAAAAGTTAATAACATCAAATAGCTCAAGCTTCCATCTCAGTCGTATCCCTTAAATGTAACACACTGCAGCTTGACTGAGCTGTAGGATAGTGTTAGTCCTTTTAATGCTCCTTAGGCAAATCTGTAGGGACTTTGGAGTCCTTCAATGCAATGCAAATTTGGTTTGCAACACTTTATCACTTCCTGCAGATAAAAGGCACAGCTGATATTCACCTTCTTTCAGGAAGCCCATGATAAACACACACACACAAACTCACATACATATGCAAATACATTTGCATATATATATATAAAAATGTATACACAAATGTATATGATTAAATGCTAACATACACAAGAATGGGCTTTTGTCAGGTGTTTTTATTGGGTTAAGTACATTGAGCTTCACTGAAGACAGCAGGACATCTGCTTTTAAACAGGGCATTAAGAAACCATGCTTACCCCATGAATTTTGTAAAGACTGGACATGCCCCACGAAATCTCTTCTTACATATAAAGCTTTGCATCACTGTCACTTAGTTAAATGAGATTTTTATGTTTCAACTTTGTCAAGTTATCAAAGGCTGTGGCCAGCCAATTTAAAATGTTAGTATGATGAAGTGTTCTTTAGGCAGAGAAGCATACTCTGCAAAGTAATTTTCTTCGGAGCAGGAGCAGCATAATTTTAAACAGAGGATTGCTGAAATTGTGACGCACGCTGTAATTGCTTAGAAACTACTCCTGATTTTTATTCTGTCTCTGTTGCAAAGTTAACCCCCACCCCCTCAACAAGCTAAACAGATCATAATCTACTTATATTAGGTTTCGATTTTTCAAATCGCGAATTGATGCTTTGCTCATTCCCCATTCTACTGAAGTCAGTGCGCCTGTTCCTGAGACAAAGGTAAGTCAAGGTTGCTGGCTCTAGGTTTTAGGCAGAGATTGAGCAACACAGGCTGAGGATAGTTAATCTTTCCCAGTTGCTCATGCATGAATGGTATATCTAGCTGGGACTGTCAAGCCAGTGCAAGGGACCATAATCCCATTAGGCTCAAACTGTACAAATAATGCTTTGGAGAGAAGTGAAGAGAGTCGAATACCTTGCAAAAGCTCTGGCAGGCCTTGAGACAGGAGAGGAACCATGCTCGCTTGAGACAGGCGCCGAGGAATGAGAGGGGCTTTAGGATAAGCAGCAGCTCCTGTGTGCAACCAATGGGGAAGAGCACTGGGAGGGGCAGGAGGTCAAGGATGGAGTCCATTTGCAGCCAGACACAGCACACGCCCCAGTCCAGCTGCCAAGCTACTCTTCAGAGCCCCAAAAAGCCAACAAGAAGGACTCCCGGCACCCTGAGAAGTCATTTTTCAGTCATAGTGACTCCAGCAGGTGCTGTGCCCTGCAGACCACAGGCAGGCTCACTCCAAACCTACCCAGCACCCTCAAAAGCCATGGCCCAGGTGCCATTATACACTTGAAGGCCATGTTACTGAGAATTTACTGCCACTCAGCACTAGCAAAAATCACACCCGCAGTTCTTTGGGTAGGACACACGCGGTGGGTAACAAGCTTTAGCAGTACTTCAGATCCTTGTCAGCAACAGAAATGCCTGAGGCACTGTTTGTGCCGGCACACACCAGGGCTCAGAGGTGGGCTCTGGCATCCGCACGAACAGCCCCATTCCCAGCCTGCACCCAAGCGGGAGGAGACAGTCCTCTCAGGCACCCAGCCCTGCGAACATATCCACTCGCAGTCCGGAGTGAAGAGGGGCTGCGGGGCTGCGGCGGCCCCGGCTGCCTTCCGCCCATCCCCGGCTGCCGTGCGCCCATCCCCGCCGTCTGCAGAGGGCACTCGGGGCCCGC
>VXBB01016824.1:0-22839 GCA_013399915.1 Illadopsis cleaveri | reverse complement strand
GTGGCCAACTTAAGAGGAGGAGGAGAAAGAAGAGGAGGAGGAGGAAGAGAGAAGGGGGGTGCCACCCGCAGCCCGGCCCCCCCGGCCTGGCCCTGCCCGCCGGGGCTGTGTCGCCTCCCGGCGCTGGAGGGAGGCTCCCCAGTGCCTCATAGACGGCGGCCGCAGCGAGGGGACGGCCCGGGCACCCTGCCCCGCCAGGCCCCCGGCGCCGAGCANTCCCCGAGGGGCGGGATCCTCCTCTTCCTTCTCGGGACGTTTTCGTAGACACTACAGACATGACGAGGACTTTTTTTTTTTTCTCCTCCCAGTGATCCCAGAAGGGTTTTTTGTTGTTGTTGTTGTGTTTTTGTTTGTTTTTTGTTTTTTGTTTTTTTTTTAAGCCTCCGTCCCGGCCGGCCGAGGGAGGAAAAGGGAGCCTGCCGGGCAGTCAGCCGCCAGCAGCGCACAGGGCGGACCAGCGCCACCGCTGTGCCCAGGGAATGCCCTCGATGGAGCCCCCGCCAACCGAGCCTGCACCTCCGGCGGGAAGGGGGGGCCAGCACAGAGAGGGAAAGCAGGAGGAAGGGAGTAGTCGGCTGGTGCCTGGGACTTCTTCGGCCTTTTAATAATAGTCTGGCGGGGCGGCATTCCTGAAGGAGCCTGCAGCAGCATGGCTTATGTGAGGGAAATGGGGATATGCTGCAAATACACTCCCTCCTTCCCACTGGGACCCCATGCCATGCAGTGCCCGAACGCCCAGAGAGCGGGGGGGCGCCGCAGCAGTCGGCAGCGGGCATCTGGCAAAACCGGAGCAGCACTGCAGAGCAAGGAAGGGTGTGGGAGATGCCTGGATGCCTGCAAATGCCTTGGAGATGCGGGGCTAAGATATACGTACTGAAGGTGAAGCAAATGACAGCGCAGTGATGTAGGATGCATCATCCAAAATGGGATTCTGCTGGAAGGCAGTGGCCTCCGGCATCAGGCTTTCTGCGGCAGAAGGGCTCGGCAGGGCCAAGGGAGGGCGGTGAGTGACTTCCCTGGGTCATGCCATGGCCCGGGGCAGGAGAGACCCTTCCTGTTTATATGATTTGGGGAGGTCAGAGGTCGTTACACTCACGCTATGTATTATAAAATTTAAACCAGTTTCTGCCAGAGTGACATTTGTGGCTCAGGTGGCCAGGAATTCACACGGTAAAAATTCAGGTGCTGTTTAACCTCTCAGTAAAACCAGCGGAGCCCACTGTTACAAGGATCAGCCAAAAAGCAGTGCTTGGAGAGCATCATAGCTGCATCAGCTTGGGGTAGCACAAATAAGGATGATGGGGTGGCACAAAGATGAAATAGTTTTTTGTAAAATGCATAATTAAATAACTAAACAGTACTCTTTTCAATAGATAACATTGCAAGTAGCTGCCTACATCATTCAGGTTACACATGCCTCCACGTTAAAGCAACTCCAACAACTGCAATGATGTCCCAATTGTATATTTTCTCTATTTTGCCTCTATATAATAAAACAGAGTTTAGCTCTCTCTGAAGCACAGTCACATATGAAGAATGCAAACAAACAACTGAGCCTCATCTCTCCAAACAGAAAGACACGTGACTGTTTGCTGCAGCCTTGTTCTATAGCACCTGCAGACATTTATTTAGAGAAAGCTGTGGTTTTGAGAACAGGTGGGCGATACCCAAGATGACAGAGCAGATCCTATTCCTGCTAAACCAACTTCACAGAGAACAGTGCCAGGCCCAGAGCTGTGATACAAAACTAGAAAAAGCAAACAACCTGAAGGCACTTGCTTCCCGTAAAGAGGTGTGTTGCCTTTTACAGAGTAAAGCATGGGGCAGAGGATCACCTTGGATCACCAGAAAAAGAGTTTTCACATCACTGTCAGCCTAGACATGTCCCAAGTACCACATATTAGCTGTTTGGAGCGTTCAGTGTGGCTTCACAGGAAAGGCATTACTGTGAACTTTTGCACTGTAGAAAGATCTCCACATAGAGCTCCACAAAAGACCTCCTTTTGTTCAGGGTAGGTTTCTGTAATGTCTCCTCTTGTTCCAGTACATGGTGGTCTTGCCCATTCTTCAATATAAAAAAAATCCAAGCAAATAAAACACCTTCTCTTCGACACTTGCTGTGCTAACCTGAAATAACCACACACCCTAAAGGAAGTGAAACTTCTAGGAAGAGAACTGCGAGAGTAACCCCCCTTTTTTTAAAGATGTCAGCCTTGTGCTGCTTCTGTTTAAGCAATGAAAGCCCTTGACTTCTGCTCATTCTGACTGGTATTTTCTGCCTTTGCAATAGAATGATATTTGCTGTTGTCAGCCTTCCCACGACCTGTGTGTCACTAAATAAACTTCTGAGGCTCTCAGGACCAAGTAGGAGCTCTGGCTTCAGCTGGACTCTGCAAGGTCTTGGTTGGGGGATTCTCAATTTGGGCTCAAGTTGGTACATGCCATCCTGTAGGTTTAAGCATTGAGTATTTGTTTCTATTTTCCTCTTTAAGTTTGACTGACTGGTGCTATGCTTCTAACTTACTTAAAATATTCAAATCATGCAAACCCCTGTATGCCTGTCACTGCATGCTCATGGTAAATGAGCCTAAGCTGAAAATTCTATACCTAAAGGGCTTGAAACTGTCATCTTGATGCCAGATCCTGCTGAAATTTATGAGTGTGAAAGGTAGATGTACTCCTATGCCTAATGCTGATCATACAGGGTCAGTTTGTTATTCCCCCATGAATACGATCCTGTTTCAAAAAAACCTTAATCCAGTAAGTCCAGAAGTACAACATCCCCTTTTTGGAGTGAAAAGTAGAACTGTGCACAACTTTAATCCACTGAGCCACTGAGCACTTCTGGCACTCATTGTCTGGGGCCAAGTTGGTAGCCCACCACAATCTAATCTAATGCTCAGCTCAGGTGGCAGGACACGCATATATATATATATGTCCTCTCTCCTCCTGGGTCAGGAGACCCCCTGTTACAGCAGTGTAATGCTGAGCAGACCTTAAATATGGGCACAAGGGCTATTCATGAAAGTTGAGTTAGTAATAAACATCTATTACTGTATGGCTCCAGAAAAGTTTTCCTGGAAAATGCTTACACATGGAAAAGAAAAGTTTGCTTTAGACTAGTGGTATGCTGAGAAGGAGAGTGGAATCCACAAGCTTATCTGCTTCATGGAATGTAAAATGGATGTTCAGGAAGGCCAGATAGTCCCAAAGGACATAGACATATTCCAGATGAAAGTATCTTTTATTATTAGCTCTTTTTATTGCCAGAGTACAAGTTGGATCTCTCGTGTGCTTTTAAAAATACTGAGAGGCTGGGCCTTTATATTTGACAGGTTTTTTACATGCATGCAGCATGGGCAGAGGCACTGTGCCACTGTTGCTCTTCAGCAGAAAACGAGAAAATGTATTTGACTTTATTTGAAGTAGAAAGATGTGCTTTGTTAAAATACATTTTATTCCTTCTTGTGTGACATGCAGTTTTACTATTTTCCATATTTAAGTTTTGAGACAAAAGCCATTACTGGCAATTGCACTTTAGAGAATAAAGATGCCAACAGCCTATGTTTTATCCACTTGCATTTTTGTGATCTTACTGTCTCACTGGAGTCATAAAATGTTATGGGAATGAATGCATTTGCTTGGCCATTTATTAGATTGATTTTAACCTATCAATTTTATGGTCTTGCATTTTACTTTCACAAACTTGTAACGGATTTCATTCATTTAAAATACATGCAGGGTACCTACCACATACTGTTAATAACCTTGCTGAAAGGACTCAGGCTCTGTAAAGGTTTCTCTGGCCAAACCAATGCAAACACAATCAAAATGATGCAGCAAAATTGCCTGAATTTGAAAAGAGGCCAGGATTGTATCACGGTGCTTAAGAAACTCAGGGGCAGGTAAGTCTTGGCTCTTATATTTGTGATATGAACTGTGGCTAGAGACACAAATTAAGTCAAATGAGCTTGTAGGTCTAACCTTGTGCTGTGACATGTCAGCCCTGCTTTTTCAGGTTTCTTCATCAGTGTAGTGGAAATTACAGGGATACGTGCCTTCTGTCATATAAAAGTAGGCTATGATGACTTCTAAAGGCTATTTCTGTACTATCTACATTTTTCTTCACGTCCTACACCCTACAGTCCACTGCAGGACTTTCTTCTGCCCTGACCAGTTATAGTCCCCAACAATTACTGTCTCCCTGACTGCATCTACATTTAGGAGGAACTTCATCTAAATATCTAAGAAGATCTCTCCCTGTCATTGTTTCAAAGTCATTTTAGGACTCCTTTTACCATTGTGGCTTCAACACCCTTAACACAGAGGCATGATGATTCACCCTCTTTCTGTCCACATCCATGAACTATATACTTCTTGGGGGAGGAAGAGGCTCTTCTACTATTTTTGTAATTAAAGTCCTCATTTTTGGCAGTAGGCTTTATCTTAAGTGATAAGGAGCGTCTCCACTACAAACAAGGGATAAAGGAAATTTCCACCATAAGGAGTAAATGAGCTCTATCTTTTGTGAGCATGACCTGACCAGTGAAACTGGCAGGTTTCACTACTTCAGTTTGGATCATTGACCTCTTTAAAGGAAACAGATTATTGTAACAGTAGCAGCCACTAACCAGCCAAGATGCATTTCCAACTGAAACCAAGGTGAGTGTCTCAGGGACAGGAACACTTAAAGGTGAGGCTTCTCGTGGAAGAGCTGAGTTGGAACTCAAGGATAGAGGCAGACTGTGAACTGCAGGCAGCCTGGCTTTGGCAGAGTTATGTTTTCTGCACCATAGTGATTACCCCTGCCAGTTGATCAGGCTTAAAACCATATTACTGAGGTACAGAGCAGGAATAACCAGACAGGGGCAGACAAGGGAGTATTTCCCTTAGCTGATAGTGCCACCAAAACTCAAGGGTTGGAAAATGTCTAAAAACTCAGTCTAAATAGCTTTGGTACATCACCCTGGAAAGAGTCCAGGAGGGGCAGGAGGATGACAATGCCTGCCATGGGCTAAGAGGCACTCTGGTTGTGCAAGACTTCCTTTGCACAAGGAAGCAAAAATTGTATCCAAGGTGCCTGGCTCCATTAATAATTGCTCCTTACTATTCAATACCTGAAGTCACTTAAGTCAAAAGGCCACCACAACTCCCAGATCTGGAGTCATCCGTCAGCTCTTGTCTGGTGCCTTTTTTAAATCTTTCTGTCATGAGAACATGGATGGTCTGGACACTCCAGTGAAGAACAGGGTAACATTTCTATCCTCAACTATCAGATTTGGAAACACAGGAGACCAGAGTCTTTGCAAAGAAGCTCAGTTAGCTCATTTGGCTCCATTGCCAGTGGAGTAATGAAAATCTTCATCAATTGCTCATCAAAATAATTTTTAAAGCAAGAGGGGTTGAAACTTTAGACACTTATTCAAACAGTGGAAGGAAATAATGGGCTTTAAAAAAGCAGCCCTCTCCTCTGCAATACCTGCAAACAATAGGGGTGGGCATGGGTTTGTTTTTTTTCTGTTCTCCCCCAATACACACTATTCTGCTAAAGGGATTTTTTGATGTACAAGCCAAAGTCAAAGCAGCCTCTCCTCTTTTAGCCTCTAGTTCACATGACAAGATCCATTCCTTCTGAACACCTCTGTTGAGGGGGAGCCCTTGATTAAAGGAGCTACAGACTGAAACATCCTTTCATGCTCCTGTGGGGAGTTTTGACTGCAAAAGGTTTGCATGCATAGCCAGAACACTGCTGGGACTGTGCATTCTCACTTTGTTCTCCTTCCCTCTCCCTCAGGCAGATTCTGTGAAGTACTGAGCCCTCCTGGAGCCAAGGGGAGTTTAAGTCCTCAACATCTTTCCAGTTTTGGCTACGTCATAATATAGGCATTAATGTATGCAGAGGCTATTTTTAGAATCTGTAACATCCTTTCTGGTAAGAAAATTCTTGAAAGACCCCTTCTTCTCCCTCAGAGTTGACATTGAATTGGATTTAATAGAAGAGCCTGAAATTCCTTCCATTGAAAAGTGTATTATAAATGCTCAAGGAGCTGTAACTGCAGTTGAAAGCTAGGTATATTCCTGCCAAAGGGTAAACTAACTTCATCTAATAGGAGAATATTTCTAGTGGGACAATTTACCCTTTATGAGCCTTTTTCCCATAGACAGCATAAGAAGTATATCTTCATTATGTTTCTAGCAGAGCAAAATAAAGTAAATATACCTGCAGGTTGCTAAGAAAACCATTGACATAAAAATATGCAAGACAAAATTTATTTGTGTTTTCAGAGTTTTAGCCTAGTGCAATCAGCCATCTGGGCAATAAAAAGATCCACAGTGCTGGCCTTCAGTATGGTTTGTAATGATCCTTCGAATAGCCTAACACTACAAATTTGTATTGCATTTGAAATAGGAAGCCCTAAAGTGTTAAAATAGATGAGCATTATTATTCTGTGTCTGCAGAAGGAGAGACTGAGACACAGAGCAGAGAATGCAGATTGCTTAGGACTGCAGAAAGAGGTCATCCTAAAGTTTGAAGTATTTGTAGCATTTGGCATGTGAACTTGTATACAACCCTTAGAGAACATACTGTTTTGCAGGGGAAAGAAACCAATCACATTGCATATGACCACTAGAAGTGTAAATGTCCAACAGAGCCATTTGCACATACTAACAAATCCTTTTTCGTTGTGTTGTTTTGGGTTTTTTTTAAGGACAAACTGTTCTAATGTTCTTCCATTTTTTTCCCCTCATTCCTGTGAAGAAAAATCACTTACTTTAAAAATGGTAGGCAATGAATAACAACTTCAAATGAGGTATTTTTTTGCTGCTATTGCTAGTAATTGAAATGAGTTCTTCTTTGTTCTTGCTACACTACCCCAGGAGGAGAAATTACCCTTGTTTTAGATGAAAAATCTGTATCTTAACCAGCGGCAACTTTCCCGTAAAACATTTGAGCAGTACTGCTGACCTGCAATAGGCTATTCATGCTCTTAAAATAAAGGGCACACAAAGTGCTCAGCTATGTGAATAAGGAGCCCTTCAACATCTGCTTAAGGCAAGGAGAAGTTCTCAATGAAAGAAATACATAAGGGAGTCACAGCAACAGGAATTCTAAGCATGACAGACATGCAGGATTGGACCCTGAGCCTGATGAACAAGTATTGCTGAACTGCATTCATTCAGATGCACAGCAGCATCCGTAAGATACAGCTCATCGGTGTTTGCTGCTTCAAATACTTCAAGTCAAAACAAGTGTGAGTGATTTGATGTGTCTACACAGCATAATTAGAGATGTAAACAATAACTGCCACTGCAGAAACTAGAGCAATATGCTAAGTAATTGCCTGAGTTATTTTGGCCTGGCTATGTTCTGCATCATTAGTATAATTACAGGAATTAAATTCAAGCCCATCATACCTTTGATAGTTCAGTTTGTGCACAACAACCTCAACCTCAATTTTTATGATGTTTCCTTGATCGCCAAGGGTGGCCCATGCTCTCTCTCATTTTTTGTCATCTGAGCCACAAAGGAAAGACCCATTAATGAAAACAAGGTTAATTATGCTTTCATCAGAATGGCTTCAGAAGAGATTTCTTCTGAGAAAGAGCAGAATGGGGAGTCCATTTGTTCTATTCCCTTCCTCCTTAAAAAATAAAATAAAACCACACAATGAATGTCTCTATTTACATTTCAGAGTTCTTTTCATGCTTAATACACTGTGTGAATGTACCAAACACAAGTGAAGCATGAATAATATGTGACTATTTTTCCTTTTTTCCCTATATTGCTTAGCACTCTATTTTTTAAACTCTTCCCAAGAGCAAGAAGGTAACCATTTCCCTGCCCCTTTCCTCTTTGTTTCTTTTTTTCGTTATTCAGGATGGGGCTTGTAGTGAATATGTTAGGACTATTGTGCTATATTCATCAGTTCTACTTGGTGCAGCTCATGTGTGAATCGAGGCTTTTTATGTCTATGAGAAAAGATATTTCCCTTTATACCATTCTAAGTCAGTTACTGTGTTGGGCTTATGGTTTTTTTCCCCTTCCAAGCAGATATATGAGAAATATTTTCCCTAAAGTCCTTATTATTATTTGTCACTTTATAGAGGCCAGAGACCTTAAACATTCATGTGGTTTGGGTTCACATACACTTAACACACACTGAAAAAGGTCATGAAAAGTAGCAGAGCACCTTCTTCTTATAAAGGCAAGATGTGATGGACAACTCTTGTCACTTTCAATATAATGAAGTCAACAAAAAAATCTACAAAATTTTTGTGTTTGCATAGAACAGTGATAGTTTTTCTGTAACATCAACTAAGAACTCTCAACTGAACCCATTGTGAAGCTTCAGATAAACATGAAGAACGAAGCAAAAGACATAAAGTGGTTGTAGTGTAAATTGCTGGAAAAACAACCTCTACCCATGTTAAAAAGACTCTGGACTTGACTGCATAGATGCTTCAAGTACAAAAGCCTATCAGGTTCAGCATTAGTGATATGTTTGTTTTATTTGAGAGAAGATGAGATGCAAAGCCAATGCCTGTTTGTGTTTCCATACCATGCAGGTAAAAGCTCATTGTATTCCAGTGCTAATCCCCCTGGACACCAACTCAATTTTCAAGTGTAGTGGGTTTCAAATTAGACTAGTCCAAAAAAAAAAAAAAAAAAAAAATCTACAGAAGCCTCCAGTCTTCAGCACACGATGCTGTCATATCGTCATATCCCACGGGTCAGAGCCAACAAACAATGCAACATGGGGCACCAGCCCAACTCATCTTGTGAGAGAGGGAGGGTCTCTACTGTCAATGTCAAAAGTACAAATCCTCAATTTCTGCTGAAAGCGAAGACTATGCAGCAGGAATTGCTGCGATATCCTATCACGGGATTACTGTAAATGCAATGCATGTTTTCTTTAAGCCTTCCCAGTAAAGATTTACCCCTTGTCATCACCATATGATCCCAACACAGCCCATAGTCCAAGACCATCTTTTCTGCTGCTTCAGTGAAACTTCTGCAAATAGAGATTAATTGCATTAGAAGTTGGTAGCTATACACACAATCAGTGA
Organism: Illadopsis cleaveri; assembly: GCA_013399915.1. Classification (NCBI taxonomy): domain Eukaryota; kingdom Metazoa; phylum Chordata; class Aves; order Passeriformes; family Timaliidae; genus Illadopsis; species Illadopsis cleaveri. The sequence goes on along the minus strand of VXBB01016824.1, from coordinate 13,770 downwards.
TCCCAGAAAACAAGGGGACATTAAGAGAGTTCAAGGAGTCCTCCTGGAGGAGAACTAGGTTTTTATGGGAGTAGTTTGAAACAATTTAACCTAAATAAATTAAAGATTCAATGCAATGAGCAAGCAACAAATGATGACATACAGACTTCTGAAGGAAAATGCATATTGTCTGACTGGAATAAAAAATTAACAAAAGAAGAAATCTTAAGAATCTAAATAGAAAAGAAAAAGGTGTCTGAAGAAGTTTAGTAGAGAATTTACCAATGAGGGTTCAAAACCTTACTTTACTTCAATTCAGGGCCTAATTATCAAAGACATTTTCAAAAACTCTGCAGATGGGAACCTCCGCATGCACAAGGGGTTCTTTGTGGTGGGAACACCATCTTGGTGCCAAACTTTTCTTTTATGCCAGACCTAACAGTGCCATCATTAACATCAAATTATTTAATTATATAAGGCAAAGAGATAGGATAATACAATCTTATCTTAAACATATGGTAAAATATGTGTCTGTGGGCTAGCCTGTTGATAAAGCTGCTTCTCTTCAGTTGTTGCCTGCCAAATATTAAGGCTTGTTTTTCCACTCCAACCACTTAGATTTCTCAGTTTTCTTATTTCCTATTACCCTAACTCAAGTTGAGGTGACAAAAACTGCCTAAAATGGTTATTTGTAGCTGCTAAACTGGCACTATTTTTTTCCCCCCTAATCTTTGGTGAACTTCGTATGTTATGGAGGCCTTGCCCTTCCAATCAAAAAGGTCTGGACCTAAATCCCCATCCTATGTCATCTTGTGGTAACTACTGCAGCTAGAGCTACTAAAAATAAGTTCATATTAAATGAAAGGTATGCACAGTTAGCTAAATACCACTATTATATGCAATTTTCTTTGATTTGTATTTGCTTTTGCAAACTCATTTGCCAATGTATATTGCCAGTGCATCTTCTGTTTATTAAAAAATAAAACAGGCAATGGTTTTGTGAAGATCTGTTTTGGGGATTTTTTTGCTTTTAAATTGCTTTCTCAACATTTGTGATCAAAACTTCATAATGCTACTTGTGCAATGAACAAAAAGATCTGTAATTAAAGACATTGTTAATATTATAAGGATACTGTCTGTTGACAGGATCCCAAATGGGAAGCAAAATTTTTTATTGGTTGCTCCAAGGAATTTCTAATAATTCAGCTTGGGGGCCTGGATGGGAATAGAGGGGTAACAGTCTTTGTGAGGACTAAAGACAATGGGGGACACATTCTCACTCATCCCTGAAGATATTCCCCATGAACTTGAAGGTTTTTCTGAAAATTTTGGAGTGATGTAGCTCCACAAGCACAGATTCACTGGTCCAAATCACCAGCGAACTCTGATCACTCCCATGTACAACAATGTGTCAGCACAATTAAACACAGATGCCAACGAAGCCCTTGCAGAATTAGGCACAGTATTGGAGCTTTATAGCAAAATTTTTCAATGGGACCAGAATTTCAGCTTTCTATTCCTCCCTAAAAAAGAGTCACCAGGAAGGATCTAGTGAAAACAGAGGCATCTGCAGAGATGAAAAAGAGATGAGAGACCTTGGGAAGACCTACAGAGAATAAGAAAACTGACAGTCTAAGCCCTCAAAAGCACAACAGCTTTCATGTCTTTTTAGCTGCACAGAAAAATCAATGCTAGGGCCTTGTATCCTCCAATCCTGAAAGGAAGCAAAGAGCACAAAGGCAAAACAGCATAAATATCAGCCATCTGCTTGTGGGGAGCTGCCAGTCCTGTGGTTTCCAATAGGTGATGGACAGATACAAGCCTTTTCTGGCAGGTGGGGCAGAAGCAAGCCTTTGTTCCTGCCTTGCCACTGCTCACAAATGTCACCTTTGAGTGAGAAGTTGAGCAACTTCTCCCTTTAGAGTGGCTTGATACCACCCCATGCCAGAAAAAGTCCTGTCTACAAAGCAGTTCAGAACACAAACATGTTATATATAGCCAGCCCCTTGCACATCACCTCAGTAAAACAAGGGAAACTTCTTTGACTTCCTCTTCTCCACAGTTTTCAATTTTAAAATGTGTATGTGTGGAGGGGAAGAGGTACAATGCCTCTTAATTGTTCCCCGGCTTCCCGTCAAAAAGGTCTGGGCCTAAAATCCCAGGAAACTTCTCATTCCCTGTCTTAGGCAGGATTCAGGAGAACAATAGCTGGCTACAATCAATGATGCTGCAGCAGAGACTTGTTAAAATACATGTTTGCATTGCTGTCTTCTACTGAGAAGTGCCAGTGTGTAACAACCACACATAACAGTTACAGCAGAGAAGTATTAGTAAGGCTTAGTGCTGAAAATCACACTCTTATTTGTCTTTTAGCTTCTCTGACAACTGCTAGCAGGATTTATCTTCCTTTTAAAAGCAAACCAGATGGACAGAAGGTCTGCAAAGAATTTTACCACAGTACAGCCCAAGAACAGAAGAGCTCATTTTTCTCCAACAGTGCATTTTTTCATCCTTCTTTTAGTTCCAAGGGCTGGTGATGCCATAACACCCAAGAGGGCACAACTGGCTTGCCCTAGAGTAATGATTCTTAACGTCCCTCTCAATGCTATATCACAACCTTCAAAACTGATAAGCAATTTCTTCCAGTGCAAGCCCGAAAGTTATCTATCCCATAGTAGTTTTCCAAAGCCATATTGAGTACTCAAATGAGTTGGCTTAATTTTCCCAGAAAAACCAACCCCTCTTTGCCTACAGGAGCAATGACAAAGTTGTCCACCATGAAAGACTGAGACTGAGTAGCTACTCCTGCACATGGTTGCCACTACCAGACAAGAGACCCCAGCACATGATTCTATAAGAATACATAAAACATATAAAGTTGCCATTGCCTCCAGCTTACTTCTCACCATTGTCAGTATAAAACTATTAAAAATACATAATACTGTCCACTTTGCTCCTTTTCATGTGATCAGACCTTCCCTATAAAGTTTTTCGTCTTCAAATCATGCTCAATTTCCTCAGATGCCAAGGGACATAAAAAAAATTACTAGATTTGAGGCTGAACTCTTTGAGAAAATAAAGTGTCATCTTTTATTTTTCTCTCAGAGTGCTGACACTTGAGTCTCCCACTCAGGACTCAGATAATCCAAGAGATCAGCTGTGTCCACTGATTCAGAAACTGAAAAAACCAATTTGGGAAACAGCAAACAGCACTGGAGGCCCAAATCCTGTTTGCCTGGATTAAAGACAGAGTCATGCATTGAATTGCTCTGTCAAGCAGAGCACATCAATCTAGAAGGTTTGATGATCAAACTCTCTCAAAATCAGGTTGCTTACTGGAAGCATCCCTGCATATGCATGTCTGGTGCTCACTCATAGGCACTCAAGCTTGACCAAGTCTCACAGCCTAAAAAATGTCAAGATCACCAAGGAAATTCTGTGAAGAAACAGGAATAAAACCCTTTTTGTCCTACCACCACAAGGGTTCCTTTCTTCCTTTGTTGCAGTAATTCATTTTGTACAGATTTAACCAGCTAAATCTTAAAGTCCTTCCTAAAACAGATTTGGATCCAAGCTGCCCTGCATACTAGTTGGCATAACTGAGCACAGAATTCAGACTTTCATTCTTCTTTATTCCTTTTCAGGCAGCCTTGCTCCTCCTGCAAAATAAAGCACAGACAGCAGTTACAGGATTTAGAGTTCATCTCTGTGTAACTAATTAAAGGGCATTTTTTGCAATACTTGTTGCCTTATTAATAGCACCATGATATTTCTGAAAAGTAACAGTGACTTTAACAACTAATCATGGTTTTAGAAATAGAAGCAATGCTTTGCTTTCCCCAATAGGATCCAAGAAACACAATGGAACATAGAAACCCCTGTTGTGCATATCCATCTCTCACAGAGATCACTACCAGGGTGCATGTATTTAACAGAAGCATAATCAACAATTTTCTGTTCCCAAGGAGAGGAAAGACCACAGGAAGGAATTCATCACAGTTATTAGGTCACAGGTTTCTTGTGCTCAGAAAGGGTCCCTGAGCTTTTGATTCCTTAAGAGATGGTCTTCAGAAAGGTCAAGGGCTTGCTTCTGCACTGGAGAGGAAGAGTCTGAGTAAAAATCCCTGATTTCAGTGCGGGTTGGGAAGCAGTGCTGCTGAGAAGGACATCAGGGTGGTGGTGAACTGTGACCTGGGCACCAGCCACAGCCTGCCTGATAGCCAAGGTGGCCAGCAGCATTATGGGCAACAGATCACCAATTATTTCCTTTCACTTGGCATTCATGAGACTGCAGCTAGAGTATGGCATCAAGTTCTGGCCCCAGGGTGGGAACACATAGAGTCAGACAGGACAAGCCCAGGAGGGCCAGAAGTTGTCACTCAGGTCTGTGAGAAGACATTGGTGGACCGTGGCTTGTTCAGGCTTCAGAAGGGGTGGCTTTGGGTACCTGAGAGTAGACATTCTGCACTTTTGAGAAGAGATAAGAAGCAAGGTACATAGCAGAGAGACAATAGCCACAAACTTAAACAGGGATAGAAGGCAGAAACCCCATTGGGACAGTCATGCAGTGGCTCAGTTGCCAAAAGGTTGTGCAATCTGTCCTTGAGGGATTTCAGGGCCTGGCTGCATAAAAGTCCTGAGCAATGTGGTCTGATCTCATTGCTAATCCTGCTTTGGGCAGGAGGTTGAACTACAGACCTCCTGAGATTCTTTCTAACCTAAATGGTTTTTGCAATAAATTAATAAACAATAACATTTGCAAGGTATGCATCCAAAAAGCTTAAAAAAACAACTCATCTCTTGCCACAGAAGAGCTGAAAATTTTAGGAAGCAGGATTTCTCAGATACCATGTGCAAAAACAAAACCAACCCTCCCCCATCTTCCTCAACAATGTGTAATATTGAGCAATTACACTAAAATCTATTTCAGATATCATTATCTGATACTTCAACTTTGTCCTGACCAGTCACTTCAGAGATTAATGTACTTGGGATTCACAAGAAAGAAACTTTCCTTTTCCAGCAGGTATTCATAACAGAGAAAAGGAGGGAGTGTATTATCAAAGCTTAACTGCTGTTGAAGCTTTTGAAATAGAATTTCTGCCTGATTCTTCCAAGAAAACATCTGCTCTACAAATATAAAACCAGACTAAATCCACTAGTGTTGTCCAGGGAGATTCCTACCCTGTTTACACTGGCCCAAGTTTGAACAACTCCCCAGGAAAGAAATTCTTCTGAATCTACACTATAGGGGTTGAGAAATGCATGCCCAGCTGAATCTCAGCATAAAAAACTGTACAAGGAAAATGAGCAATCAACTTAGATATTGCTCAAGAAGAATGAAAAGGCATCAAAAGAAAACAGGTAGTGAATATCACCCTTTGTTGGCATCTGTCACAAGCTGCATAGCACCCTCAGCTCCTAGATTTGTGTCCCATAAGGTGGCCAAAGGGGACTGTGAAACTTGAGCGGGGAATCTCTACCACCTGCACAAGGACTTGTAAAGTCCTCTCAGCTGTATGGGGATGTGCATTAGATGTCCAGAGGGCTCACTGCCTGTCCCTTCAAACAGCCAGTCACGGTTTCACCTTCCCACCTAAATGAATAGAGTGGGAAACCACATGCAGCTGATACTGTTCCATCAGCTCCTTTAACATCCAAACCCATGGGCTTGGCTTTATTCCTCGTAATGGCCTAGATTGCTGATGATCAACTTGTGAAAGATGTGCAGGATCAGCATCCACATTAAGAAGAGTTTTTAACTAGATCCTTGAAAGGTTTTGGATCTGGAAAGATCGTCTATATGGCAACTTACAGGGCTGATGAATAAGCTCAGTGCTGGAAACTTACCTCATTGCATGCTTTGAAATGCTACACTCTGTTTTCAAATTAACTCCCATTCCTGCTTGGGTCATGCAAGTTTAAATACTCCTTCATACACATCTGTATTTTACAAAGCATTCCAGAATGCACCCCCTCCACCCTGCAAGAAAAATGCTTTGGGGAATTTGTAGGAGGATTAGAGCTTTAACTACAAAATGCAGGACAAAATATTAAAGTGTTATAATGCCTGTTCAGAAACCAGCCTTTCAAAAATTGGCATTTTCTTCAGCAGTTCTGTGGTAAAAAGTCCTGCCCATGAGTCTTCTCTGCTTTGAAGTCTTAGCACTTTTGCAAAATAGAAAAAAATTAATGTGCAGCACAGGGACTGTAATTATGCTTCATCATTCAAAATAAGGGGGAATAAAAAGCTCAAGTTTCTGTGAGTTTTAAAGTTGAAATGGTCATGACCATGAAGGAGATGGTAAAGCCTCAGGATAAAATTCCAACTTTTCTGAATTTGTGAAGGGCTCTACATAGAATTCTACTCCATGGGTTTGAACCTGGCTTTATACTAGTGTAGGCCTCGTTTTAATGTTGATATGAAATTATACACAATTCCCACATTTAAAAGGAAAATCTCTGGGTGAAAGAGTCTTCTTTTCCTTTGCTTCACCCATACTTAAGCATTCAAGTCTTTAGTTAAGTAAATAATTCAGGAGTTTTCAATAAAGAGAAAACAATTTTTGTATGTTCAAGCAGAATAAATTTCAATGTTAGATAATATTTAGAAGCCTGTAATTACAAGAGGCTTACAAAGCTTTCCTTGTAAAACAGAAGGATAATTAAACTTTTTACTTCAAAGAAAATATGATATTATTCACTATAACCAAAGTTATAAATGTGGCTAATGAAGAATTTATCGCATATATGGACTGCATGCTTTTTGGGAGACTGCTGTGTGTCTCCAACATATCCTTCTAGACAGAGAAAGATGTGCCAGAAATACAGATGTGTCAGAAACAAATCTAGTGTTTATAAAAGGAAAGAAGGCAAATAATCACAAACAATTGTCTAAGACAAAAATTTAAACCAGTATTTTTACATTGTATATACAGCCTCACAAATGTAAGAAGGAACTATTAGCACTTGAAGGATTTATTTTTTCCCTTTCTTGTAATGTTTTTGATGTGAATTTTTGGTGTTCTTACTAACAATCAGCAACAGGAAAAAAAAAAAAGAATAACATTTTAAAAGGAAAATCTTGTTTCTCTGCAAAAAACTCCATATTGCATATAAAAGAAGACAAAGGAAATCAAAAAACAAGGAGATGGTTTTCTTATCCTGGTGGAAAGTAGAAAACTTACAGTGTATTTGCTGGCAACCCCTTGAATACAGTCCAAAGAGCGATGTAATAGCAGCTCACAACTGCATTTAGGAGAAATTTCACTTTCATTATATTTGAATGAACACTTTCCCGAGCAATGCCTCCTGACAATGGATTGTCATGCCTACACAGCATCATGTGGCTGTGTGGGCATGCTTTGTGATACGCTAAAGATCAGTGATACAGCTCAGACATGATAAATATTTACCACTTGGTTCAAAAGGAAGCAAAGAATACATTAATGCTACTGCTATCAAGTCTTTATCACATGTATTTTGTTAGGTATTCATACCTTGCTTGCAAATTGTGGCTTTATCATGCCTGTAACCCTGTAATTCTGGTTGGATCAGATCATCTGCCATGGATTGTTACCTAGACATGTCCAAAAGTAACACACTTCTAGAAAAGCTTTTTTAGAAGGCTCTGAGGTCATTCCTTCTTATCTCTCATCACTTCTGATACAGGACTCTAGCTACAACCCAAGAATACCAATACATCAATACAGTGCATTGCACTTGCCAAGTAACTTACATACTCTTGCAGCAGGCAATATCATGTTCTGGTTATGTTGATTGTGCCCAAAGCAAGACATTGCAAACATTTCCATTTTAGATTTATTCTCAGACGTTCCCCTTGTGTAGTTCTCATGTCCCATAAATTACCTCCATTTTCTACTTTCTATGAACCTACTTTCATGGATTAACCTAGAATGTCCTTTTTGCAGCCAAAGAAAATTAATCATACCAAAAATGTGAAAGCCTGTAATAACATCGTCTTCTCTTCTGCCATGTTTATGGTCATTTCCTGTCCTGTGATACATGATGGAGTCATTCTCTTGAAAGTCAGCATGGGAGAGTTTGAGCAGGAAACAGGTTTTGTTAAAACAATTGCCATGCTTTAAGTGATGTGCAACTCTTATAGTCATTGACTGTGAGCAACAAAGCAGTCATTAAGTGTCTGTCAATCCAGGTTTTGGACTAGGCTAACTCTTCTAGAATCATTTGACCTAATAAACGAAGGAAGATCATTTCTTGACATCTATTTCACTCCCTCCACCTCCCCACTCTCCCCAAAAAAGATTGATCAAATCATTTCAGACAAGCATAATAGGATATTATTACAGGATGTTGCACTGGATCACCTAACACTTCCAGATGCATGCTCTCCCTCTGCTGCTCCAGTTCCCTCCAAAGTAAAGGGACCAAAAGCCTTAGATGCAAGATATTCCACCACACAGGATACATCCACGTAGTCTTAAAGCTGATATCTGAGAACGCATCAGAACTCAAGAACTTCAATAATTTACTGCCATTCAAAATCAAATAATTTTTATACCGCACAGCAGCAGGAAAAATTTGGTCTCAAAGAAATTAGAGAGGAACAGCACCTATTGTGTGCTTCTTGCTGCCATTTTAATTAAGATTGTGAGGATTTATTATTTGCCTTGGTAAACATTCTGATGTTCTAGTAAAATAAAAACCAACAAAACCATGAGAGTCTAGAGAAAGAAAGAAAAGAAAGTTCCTATTTGCTGTACTTATTTAAATATAAACAACCCTCTGTTCTTTCCTCATTTTTATGTTCTCCAGTCAAGAAAACTCCAGTACTTAAGTAACTTTCCTCAGTTTGTGACTCTGGAGTCAATTTCAATGTCACAGGCTCTTTAGTAAATTAGCAGAGAAAAAGGCTGAATGCTTTGATACAGATCAAGAACTCAGGCTATTTTGTGGGGGTGCAAATGACAATTTGCTATAGGTCTTTCCCTTCAATAATTCTTTCTGTAATCAAAATTCTCATCCCAATATCAGATTTCCACTTCTAACATTTCAGAAGCACATACAATCTGAAATCATTCTTCAGTTCAATTCCTGCAGAAGAAGGTGACACTTACCTTGGTGTCTTTACAACCCATAATACCATCAAATAAGCATTTAGCTTTGCTAAGGCAAAATGCCCCCAAAAATGACATATTCAGGACCTCACAAATATAGCTCCCTTCAGCTGCCAACAGAGCTCAGCCCAGTTAATTACAATACTTGCCCACACAAAGCAGTTCCTTAACCTCTAGGTCATCCTAATGAAAATTCTTGTGAGATCAATCCAGACTTCCAATTGGACCAGGTTAAAAAAAGCTTTGGCTTTGTTTAGAAACCCAACTCAAATGAAGACGGTGGTTTCATCTTTCTGATTGCATAGCATGGCCCCACCAGCAACTGCCCTGGCTCCTGTTTGGAAGAGGAGGGCAGCAGAAACAAATACACTCTCATTTAGCCTTGTCCTGTCTTCCAGTTTCATTTAGGTCAGCAGCAGATCTCACATTTACTTTATGAAATCTTCAGGTTTTTACATGTTTGCTTCTATTTGTCACTTCAAAAGCTCAATTTGTCATAACTGGTTCCTACTCTGAGTTTCCCCTGGAGCACGTCAATGCTCTCTGTCTAGACATTACTTCTGTGTATCAGGTCAAAATTATTTTCTCAGTTGTGCTCAGCTCTGGGCAATAAATCCCTCCTGTGTGGTACATGCTACAAAGACCTTCCCCTTCAAAAGCTGGAAGGAGGATAAAAGCAGCATTTTCCTTACAGAGAAGCAGCATTCCCTCTCTTTGTAGGTCCAAAGGAAAATGTTTAAAAATAAATTTTTGTTTAAACTTTTCTCACTTCCATTTGCTTACATTTTCATTTTGAGATGTGTTACAAAAAGAAGCAGAAAAACAAGTTTCTCTGTTTGTCTGGTTGTTCTGAAACTAGACAAAAGTTTTTCTCCTCAATTTCATATCCAAAATATTTTCCAGAGAAAAGGGCATGAAATGTAATACATATTTAAAAAAGAATTAAAAAAGACATAATGGTCTCTTTATGATCTCTTTACACCCATATATACACTGACTTTTTATCTTCTCCATTAGAAATCTATGACTTTCAAGAGTATTTTATTATCCTATTAATTTCCTTTCATGATTTTGTTGATGTTTGCAGAAAATTAAGTCTATTTTCAGGCAGCACTCTATAAGAGCAAAAGCATTATAAGAGTTTGTTTGGCAGAACACCTTATGAGAAGTTGTTCCTGTCCACAGGAGTTAGACATGGCATTCTCAGTCACAGTGTAGCCCTCTTCTGAGGCAGATCCTTAAGAAAAGAAAAATTCGACTTTTTCCATTGCTTCTTTCTTCAATAAAATTAACTGAAGGGCTCACATTTCTTGGGTTGGTATGTGTTCAGTCAAGATTAGTGGGTGATATCTGCCTTCATCAACAAGAAGGTAATTTCACTCTTGCCAAGTGTGATGGTTGCCATCAGAAATGAATCTGGAATATCTTCCAAGTCAGGCTCAGCCTTTACTTCATGAATGCAAATCCAGAGAAAAGCCATGTAACCCTGTAATTTCATTCACATCCCACATAGGGTGATGGGATTTGGTTCATGTAGATCAATAAAAATAGTCTCAAATTGAATCTTGGTTACTGGGGACAAGAGAGGCATTTAGGTACAAGAGGAGCCCAGCACAGAATCAACTTGGGCACCCTGAAACATAATGAACCTCTGTGAGGAGGAAAGGAAAAGGAAGTTCTTCACACATATACAAACCACATTTTCATATTTTGAAAAGGGTTCTTTTAAGGACACTCTGCAAGTACAGGTTTGTGAGTTTTTTTGATAGCTGCTATGTCACTTCCTTCTTGTCTAACAAAAGATGAATTGATGCATTTTGACAAACTCATACTCACAACTCAGATAATTCCTAGCCAGCCATCACATAACATACATTTTAAACCAGCATAATAATAAAATAATGCAGGAAGTTTGGAGGTTTTAAGAACAATCTTTTAGTATTTCAACTTGAGCTTGCTGCCACCAAAGACACTTGGTGCTCTGGGGCTTACAACAGTGGCAGACTTAGCTTTCAGCTCTGGACACTTCATCCAAAAAAAGCTTATTTACAGGTCAGCTCTTCTGAAAGTCTAAGTCTAATGGTAGGAGACATTACCACTGTACCATCATGTAAGGGGACACCACAACTATAACATCACGTAAAGATAATTTGCATTTATAAGCCTAAGCTGTTTTTTATTAGGAAATTCCAGACCATGTGCACTGGGCTTGCTGGTGTGTACTTTTGGGAATTGGAACAAGGAAGAAGGATAAGAAGGACCTCTTTGTACTGCTGTATATGGGCCTACTGGCTTTGGGAAGTTCTGCAAGCTGCAGAACTGCAAACCCATCAACTGCAAACCCATCAACTGCGAACCTGACCTTGGTGAATTTAGTAACACCAGCAAGCATCAGAGCTTACTATGTAGGAAAAAGATGACTCCTAGAAACAAGACATGGAAGGTTAACAAAGCCAATGAAATGGCATTCTTAGTGCCTGAACATCCTACGCTTTTGCTGCAAACGTAAATAGGACCGTCTACCTGTAGGATACAAGAGGAAGACCAGAGGAATGCCTTCTCTGAAAACTTTGCTAACAGAAAATATTTCTTCTAATACATCTAGCATGTCCTTTTGAGACTTAATCATCCATATGTATTAAGTTCTTACTGCCGCTTTAAAGCCAAAAGGGGCTCTGGGAAGGCCCTGTATACCTTTAGTAATGGAGACTGACTGAGAGCTATTGAGGCAGAAGGGCTCACAGAAAAAAATTTCCCGTGATCAAGCTGATGTTCTGGGGCACTCTCTAACTTCCATCATTGCTGAGTGTGATGAGTTCAAACACAGTTAAAAAAGCCAGAGACACCTTTTGATTTGAGTTGGAGTTGGTTTGATGTCCTCTCCCAACAAGACAGTGAGATAAAAAATGTCCACTACCTTTTTGGCAGCCTGGAGATCACACAACAGCAGGCCTCAGTACTCCAGTCTGCCTCATCTCCCCAACCTACCTGAGTTCTGCTTGTCTCCTGGCAAGCCTTAAAAGCACCCTGAAAGGCCAACTGGAATAGGGGAGCACTGGACAGTTTGGAGTGCATCAGACCACCTTGGCAAAATAGAAGAGGGAAGGGAGAAAAGGAGCAGTGAGACATGCACCCCTTGAGTGAGAGCAGAGAGAAGACTGCTGCAGGGTGAAGGGCAGCACCTGCCAGGCAGCTGCGGGACAGGCACTCAGGAAAGGAGGATGGTAAGACAAAACAGAGAGTTCGTAGTTGCAATAAGTATTTTATTGCAAAATTCCTCCCAAATCCCAGGAAATACAGCCTATGGGAGCAACAAAGCATGTAACCTTGTAGGTCAAATGCAAAACCAAATTATGCCAGTTCTTAGTAGGTGACCTCTTAAATGTACATATGCATGCATAACAAGATGAGACAGTTGTGTGCAAAGGAAGAGCCAGCACCAGTGACTAGATATAAAATGACAAGCCTTTTCAAAATAATGCATTTGTTTCAGATGAGGTTTAGATTACCAGGCTTTTAGGGTGAGCCTTTGCACTCCATCCCATCTCACAAAGGCCACAGAGCTGTAGAGCTGGAAACCAAGGAGTAAATCTGAATATGGCTCTAGATCATCTTTTACAAAAACTTTCAGAAAATTCTTCTGTGACAGCAACAGCCACTGTACAATGGCTCTCAGAGCTGTCTCAAGGCTTCTTTTAGGTCAGACCCTAACTCCAAGAAGAGGTGGACCACCTCCTTAGAGTTTCAGATCCTGCCTAGAACTACCATGTGCGCCTGGGGATTGACATGTGGAAAATACATGCATATAACTAAAAGGGGGAAAGCACAAAGGGCAACTATAATTTCTCTCTGGGAAAAAGGAAATAACAGGAGGCAAGAAGAATAAGTAAGTAAGAGGAAGGAGGTAGTTTCAATGAATGTATTGGCCCACGAAAAGCACTTTCCAGTTTGGAGGAAATAGACAGGCAGTCATGAGCAAGATTCAAGGTGTGATAGAAGTCAGAGAGGTTAACTGCCAAGAAAAAAATCAGATATGAGGCAGCACAAAATCATGTGAGTTTTGCCACTAATTTCAGTGTAGCCAAGCCTTTGCTGCAGGTTTCTTTAGGGCAAGATATGGTCATTTCCTTGAGCTGCAAAGTAAAATGTGGAATTTCCTCTCTTTCCTCTCCCCTGAGACATTTTAAGTTTACTGAATAAGGCACAATGAGGACTTTGCATATGTCAGGGTAAATCACAGCCTTTGTGTAACTTCCCCTGCATCTGCTGGGACAGTGTGGACACCAAGGTAAACTTTGGCTCTATAACCTCAGTGGATGTCTTGCTTGTGTTGGCAGTTCCTCAGAGAATTTGTTTCTGCTGCAGTGTTTTACCTGGAAATCTCAGGTCTCTACTAAAGTTTGATTTCCAAACATCTCTTACATCTAATTCCTTATACTTCAGGAAGGAATCTTACAAAAAAAGGAAGCAGCATCCACTGGTATAGTTCCACTGCTCTTCTGAAACTCTCTTTGCTCCTGTGCCTTCTCATCCACAGCAGGTATCCCATTTCTCTCATGTATCTTCATATATCCAACCAAAAATGGCTGTCTTTCAAGACAATCTGCAAAGTCCACAAGCCTTCCCTCTGTCTTCGAAGTCAATTTCACTTTGGTCCTCCATGGTGTAAAATATCTTTATTTTATTTTATTTT
>VXBB01016816.1:0-13047 GCA_013399915.1 Illadopsis cleaveri | reverse complement strand
ACAACAACAAAAAACCTCCAACATTTTCTGAAAAACAACAATTCAAATTGTCAATAAACATCCTTATATTTGTGATGAGAATTTTAGCTTTTGTTAAAAGTTGTCTATTGGAAAAGAAAGTACACAGAAAGCATAAAAACATCTGAAAGTGCAAATAGAAAATGTACAATAATCTTTTGATTACTATGGTAAAAATACTCAATATAAATGTTTCCGAAAAAAAATGTAGTTAAAATCATCCCATAGCTAAAACGACTCACTATGCTCTAATTCTCAGATACTTCTTGGAATACCTAGGAGAGCTTGGCTCCATGAGCTCTTGTCTTCTGCAATTGTGTGACACCACTCCATCCTCATCAGGGACACACTTGTTTCTGAGACATTTTAATTGCATTCTTTAATGCTTCAGGCCCTCAATGTCTCTCTTGCAGTGAGAGACCCAGAACTGAACACAGGATACAAGAGTGTGGCCTCACCTTGTTCTGAGGCACAGGGGACAATCACTGCCCTGGTCCTGATGGTCACACCAGTGCTGATCCAGGCCAGGATGCCATTGGCCTTCCATTCTGGCTTATATTCAGTCCCCATCAAAGAGCAGCTCCAGGCCCTTTTCCACTGGGCAGCTTTCCAGTCACTCTTTCTCCAGCCCATAGCATTGCACGGGGTTGTTGGGACTGAAGAGGTGAACCCAACACTACTTTGGTGAACATCACACAGGTGGCCTCAGGCCGTGGATCCAGCCTGTTCAGATCTCTCTGCAGAACCTTCCTTCCCTCCAGAAGATCAATTCTCCTTCCTAGTTTGATGCTGTCTGCAAACTGTCTGAAGGGACACTCAATCCTCCTGTGCAAATCATAAATGAAGATATTAAACAGGACTGGCCCAATACTGATCCTGGGGAACATCACTATATATTCTATAACAAGGGAAGTTGTGCCCTACCTAGCCTTACAGGTGCATCACTTACCTCTTTTCTTCTGTCTGAGGAAGTAAAAATGTTCCTCTCCTTTCCATTCAGCAGCTACCATCCAGCAATATTGGATCAGAAAGATCAAACTGGAGGTTAACTAATTTCAGGTTTTCCTACTTTTATATGCTTATTTACTAAAGTCAATAATGCCAGAGTCCAGATCTGTTCCTTCTTTTACAAAGTAGACTAGGAGAAGATCGAAGAGCATTCCTTAAAAAGTTGCAGCATGTTAGTCTGAGAGGTTTTTGGTTTGGTTTGGATTGGTTTTGAGGGGTTTTTTTGTTTAGTTTTTAAAGCATGTTATAGAGGTATTGTGCCAAACATCGACATTAATCTACCACTGTCAACATACCTATATTATAATACACAGGGGTTGATATGTAAGCCTATCCTATCATTTAACTCTCAACAAACTATCAAGTAGGAAGAACATAAACTGGTTAAACTATAGCAAAGGAAATGTTGAAAACTATTAGCAGAGATTTGTTTGTTTACGAAGTGAAAAGCACAGTGTAATGACTCTGCCTTTAAATGTCATTTTTATGTCTGAAAGGATAAAAATAAATTAAAACTGTTTGGCTTTTTTATTCTTTATATTAATTAATTTTTTGACCATTGGGTTATTGCAGTGATTTATTGCTCTTAAAGTGCGCTGTGTTCTCATGCTAGGACTGCTGAGAAAATATCCCCTGTACACTTATAATGAACAGGCTCAAATTGCCCTGTAATGTGACACATCATTGTTTCCCCCTTTACTAACTGAAAGTGCGAACATTAATACATTTATGGTAGGCTGAGGAGAGCTACTGGCAACTCAAATGCCTTTAGATCAAACCCTTCCCCCACACTTCCCAACATCAAATATTACTGCAGCTGAGTAAAATAAAGAACTATTCTTGCTCTTATTACATGGCTATGTAGTGGTATTGAGTTCAAGGCCCACTGTGCTACCCCTGTGAGATTTACAGACTAGGAAAGAAACACATCTCCAGAAACAGTCACTGAAGCTAGATCGATGCAAGCTGGAAATGAGACATTTATTTTTAATCAAAAGCTATCAGAGAAGCTAGACTCCATGTCTTATAGTCTTCCAAGAAAGCTAGGAGCCTTTTTTTGTAAGAGGCTACTATTTATTCAAGTGTCAATTATTAGGCTAAATTCAAGAATAATTAATGACTTTTTTTTGCATACAAAAATATCAGATATGCTGAATGGTCTGAGCCTCTGGACTTAAAATCTCTGAACAGGAATTTCACTATGGATGACAATGTAATATTAATATTCTTATTTTACAGATCAGAAAAATAGACTAAGGAGACAATGCATTACAGATTTATATTTTAGTCCAAGAAACTATTTTTTTCTCTACTTAGCATTATTTCAGTTCACCCTTTAAAATACATATATAGAGAGAGTATTTGGGTGTCTCTTACATGTATCCTTGTACAGTTTTTTATCTCTCTGGTATTTGAACATGACACCTGACATGTAATGTATAAGAAAGGATATTGAACCACCAACTCTGTGATTTAACTCTTGCTCTTTTTCTTCCCAGATATCTTGAGATTGGTGCTTACTGTCACATCATTACTGTCTGACTTCTCCTTCCTGTAGCAATAGAATCCTATTTGTTTATGGATTTCACCTGCACTGTAGTCAGCAGACTCCCTGTGCTCATTCTTTTTTTAGACGAATTAGTGTCAACATTCCTCCTGAAAAAGAGGCATAATATTAATGTATAATTGTTCCTGCTGTGTTGAAGATATGTGTGCAACATTTGTTGGAAGGTTCAGCTTAGGAATTTAACAACCACATGTGTGAATTCTGGCCTAATCCCCACAGCCCCTGCCAATACAGCAACTACAAGTCAGCATTTGCAGGCGTACATCTGTCCAGCAGATAAAAAGACACCTTCTGGGTAGCTATTGCCACTAGGGATATTGCAGGTTGAAATCAGCATTTCCTCATAGGCCAGGAAGCTGAAGTCTTAGACTCATGCATGCATTTTTCTTCCTCTGTATTTTTTAAATTAATACAAAGACCCAAGGCAGTCCTATTGTCCCTGCTACCATACTCTCTGCTGCTTCTTCGAATCATTTAGTATTTGGCTACCCCTACTCCCTGCAGGCATAAAACTGATCTACATTGACCCTAATTGGCTTAGAAAGTCTGCCAGGATCACAGCATAGTATCACCTACCTATTTTCTTACACTGTGTTATTATATTAGATTGTAGCACAGAGCAAAAACTAATCAAGTATAAGAATTTTCTCTTCAGGTAATGTAAAACAGAAGAAAAAAAAAAAAAAAAGAAAAAAAAAAAGAGAATAGCAATGCTAAATCTAATTTAAGAGAAAGTCCCATATGGGTCCTGATTGACCCAATTAACTGAGGACCTAATCTGGGACTCTGATTGCTGTAGGCAATGGCTGTTGTCAGAGGACAAAGACAAGGCTCTGTGGCGGGTTGAGACTGCCTTAATTCTGAATTGTTATCTCCACTTCTGTGGAGGTGCCTTTCTCTCTCCTTAGCTGTTAAGTATGCCTCCATTTCCAACTAAAATGACTCTGTTAGGTACATAAACATAGGTGAAACGAATCAGGGCTTAAACAGAGGTGAAAAATCGAGTGGAAGTAATTGTGTAAAGAACATGAACAACAGCAATATGACTGGATTCCATTTCATGTGTAGCTGATCCTGAAGTTTTTGATGTTGCCTATTGGAGACAAGAATTCCTTTGACCTCTTCATTGTGTCCTCACTGAGCTTGATGTAACTATCCATGCAACTGACTTTCAGGTATTTCAGCAAAACTGAGTCTTCAGTTAGAGATTTTTGAACAATTTGGTTTTTCTTTTTTAGTCAGAGAATGCAAGAGAATGAGATGTTAAATGCTAATGATTCAAATAATCAGTCATTTGCCAAAACAGCAGGGTACTTTGCTGAGGCCAGATTTGCACCTCCCATGACTGAAACAGATGAGGAGAATTTTTGGCTGTGTGGTGATGAAACCTCTGATCTGCATAAGAACAGCCCAGGTGCAGAAGGGATGCTCTCCCATCACTGGAAGATGACCATGATAAACTGACCTTTACTTTGCAACAAGCTGGGTTTTGAGCCAGACAAGGGAAAAAGATAATAAGAAGTGCATCCTGTAAGGTGAGGTAATGTTTTTCATTTTTCTGATATCCTCCCGATAAGGCTCAGGTGCAAAATTCCTCTCTGGAGGAAGTATTGGGATATTCACATGTAGGTCTGAAGGTGTTTATCCCTTCTGATGGGGCATAACTGGTTCCACTACACTGGCATAAGAGGCAGCTGTCATGTTTTAGGAGGACTCATAAACTACCAAACACCCCTCAAGAGTCCTCAGACAAACTTCTGGGGCTTTCCTCCAGAGGACTGTGGATGATCCACGGTGTTACATCAGAGGTACGCCATGGGAGGTACCTGGGCGTTCCCACCTGAACCTGAATGTGTGTAACCCATCAAACTTTATATTTTGTGGTCTTCGTCCATCCTCAATGGCAGCACCTCAACCAACAGACGCTGAAATTGCAACAATCAAGCCTTGTCACTGCATCACCAGATGGTGATATCTTTCCACTATGTGCTCTTATCCTCCTTTTTCCTTCTTCCTTTTCCATATATTCTTAATATTTTATACCTTTATATTGCTATATTTCTATAGATAATAATCAAAATGGCTACATAGCTCCTTTCAATTGCAACTAAATTGTTCTAAAATAAATCTGCCAAACGTACACAGATGATATAGATATAGCTACAAAAAACACCAGTCATTCAGTGTCGTTTCACTTTAATTTGCCCCAATGGATCTATTAAAAAGAACCTGAGATTCCCTACCTCAGGGGCAGGTTATAACAGAGAATGTGCATCCATGAACATCCGTTAGAACTGAAAATACTGGGCTAAAGGTTATTTTTGTTATATGGGTCAGTTCTCTGGTTACCCACACTGGGAAAACAGACAGGAACAGGTCTCAAATTTTCACTCTTATGTAGGTTTTCAGGCCTCAGAATTTGTGTGTGAGACAGAAACATCTGAGGAACTGTTTGCTTAGGTATAAGAAATCAGGCAGGATTTGAACCAAGGCCACATCTGGTCAAGGCCACCAGAAACTCAGGTGTTAACAGTGGAAGACCCATGCAGGGGNTGCTAATGATTCAAATAATCAGTCATTTGCCAAAACAGCAGGGTACTTTGCTGAGGCCAGATTTGCACCTCCCATGACTGAAACAGATGAGGAGAATTTTTGGCTGTGTGGTGATGAAACCTCTGATCTGCATAAGAACAGCCCAGGTGCAGAAGGGATGCTCTCCCATCACTGGAAGATGACCATGATAAACTGACCTTTACTTTGCAACAAGCTGGGTTTTGAGCCAGACAAGGGAAAAAGACAATAAGAAGTGCATCCTGTAAGGTGAGGTAATGTTTTTCATTATTCTGATATCCTCCCGATAAGGCTCAGGTGCAAAATTCCTCTCTGGAGGAAGTATTGGGATATTCACATGTAGGTCTGAAGGTGTTTNGCCACATCTGGTCAAGGCCACCAGAAACTCAGGTGTTAACAGTGGAAGACCCATGCAGGGGCGATCTTCCACAGAGTATTAATCAAGGCAGAGATTGATAAAGAAGCCAACAGAAGTCCGTACTTCATTTGACCCCCCTATTTGGGGTCAAATAGGAATCCTGTTAAATAGGAAGGCAAGACATTAGATTCAAAGAAAAGAGAGTGAATTTCTATGGGAGTGGGAAGACTGAAGCTATTTCAAGAGCAGATATCTGTCACTTATATTGATTTTCCACAGGTTGCTCTACTAACCTGGCTTTCATGCACTGTGCTCTCACGTTAGATTCATAAATGGAGTAATTGGGCTAAGATGGCTTATGATACAAAGATATGTTGCTTATGCCTCTGCCTGTAATAACTGCCTTCACTTAATTCCAGACCTATGCTACTTAAACACTTTAATTTTAAGGTTGTTTGAACACTTTGAGGACTGGTTTCACTCAACTGAAAATGACTTCGCACCTTTAGAAGTTCAAATGGTATAAATGTCAACAGCTTAAAATGGCTGGAAATTGTTCCCTTGGAAAGTGTATTTTCCTGATCCATTAACTAACTAGTGAGAAGTTGGAGAAGTGACTTATTGTGAGTTACCATGCTGAGAGCTGTTGTATGAGCTAACAACATTTTGGAGGGGAAAAGCCTTATTTTTAAATCAGTGCTGGGATAAGATCCAAGATTCTTTTATCTCACATTCCTTCTCTGTGGAAGAAAACCCAGAACCATGGGGTAGACCAGAAGAAGTAGGATACCTTTGAAAGCTTCTATATAGGTATTCTGACAGGTTATTCTGAGAGTCTTCCCTAACTAATAGGGAGAACCTCATCACTGCGCTAGGTGCAGAATGATTCTGGATCTCTGCTCACTGAGTGGGCAGCTGCTTAGAAGCAGTCACCTCAGTACATGTGATATGAGGAATGTGCCTGCATAAGTGCTGTAACCACTCAAAGCTTCGTAGTAGATTGCTCTGACCTCTCACACTGCAGTTTTCATTTTTTGAGGTCTGTATTTGTTGGTAAAGGGAGGATTTTTTTTTCTTGAGAGCATTTTGGCTGCCATTGCATATAAACATCATTTGCTTTCATTCTATTACAAGGAAACAAATCTTTTTCTACAGTTTGCATGTGGTTTGTCAAGTCTATTTATCTGTGAGCTAAGAGCAGCTTCAAGAACACACTCAAGAGCAGAAGAATATTTTGAGACTGTGTGATTAGACACAGCCCAATGATGCTCATTTAGCAAATGAGGTGGAAAAAAAAGAACCCCAAAAACTACGACCAAACTCACAAAAACTCAAAAAACCTCCAACCCACAGAATTTCAGCACTCCATGGTTTCCAGAATTCAAATATTTGACTTCACAACTTGAAAGTTCTTTTACTGTGTTCATGTGTGTGTGGTAGGAAGGATGTTATATAAATATAGATTATTCTATAAACACACTGAATACAGTAAAACAAATGAAAGTTTATGCAAAACTATCTTTAATAGAATGCTTTTGCAGTTCACACAAAAGATAAAACCCTATATTTGGACACAAAGCATCTTCTGCTGCAAGTTACACTGTAATTTAGGAAGAACATAATTTTGTCATTTAGAATTGGGAAATCTATTATAGCCTCAAGTACTGAATCTCAAAAATAAATATTCAGCGATGAAATGCAAGTGATTTAACATCATTGATCATGTGGTACAAAATGCAATCAGTTGGCTTTTAATAGGCAAAAATATAATTAAAGGAAATTATATACAATCTTTCTGTTTAGTACATCTATACATGCACACACACAATAGGCAGACTGATAACTCTTTAACTTATAGCTATCTCTAGAAAATTATGCCACAAATGACTTCTTATTTGTCACATAATGAGAAAACTTTGTGCTTATACAGTGATTTCAGTCCAAAACGTTTTTAAACTGTGCTAGGCAGTGCCTCTATTTTGGATCCTTTAGATGTCAAAGATTTTATAAGACACAGAAAGGCTCGAGGTAAGAAGCAAGCAAATGAACACCCCAAAGTAATGTCAGAAGCTGTGACAGAGCCAAGGAGAAACAAAGAAGTGAAGACATCATCAAGGCACAGGGAGCATCAAACATCTGTCTAGTCACATCCATCCAGTGAACTTAAGAAAATCTATCCCCAACACACAATAGTCTAACTCATTCTTAAATGCCTCTAATGACAAAGACTCAACAAACTCCCTAGAAAGCCTTCCTTGTGCTATCAATTAATTAATTATTCAATCTATTAATTATACTAGTACCAGCTTCTGGTAGACATTTTCTAATTGGTTTTACATTGTTGTTAATTATATTGGTTAATTTTACTGGAAAATTCTTCTGATCTGATGTTCTCCATCAGGCAGTGATGGAGTTCAGCTTTTCAAACTGTTTTGCACCCTCCATGTGACAATTTCCGCTGGGCTGTTTCTCTGGAATTTGTGTATGACAGTGCCAAATGGGACTGTGTGAAAATGCTTACTAACGTCAAGATATATCAAATCTTTAGCTTCTCCCTTGTCCACTAGGCAATTACCCTGCCACAAGAAGAACTTGGATTGATTTGATATGACTTTTCTTTTTTTTCCTTGACAAATCCATGTCAGCTATTCCCTATCACCTTGTCCGCAGGGTGCATCCAAACTAATTAACAAGCTGTTCCAGAATATTTCTGGTATCGAGGCTAGGCTGATGAACCTAGGTCCTAACACCTACCTGATTTTTAAAAATAGGTACAATGTCTGTCCTTCCTCATTCCTTAGGGAATTCACCTCTTTTTCATGTGTTTTTTAATCATTAATGTCTCCTAGATTTTGTCTGCTTCTCTGAGTATATAATATGAATTAATCTAACTTACTTTAATATTGACTGGTTTAAGTCTATGTCTATAATTAGCACGTCTAAACCTAGATTTTAAAAACAATCCGAGTTTAGGTTTAAAAATCCACTTGTAAATTTTTTGTACAAGAGTAGCAGAAAGAGCATATAGTATTTTTCATGAATGATTGAATACTCTAAACATTGTGTTTAAGTGACATTCAGTTCTAAATGTTAAAGGAAGTTGAGTTTGGAGGGCTCCTTTCCTGTCTGTTTGCTCCTGCTCCCACGTGTGTGTGTGCCAGCACAAGGCTGAGTACATATTGTACAGATGCAGATACACAAATAATGCACAAATGCACCTTCATCCAGCCACACCAATCCACAGAGAGAGCGGTGCCTTTACTGGAAGCCACAAACGCACCAGCAGCCATCTCATCACTGAGAACAGCACTCAGGGCTGACCCTTAAGCTCCACTTCAGATGACACAGGCTGGAGCTTGCTTGCAAACATACAATTCCTTCACTTTCACAACTCATGGATATATCTGAGTGTCCCTTGGGCCCTGGCTCTGTGGGCATGTCCAGGAAAAATGCCTAGACACATGTACACGCCCAAAGGAGGCTGAGACCCTCTGGGAAATTTGTGCTGGAGCAGATTTTCTGACAGGACTTGTGACCCCACTGGGGACAAATGCTGGAGCTGTTTGTCAAGAACTGCAGCCTGTGGGAAGGACACACATTGGAGAGTTTCATAGAGGGCTGTTGCTTGTGGGAGGGACCAGAGACGAAGAGTGTGAGGAGTCCTTCGTCTGAGGAGGAAGGAGTGGCAAAGACAGCATGTGCTGAATTGACCACAGCACCCATTCCGTGTCCCCCTGTGCCACTGACAGAAAGGAGGTAAAGAAATTGGGAATGACGTTGAGCCTGGGAAGGAGGGAGGAGTGGGGGGAAAGTGTATTTTCCATTATCTTACTCCAATTTGAGTGGCAATAAAATAAATTAACTTCCCCAAGTTAAGTCTGTTATGCCCATGACAGTAACTGGTGAGTGACTTCTCCCTATCCTTTATCTCAACTCATGTGACACTTGTTATATTTTCTCTCCCCTGACCAGCTGAGGAGAGAAGTGAGAGAGCAGCTTTTGTTGGCACCTGATGTCAAGTCGGGGTCAAACCACCACAACCAGATGGATATATGTACCAAGACCCTACTTTAATGGAACTGGCCTCTTTTATCATCCCCCTTCCATTATCCAACACACTTTGGATAGATTTTCCTATCCACTTTGATCTTTTCCTTTTCACTACCTTTAACCCCTTCCCTAATCTTCACATGGAAAGGTCCATGTTCTCTCATTTTCCTCTCAATGTTCCACACTTATTTTCTTGCCTGTGAGACCCATAATGATCTTGTTTCCTCAGTGTTATCAGCCTCAAAGATCTCTAAGGCTATGCTCCAGTGGTCTGTTTACTGATTTGTGAGCTCTGGGATTTGGTATTTTCTCTCTTATCTCCCATTTCTTAGTTTCTGCAGCTAGGTATTTCATTTAGTATTTTTCTTCTCACTGCTAGAGGAGTTTGTTTGTTTGATTGATTGATTATATGGAATAGTTGTTAATGGATACCCTCATAAGTCAAATGTCCCCCAATTCCAGGTGTCCAGAAATCTTTTGTCCTGTAACTTTATATTAATGTAATGCCAGGGTTACTAATTCTTCAGGATCTTAGTTTTTGATTCTTTGCTCTGTGATGGTTGCATGAATGACTTTCCTGCTACAAGGACATAATTATTTCTAGCAATTAAGGCTTTTTATGACTTTAATGTGATTATATTTAGTATTAGGGATCAGAAATAAATAAAAAACTATATTTGTAAGACTTGATATAAGATAACCTTTTTTTATTAAACTACCTATCTACTTAATTTTCTTTATTTACAGTTTCTTCTGAAGTTGTCAGGGCTCGATGGTTAGCTACTGCCTTTAAGAATTTCAAAACATATTGGTGAACATGATGTGGGCTAACATTTTATTTCCTTTTATTTATTTCATATAAAGCGTCATATTGCTTCATGAGAAACCAGATCTCCATTTTGAGTAACTTTACAATCAAAATACAAAAGTTTCGAGGACATGAAATGAATAGAATAAATAGAGACAGCAGCATATCAGAGCCTATTTGTGAGAAATATGATTTCTCACTAGGATATGGTTTCTCAGACTAAAGGCACAATAATGATCAGCTCTTAAGTGTGTAACTTCAGCCATCGCAGTCAACTAAACAGACTTGATGCATCTCTTCAGCACCCTGTCCCCTGAGATATGTCAACATGTATTTCCACTATATTAGTTCGATTTGCAGATTTTTTTTTTTTTTTTTTTTTTTTTTTTTTTTTTTCAAATAAAGGCATTTTATGAAGAAATTTTAGCCCTGCATAGAAGGGAGGATGTGTATAGGAGAGTGTAGCACAGCTTTCTTATCATGGACAGACTGGGTCTGCAGTTGAGGTGCAGCCCATACTGAACAGAGTTAATGAGGTGTCAGAGAAGGCTATAATCCCTTCCTAAGCATCTTCTTTATCATCTCAATAGCCGCCTTTGACTCACCATCTCTGGAAGTATCTATGGAAATGGATTAGTTTGGACTTGGCAGAGTTAGGTGAATGGTTGAACTCCATGAACTTAAGGGTCTTTTCCAACCAAAATTTTTCTGTGATTCTATTCTTCTACTCAGTATAAATCCTTTTGAAGCATAGTAGCTTTCTTTTAGATGAAAAATATTTTTTTCTGTCAAAAACCTATAGGCAATGAGGATTCATTACGAAGGAAGCATTAATAAATTTGTGATTTCTGGTATGTACAACTGCTTTTGATTCATTATCTACTAGGTGCATGAGAGGGCTTGAAATAAATGTTATAAATATAGAAATATTAGGAAGTTCTCATGTCATGTATAGCTATTCTTTATAAAATTGCACTAATTATTTTTATATATCCATAGTGAGTTATTCATCCTTTCTATTCAACAGAGCTCTGTGTTTAAAGTCAGTAAGAAACCTCCTCAGTCCCTTACAGCTCAAAACCCCTTGGGAATCTTAGAGCAGGATACAACTTACATAACATTAACCATTCAGACATCAGGTATCACACCTAAGAGATTTGTGCGGGCTTTCTCAATTGTCAAGTATGTTCTAAGGACACCTTGTCCTGGGTATCTCAGACAGAATCTTAGCAGTTGACAAATTACTTTCTGGGGGTGTCTCTCTTTCTGCATAGGCTACAGATGGAGTCTTGTCAACTAGCCCAGACAAGTAGCTTAACTTTCATAAGGTTAAACTTAAGGAAAATCGATCCAGCCTTTGCGACTAGCATCCCAACATTTTTTTATTTACTGGATTACTTCATTCATTGTGAAGTTTTAGGGAGCAGTGAGGTTCATATAAAAAAAACAACCAAACAAGCAAACAAACAAACAAACAAAAAACAGTAGTCAAGTAAATTATTTCATTTAGCCTTTTAATCGCAAACAAGCAAAGTTCAGATTTTGAACGTCTAGTAATCACTTTTCAAATCTGACAAAATATAAATCCTTAATATACAGAATCTCTTTTACTTCAGTTTATGTTTTTTTTCCGAGTTTGGGTGCATCATGCCCTTAATATTAGTGATGCTTCTACGAATGTAAATGAGAGCATAACTAATCATAATTTCAGTATCAGAGACATCCAAAATAATTTTGTTTTTACTCCTTATGCTGTCAGCTTTGACACTTATTTCCTTATCCTCACTTCTTCCTGCTCTGCAGGCTGTCATTCTTATTTGAAGAAACTTATAATTTTTCTATCACTTCATAAAAAGGAGAAACAAAGAAGGCTGATAGAAAATGAGTTCACTGCTTCCTACTAAGATTTACTTGGTTGTAGTAACTACGACCTCATATTCTTCTCCATGACCTTCCTGATGCCAAACTTGCTTCAACTTGGTACTCTGGTGTTATCCTGTCATCAGCATTGGCATTTATTGAAGAAGAATCTGGCAGTCAAAAGTTACATTCCTCTGTCTGTGTGGGCTTGTTTTAAGTGAGAAAGGCATTGCCAATATTCATTTAATTTTCATCACTTTCTCAGCAATCATGAGTTGATTTGAACACAAAGAAATGACAGATTGAAACACTTGTTAAAAAGTTTTGTTGTTTCATATCCTCGCATATATTTGGTATAAGCATAATTTCCATGTGTCTAATATTCAGAAAAAAAAATGCTGAATGAACTTGACAAGAATTGTTTGAATTTACTTGATTAAAAACAACAACAACAACAACAACATATCACTAGATTATAAATCCATCTAATTTGATAACTCACTGTGGGGATAGGTCTGTAAATGCCTCCCTACTATCATTCTTATCATTTTAAGAGTATTCTGTCTGTTTCCATCATAATTTTTCCATACAACTTTCCATTCTACATCACCTGAATTTGCAAATAATGAACCAAATCATCTTACACTGTAAATGAGAGTGGCTCCACTGAAGTAGAAACATCATTTATTATTTTTAATAAGCATTTAAGGAGAGTTTATGGACTTACAAGGCTGAACAGTAGCCTTAGAGTTGACAAGGTGACTTTAAAAATCTGCTAGTTTTCTGGTTCAAGATGGTTGTCTTGGT
>VXBB01016803.1:135478-180400 GCA_013399915.1 Illadopsis cleaveri | reverse complement strand
TTTACTCTGGAAATGCAAATTTTACTTTTTAAGTAAATATCAGTAGAAAGGTTGTGTTTTTTTTGGTTTACAGAAATCTGGACAAAAAATTGCTTGTTTATGTCGTCTTTCATTTTCAGTTGAAATTTTGCAGCAGTATTTGCAGCTGCCAAGGATGCTGGAGTCAGGGAGAGCAGAGTAGAACAACCCTTCTGATTTCAGCAAGAGCTTTACTTTCTTATGACCAGCAGAATCAGATGAAGAACCCTGAATTAATACTGACCTTTAAAAGAAGCTGGTATTTTGTTATCCTTTGGACAGGTTTGATAAGGTAAGAGGAGATAGAGTTGGCCAGTCCATGTCGTTGTTGTATCTCCTACGTGGAAAAAGCAAACATTTGAGGACTGTGAGCACCAACACTCAGATATAAACTGTTTTGAGGGATATGAAATAATATACATTAACTATAAATTCTATTTTAGCACAAAAAAACAAAAAACAAAAAAACAGGATAATGAGACATTCCAGGCACAATGACTCATTATGCTGTGCATCTTCCTGCTCACTTGGTACAAACAGATGATTACCTCCGAGAGTACCTGTGAAACATTTCAACAAACCTAAATACAAAGAGCAACAATTAGGGGCATAGAACGTGTGGCAACACCTTTTTTAAAAGCATTAAAATCTGTACTTCTTTTGCTACTTGCAAGAGAGGAAAAACCCAGACACTCCAGTGCTCCTGGGAAGAGCCAGGAGCACCAGGAAGGCTGAGGTGGAAGTTTCTCAGCATCCCCTGCTATTTCAGTGCCAACAGCCACAGACGCCTCATCCCCACCAGAGGGCGCACCGAGTAACACTTTCTGACTGAAGGAAAGATGTTACAAAGCACTTGAAAAGAAAACAGCCACTTACAAATAGAAAAAATAATGACCTCCAGGAAAATAAAGGTGGAAAACAGAATTATCTGATGACTAAATAGGATGATTACAGATTTCAGGTACGGACTGGGGCTGAACTCCACTGATAGGGTCTGCCATTTATCATAGCACTGGATCTATTTTAACCAAGCAATTTCAAACAGCAAGTTATGCCCCACAGCTGTGCGCCATCTAGCCGTGGTTACAGTGAATGGGATACAAATGATATTTTCACATAGACCAGTGGTGCCATCAGTGGAAGTGCTCGAGCTCTCTGTGCAGAGAATTAGGTCTTCATTCTTCCAATATACTTCAGGTGGATTAGGGGATGGAGAGCTCTGGATATAGGGGTAAAACAGATCAATCAAAGGAGATGGTGGCAAGAATTTATTTCTAATACTTTTACCTGAGCCCTGTGTTATTTTTCAGAATGGTATTTGCTAAATTTTTCTTAGATTTTTATTTTTTTTTAATCATATCTACCTGATTTTCTGTAACTTACCTCCTCTTCTTCAAACACTGAAAACTTAACGGAGGCTTCAAAGAAAGGCTTTGCTTTACAATGTTTAGAAACCCCATTTCCTCAGTGATAAGACTTGTGAGATTAACCCTAAGGGCTTCAGGGATTTCCTCTACTTCCCTCTACTTGTACAAACAATTCTAAAAAAACCTGTGGTGTCATTACACAGCTAGTGGCTCAGCTGGGGAAAAAAAATGGAAAAAGACAGCACTCTTAATTGACTCATCTGCTAATACATGTCCAACCAAAACTCATTCACCATGGCCAAAATTCCTCTTTAAAACCTCTAACACATCTACATTTTTGTTGCTTTTTATGCAGAATATTACATGTGTAGACCATGAAACTGAATAAGGAGGTTCAGCCCTTCTGAATAATAGCAGCAAACTGAATTACCGCTACGTGCAGTTACAGTTTAGAAGTGCTCCAAAAATCTAACCAAGATTTCTATCTCTATTACATACAGTGCAAACTAAGCATATCAAAACTTGCTAAGATTTGCAGGATGTGCTTGTGTGAGCTGAAGATTCATGTCTTGGCTGTTGGTTGCCAGAACCTGCTTCCAGTTCTGAACTGCTCTGATATGCGACAGCGACTTTTCACATCTGATCTGACAGCTCTGTAACACCAACTGAGCAATAGAAGTTAACCACATGAGACACAGGACTGATTTTCTTAAGCTGACAGCTTAATAAATTGCAGCGTTATTAACAGGAAACTTGCATTTTCTTAACAAATTAGGCACTCAGCAGAACCACAAATACATGAGTCAAACAGCCGAGGCGAGCTTTTAAGACGGACATGATGTACTTACATCAAAGTATGCTCCCGCATGTTCCAGTATCAGCTGAGTGGAATCTGGCTTATTCTTACAGTAGGTAACATACATCTGGAATTTGTCTGCCTGCAGAACAAAATGCAAATTTACAAAGGTTATCAGAGAGCATCATTCCTGTCTCAAAGTTTTTACACCATTATTAGAGAGCTTATCTTCCCTATCAAGAAACTGAGCTGTACAGAATTATATTTCCACTCAAACTGCCAGCGTAAAAATAGACATCAGGCAAGGAAGACTGAACACAACAGCAATGCATATAAAAATAGGTTATTCAAAGCTAAGACAAACCAAATCTGCACACTGGTTTAGGCAACTGGCATACACTTCAAGAGCAGCTAAGGACTGGCATCTGACAGGAGTGCCCTAATTGTTGTTTTCTCAGTTAAAGATACACACGTTTTACTTAAATTTGAAGGAAGAGGTACTTTTACAAATCAAAAAAGGATCTGACAGCAAGAATTCATCCCATCATGCCTTCTATCCCTCTTTCTATTTCTAAATGTAAGTCTGACTTCATTACCCAAGTAACAAAGCAATGTCCAACATCTTCTGGTAACTGTTCATATTTTTCCAACTCCTTGAGAAATATACTGTGGATAGAAAAGAAACAAATAGTACAAGGCATATGAAATATGTTTATTACAGCAACTTGTTTGGATCTATTGTCTGTGAACAAAGGCCATTAGAAAACTTTCTGTAATACCAAATGTATGAGTCAAGGAAATAAAGATAACTGGAATAGATAAAAATGTGTCATGAAAGTACTAATATCAAGTATAACTCAATAAAAATTCTGATGAGAGAGATCAGAAATTGAACCAGCAGACATGCAGTTAATATATAAGAATATGCAAAAATTTAGTAATTGCTGTTGTTGTCTATCAAGATGGTTTCCTACTGTTTTCAGTTTCAAGAAAAGCTTTCACCTCAATTTAAACCTTGCTTTTTGGATACTCAAGTTCTCAAGTTAACACAAAGCATACAAAGAACTGTAAAATTGGGGTCTGGAATATGCTGGGTATATTTTATTACTTCAAAGAATCAAAACCCGATACAAAGGTGTACACAATCAGGAAATAACAAAGAAGGAAGATTCAAAACAAGATTTCTGTACACAGATTCCCCCAAGGAACCATTCCATTCAGAAGAAATGGAGTGAACAAGTCTCGTTTATGCTCTGTACTCAAGTAAATGTAATGATGCTGGAGCATCTCCACAGAAGCTAAGAGCAGCCAAGAAGAGCTGGGAGCCGTACTCTTTCCCACTAACAGCTGCACTTGGATATCAGGAATGAGGGTTCTGAGAGAATGACAGAGCCCTAATGCTTGTTCTATGTTTATATTTTATGGAGTTCACTGGTTTTCATCTCTTTAGGACAACTGATATACCTACAACAAAATTTTGGTGTATCCAAAAAATTTCTTAAATGCTGAAAGAAGCCTGAGAATGAAAAATATAATTTCCAATGGTGTACCTACCTCTCTGTAAAAAGCAACAGCTGAAATAATTTAGCAATGCAAGAGGAAAATATTTCAGTTTTTTAAATGGGAAAGCATTTATTATCGATATACACAATATTTTCATTAGGAAATCCCTCAGGTCATCATTTGGATTTAGCAGTGGTATGGAAATGGAAGATAAGTCACTCACTTATTGTGGAACTCATAAATTTCCTGCATGTTTCCAAAGATAATGTGTTCTTTGTTTACAATACCAGGTGGGATCTCCTCGACTCCACTTGTCATTTCCCACAGATATGTCTGCCCAGAAAAGAAAAGATGTGTGAATAGTGATGACAAACTCCCAACAGACGCAGCCAGGTATCTGTAAGTATGCATTCCTGAAGAGAAACTAGGCAAAGATCACACACCAGCATCATCTCCAATTGTGACAGTGCCTGTTGTGTCACATATACCTTGTGATCTTGACAGTGAAATACAAGTTCTAAAAATGACAATTTAACATAGTCCCTGAGACTTCATAATTTAAAATGCATGGTGTTCTTGACAACCTCTAATGCTTCAGGATATTCCTTATCAAGGTCATGTCTGCAGTCTAGAAGTTCATGCTTTGTGCAACAGCTGCCACTGAACCTTAGCTGCTTCAGCGTAACAATTACTGGGCACTTTTCCATGGAATCTCACGGAATTTCTATTCAAAAAGTCAGCTAGTAGCAGAACATGTGATACAGATAATAAGAGAATTAGCACAAGCTCTCCCCTATTGCTAGCAAAGCAAATAAAGTAAACCCCTCCTTTTTCCCTCCTCTCTCTAAAACAAAAACTCCACACACAACAACGAGTTGGGAAAGTAACAAATACTGAAATTCAGTAGTGACAAAAGCAAAACATATAGGGTGAATTATGAAATGGCTGTTATCAGATGCAATTTTAAGTTTCTTCTTAACAGCAGTAAAATTACTTAATTTGGTCCTATGATTCCAAACCAATCATGCTCAGCTGTTGAAACCAGAAAGAAAACAGAAAGCAACGGATTGAATCCTGCCTCCAAAGATTAGTGAAAAAAACAAAACTCACATCCATGCATTCCCGGAGGTCTCTTACGTAAGCCTTTTCTGTCTGAATTAGCTCAGCCATAATGAACCTTAGGTGACAACAGAAAGAATAATCAGATCTCAGTCTGTTAGACCACTATGAATGCACAATAACCAGAATACATCATTCTCCTCATCAGCTTTTGCTTTTCCACTGCAGCAAGAAAAATCTGAGAACTGAAATGTGAAGAGGGACAACAGAGGAAGGAAAACTAAGAGGTAACATCCCTCCATTACTAACCAGGACAAAAAGAAATGGAGAAGGAGATAGAATTTTTTCTCTAACACTTTTCACTGCTACAGTAATTTAACTATTCTCTTGCTTTCTCCCCTTGCACATTTATTTCACATTATTTCTGTGAAGGAGAAAACCATTTTAAAAGAAGTCTAACAGTTTTGAAAGTTTAAGATTCTGTCATGCTAGAATTATCTGTGAGAACAAGCATGTGAATAAAAGGAAATAGGAGATACTGAGTACTATCAGTCTCTTTTTACCAATTATATGATTTCTAAGCTGCCAGACAAGCCATGACAGTTGTTTCATTATCAGGATTGACTTATGCATTCTCTTGATTAAAAAATAAATAAATGTATTACTCTTTCCTGCGGGCAGACTTTCGTTTTTCTTCGTTGAGCTCATGAGCAGCATCACGCAGTTTCACCTCCGACCCAGGGACACTGGCTGGGATTATATCCAGCTGCAAGCTTTTGCTCTTTATTAAAGAAAGGAAGAATTGATTAAGGAAGGAGTCAGGAGAAAAAGGTAGCTAAATCAAATGCAAGTAAAGCTTGTTTGTCCGTCATCACACTCAAATTTCTCTTACCGATTTATTGGAATCAGAAGAAATACCCAGAGCTTTCTCTAAAGAGGTCCTGTATTTCTCCATGCGCAGGGAAAAGTCTCTGTACCTCTTATCCACTGCTGTGACACATTTTTTAATCTCTGTTGCATGAGCATGCCCTTTTTCACAAAAGCCATCAGCCAGCTGTATCAACAACTTCACCCTCTCTTTGGTTTGCTATGAAAACAGGAAAATATCGAACAGTTACAAGCTCTACCTGTCATGCAGGGGGTCCTTCTGCTAAACTGCAACTAAGTGCAATTAGAAAAGGAACTGAAGGAGCTACCTTCCTCCCCTCTCTTCCCAGAACTCCTTTAAACAGATAACTTTTACTTAATAAAAATAGCACAAGACTAATGTAAGTTTCATTGGGCTTTATTATTACATGACTAGAAGCAGACTGCTTACTTTTCTTTGAAAAATGTGCTTCATATCTAACCCAGAGATTAAATTCTGCTAGGCAAGCCTTTCAACATGGGTACTCTTGCATCAATACAAAGGCATTTTGATGCCAAAGAGAGTACTTTGTTCATTACCACTGAAGCACTGGTATTGGACCTGGCCCACAGTCTCAGGAATCTACCTCCTTTAGACACCACTGAAATGCTGAGATGGAAGTAAGTCTTGTTATATACTTTACTCTTTAATAGATTAAGACTACATTCTTTAAATTTTTTCCATATTATGCTTTCTTGGCACAGAGTTGTTTGAGAGAAGCAAAGGGAACAAGTAGTTACCACCAAATCTGTAAGTGCTTTTCCCAAATAACAAGCTGCCTAAGACTGTGCACTTTTTTTCATGTAAACCATATATCATCCACAATGGATGAGTTTATACATCCACCTCTCTCTCTCTGTCGTGAGTCAAGCGTACTGTCAGGGCCCCTGCTACCAGAGAGTTAAGCAAAATAGTCAATAAAAACTTGACTCTTACATTATTGCAAAAATCAAGCTTGTCCTCTTTTAATTCTTTTTATTCCCTAATGGTCCCTCACCCAAGTATTTCTTTTCAGTATGGAATTAGCAAGGGCTAACATATCCTCCCAACAGGTAGCAAAATGCCAAGGGAGTGATAAAACCAACTTCCTTTCAAAAGGGGCACCGATGTCATCTGCAGGCTGACAGAGGAAATAAGGAAGAGCAGTGGTGCTCTGCATACTGGAAGGGATCCAACAAATCAAAGCCTGGAGCAAAGCTCAGACAGAAGAAAATCCAGGTTTGAACATCAAAAGTGATCTCTGTTCTTTCTGGATTTTCTTTTCTCCCTTCCTACATGTCCCCCTGACCAACCCCATC
Organism: Illadopsis cleaveri; assembly: GCA_013399915.1. Taxonomy (NCBI): domain Eukaryota; kingdom Metazoa; phylum Chordata; class Aves; order Passeriformes; family Timaliidae; genus Illadopsis; species Illadopsis cleaveri. The sequence goes on along the minus strand of VXBB01016803.1, from coordinate 173,452 downwards.
TCAAAGTCTGTTCTGGGGTGATCCTTCAGACAAATAAACCCTTGCTTACTTTCCTGGGCTCTATTGTTTCTCTGTGAAGGTTGGAGAGCCAGAGGGAAAAAAAGGTGACAGTTTGAACAGGTGCAAAACAAAACAGAGAGACAGACAAGGCTACAAATTCAGGTACTTCAGTCATGCACTGGTTGTCAGTCTTTCACACATGAAAACTGGTAAGCCTCAGGAGTGACATCTGCATCTCTGTAAAGGCCTCCAGACATGCAGAATTATATTGTACTGCCTGACTCAAAAAGGCAGAATAACAGAATACTTAAATAAAACAAGTTACCTAACTTTATAAAGCTTTATTTTTTCTACTATCTTCTAACTAATAATAATAGGCTGAATAATAACACAGCTTGTTGCATTTCATATCCTAAATGAGCATTCAGTAATCCACAATCATGAAGATATGGAAGTGGAAATCAAAGGCCCTGAAAGGTTTGTAGGTATTGAAAACATTTTCAAGCTACCTCACTACAATTTTGTCATGAGAAATCAACAGCACATAGGGCTCATGGAGCTCCAGTAACAATGAATATCTGCTGGTTATCTTCTGGTTTATTCTAGTCTCAGCAGAAATAGAGACAGAAAGCCACTGTAAGTAAACAGATCTTGATGGACACATCCTTGGGGGATTTTCTGATGGGCAGGGGGAATTCAGTTGTTTTATTTTGTTCCAAATCTTACATAAGTCAACTTATATTCAACTTGTTTAGCAACAGCCTGGACAATGGAATGCACCCTTAGCAAGTTTGTTGATGATACCAAATTGGGGGGACCAGCTATGCTGCCTCAGTGGGACCTTGATAGGCTGGGGAGTTGGGCAGAGGAATCTAATTAAGTTCAACAAGAACAAAGGCAGGGTCCTGAAACCTGGGGGGAATTACCCCAAGTGCCAGCACAGGTTGTTGGCTGATCTGCTAAGTAACAGCTCTGTGGAGAAGGAGCTGAGAGTCGTGAGGGATGAGCATGAGCCTGCAGTGCCCTCATGCCCAGGAGGCCAATGGTATCCTGAGGTACATCAGGAAAAGTGTGGCCAGAAGGTCGAGGGAGGTGATCCTGACCCTCTACTTGACCCTAGTGAGGCCACATCTGGAGTTGTGTTCCATTCTGGTTTCTATAATTCAGTAAAAACAAGGAGCTAATGGAGAGGGTCCAGCAGAGCAATACAAAGATGGTTTGGGAGCATCTATCTAATGAGGAGAGACTGAGAGCTGGGCCCTTTAGTCTGGAGAAGAGTAAGAGGGGATCTCACCAAAATATAAAATATCTCAAAGGCAGGTGTCAAGAGGATAGTGCCAGACTCTTCAGTGATGCCCAGTGACAGGACAAGGACTAATGGCCACAAACTAAAAACACAGTAAGTTCCATCTCAACATGAGGAAGATCTACTTTACACTGAGGGTGGCAGAGCACTGAACAGGCTGCCCAGGGATGTCATGGAGTCTCCCCCTGTGAAGACATTCAGAACAACCCACCTGGACACATTCCTGTGTAACCTGCTCTTGGGGACCCTGCCTTGGCAGGGCAATTGGACTATCTGATCTCCAAAGGTTCCTTACAACTCTAAGTATTTTGTGATAATTTTAAAAATTTATTTTACCTTTGCTGTGATCTGAAATTCTTCATGTTCTTTTAACAACTCTTGAGTGTGCTGGATACTGGAACCAGTGGAAGTATGTGTGGATAAATAAAACTCTCCATTGTCATGAATCCATTCCAGAGCCTAAACAAAGCATTAATGAAGTAAGAGAAAAGACAAAATATTTTTAGCAATAGAAACCATCTGTAATCAGTATTTCACACAGTTTGGCCACAGGTGAATTTTACTCTATGTCACTTGTAGCAATCATCTAATACCTCTACAATATCAAATAGCTCATAACTGTGAAATAATTCATTCAGTCTGTGAAGCAATTTTTAGAGAATTAAAAATGATGTATGAATCTGAACACTTCAGGGAAGTCCACTACTGCAGGACTACAGCAGTCCACTATTGAAAGGTTCTAACTAACTGTGTTCACATTTTTGGTAGTATACTCCCCAGCTGAGGAGAAAGAAAAAAAAAATCACTTTCTTGGTGCCATATGGGACAGCTGTACTCAGAAATATACATGTTCCAACTCGTAAAAATGTACATAAGACCACCAAGTGTGTACGCTAAATTTTCCAAGCACGTAAGATTTAACTATCACTTCACTCTTTTGCTGACATGTATTCCAGTCTCATAAAGTGTGGTCTGTGCTCCTAGAAATCAACCCTGCAGTGGAGAAGTTACAGTGAGATGTCTCAGTTAAACCAATTCATGTATGTATAAGTAGAAAAAAAAAGAATGAAGAACTGCAAACTAAGATTGTTTCCCTTCCACATCCTGACACTTTATTTGCTATTATGAAAAATGCTGATCCATGTAATTATCTATGCTTCACCCACATTACCTGCTGCCCTTTTAAGCATAACTCAGTGTGGCTGTGAGGAATCTCTGGCTCCTGGAAAAAGCAAGAGTCGTCTCCAACTGCTGCATAACAGTAAAAAACTAACTGACAACTGTTCTGCAGCTCTCAACCCAGGCTCCCTACAGCAGCAGACAGATGGATGAGAGCTTAGAAACTTCTCATTTCTGACAAAGCCAACAGCAGATGTTCAAAGAGTTTTATACTTGCTTGCTTAGAACCACCTTATCACTAAATGCATGTGTATCTTCTGTATTTTCAGTAAATACACAGAACACCAGACAAAAATTTAATACCCCAAAAGAAAAAGTAGTAGATTGCTGGTGGGTCCTCAGTCTTCCCTTAAAAGGATAAATTGAAATTATGAGTGTTATCTATCCATACTAGCAAGAACAGGAAAAGATTTATCTTGGTGGACAGAAGAGATGTATGTTTCACACACATAACCTTACACTGAATCAGGAAATGCACTGTCTGTATTATAATTCCACCTATGAGTTAAGCTCATCAAAGCTGTGATGAAACGACATTGATTCCCTTACTTCCACTTCAAGTGCTTTTCCTTCTTGGTGTAAAGCCTGAAGTGAGTAGGAGGCTTTGAAAATTCAACACCGAATGTGAATGCCAGGATGACATTTTCTTAGTCACATACTAGTGCAGGTACAAGCCTGATGAGATAGGTCTATACTTTTAAAAACTGCTGATGGAAACAAACCAACAATTCTTGGACTTCCGTCAAAAAAGCAGCATTTCAACCAACCACCTCTGTGACACACTGTCATTCCAGTGTCAATCATTGCAAGAGAAGACTGACATGGACAGGGCACAGTATGCTACCACTGATATTACCAACAACATTTAATACTTCTCACTTTTAACTTTTTAACCTCTGCATTTTTTAGTGGGTTTATTACTCAATGCTGGAATGAATGACAAACAAAAAGCTGCCCCTCCCCAAATCACAGGTTTGGGTTGGAACAGAACTTAAAGAATATGTAGTTCAAATCCCCTGCCATGAGAATGAAATGTTGTCTTTTCATAACTTGCTGCCAGCTCTCTAGAAGCACAGTATGACAGAAAGCCAGACTTGATCTTAATTTCTACAGTTTAAATCAGCTTTCATTTCAGCTGAGATATCACTACAAGAATTGGAGAAATCAGTTTACAGATCAGGTAAGCCCTTAACTCTGAAAGGATTTGAGAATCTAGCTTTGCTCTTGCAAGCTACTACAGTATCTTCTCCATCACAAGGGCATCAGGTTCTGAAAGCACAAATAACAGGTTCTTCCAAATTCCAAAAAGACATCTAAATGAAGAGAGCAATATTTCCATTTTTTTTGGCTAATCACTGTAGAGTCCCATATATGATTTGCTTTGCTTTGCTTTTTGATGACTGAACTGGTGATTGCTGGAAAATGGGATTTACAATGAAAATGCTGACAGATCTTTATCTCCAGTGTTTGACTGCTAGTTAGCAATCTCTATACAAAACAAGTAGATCATGTGCTTGTCAGAGGTTTAAATTAAGGCTATTCAAAAGTGGGGCAGGGAGGCAGGGCCGGGGGACAGGGCAGGGATGGTGGTGTTGTTTTAAAGAAGTATCAGACTTCAAATTCACTCCAAGATACATCCCGCATTAATGTCTTTGTGAAAGCATGAAGGGCTGACTTGAGAATTCTTTCAAGAGAGCAAACCAGACCAATAGTATTTAAACTTTTGTCTAAATCAGCTGTCATAAAGAAATAAAAAATTAGTTTTTTGAGGCCTTTAAAGAGGATCTGACTATATTTTACACTATGGGCATTGTGTCCTTTTCCACAGAACAGGAACAGATAGCTTCCTTTCTTTGTCTTATAACCAGTTTAAAAAAAAAAAAGAACCATCACAGATTAATCTACTTACCACTTCTGCCTTGAACCCCTTTTTTAAGGCATGTGTTTTGATTAGTGAAGTCACTAATTAAGTGAATTACTTAATAGTTCTTTCCAGACTGATAAACTCAACAAAATACCAAGAGGTAGATCTATGATGCAGGAAACCATGAAACCAAATACACAGAGAACTGAAAAACCAAAGTAATTCAGTTATTATTGTTTAATGAGTTATCCAACTTGTCAGATTTCTAGAACTGCCAATCAACTTAATTAGATATTTTTCCTCCAACATTTGAGAAAAATGCTGCTGCCTGTAATTTCCCCAGACAAATTAGGTGTGTGTGTAAAAGTTAACAAGCATAACAATTTGTCAAACACAAGCTTGCAGAAATTAGATTTGCCTGTACCAAATGAAGCTGGCAGAAGCAAAACATCACCTTTAAGTTACAACAGTTACAACACTGCCACACCGAATTTAGTTGTTCTGTATTAAAGGGAAGGAAAATAATTCAATTTGCTACTTCTGTCCTTCTGATGTTTTAGCCATTTGAAATACCGAAGTCAGTGATGGATTTGTTACTGTGAGGAGACAGAGTATGTCAACCCTGGATCACACCAAAGAGGATTTTCATATGAAGCCCTCACCTGTTTGGCACTTCTTTCAAACACCACGTATTGCTGGCATTGATCAAGACGTCTTTTACGCATGGTCCAATAATGCAGCACACGGTTCTCTCTCTGGAAGAGTTCATTCAAGATATCTGAAGAAATGAAAACAGAGCTTATGACAACCAAATTTAAAATATCACACTAAAATCAGGGGAATAAAGTAATTCACATTGTGGCATTTATTATACACTTACTCTTTGCTTTCTTCCCGATATTAATGAAACACAGAGTGTTCCTTTTTCATTGCTTACAATAGTGCCGATTAAAGAAACTAGAGATGCAATTAAAACTTACTACTGACACCTTTTTTCCTCTCAAATATTTTTCACAAGGGGACTGCATTGAAAATGTATGCTGATAAAGACAGCACTTGATGGGGTTTCCTCAGAAAGAATGAGCATGCACAAGTAATCACAACATGCTTAATATATTACATTAATTGAAGTAAAAAAGGGTATTTTTAATATATCAATCTCCTAGAAAGTATTTTAACGATTTAATATAGATGAACAAATGTACAGCCTCAGGTCATCACGAGATCAAATGCAGTATAAGCAGACACGACATGTACAGAAACCCAAGTAATAAATATCCTCTGTCGAAAAAAAAAAAATCAAAGCCAACAATATATAACTGAGTAAACTGACTTGTTAAATATGAATGTTCACTGAATCTTGACAGAACTTCCAGGAAATCAAATAATTAACTACAGTTTGTTATTCCTGAGCATCAGAAAACTCACATCCAAATCCCACATGTCCAACCTTTTAAATACTTCCTAGCAAATACCTTGTGCTTTCAATATGCAGAAGACCTTATCTGAATTCTTCTTCTTCTTTAATGCTTATGGTTTTTCCATCAAACAAAGAAATTCTAGCAGTTTCCAGTGAAGCTCACTTTACCCACTGCTGCTTCCAGAGCAGCAGCCCTACTTGACTTTGTAGCTACTGCAAACCCAGAGGGCAAGCTGAGCACAGGGGAACAGGGAACTCAATGTCTCCACCAGGTGATTCTGTTGGAATTGCATAGAGCCAAAAGGGAGGTCCAGCAGAAGAAGAGACCACAAAAAAGGCTTATTCTTTACACCAATACTTTACTTGCTTTTCTACTTATACCCAGAGCTGGCTATTTCACATAATCTGTAATTACGAGTGGAGGCTATCAGGTGCTAGGTGTCTTAAGGTCTCTGCATTCTGCTCTCCCACTGGGCAGGTCCACCAAACTTTACATCCCATAGGGTAACTACTCCAAGAAACAGTTTGACAGAGAAGCTCGAATAACAGGAAGCCTGAGAGGAAATGTATCTTTGTCTACTTCATCTGAGTTCTGGGACCAAACACAACTTGTCACAGCCTCCCTGAGGATTATGAAATCTGTCTGCATCACTGCCAACATCCTCCTGCTTACAAGCACCATATTCCCACTTGCCACAGGGTGCTGAGATCACCCAGAATTTGCTTTTGGTTGGAATGTGGTCACTGTGGCCAAAGTTTTATTTTTTGCTGGTCAGGCTCTCCTCAAATATGCCTCAGCTGATCCGTCCCTCAGCCAAGCTATGAGCTGATCTGCTGTGAGCCTCCCCTGCTTTCTCAGTTTTATTTCTGCCTTATGTCACCTCCAAAACACTTGCTCAGAGTATATGCCAGATTTTGGATGGCAGGGAGGTGGAGTGGGTGGGACACAATTATCATTATACAATGCAACACACCCAACTGGACACACCATATAAAAAGAGACATCTTGATAGTGACGCAAGCAAAGTAGTTCTGACAAAGAGCAAGTGAGGTGAATTTAGCAAATTGGAACAGCATTTGTTCTGTCAGGACATGATACAGATGGCAAGGCAGTGAGAGATATTTGGCTGGGCACTGTTAGTGTTAGTGCCATTAATTTCTTGGACTGACGAACAGGAGAAAAAATATTCTATAAACTACCCTAAGGAAGTTATAGAACATCAATATTTAATACTAGGTTTGGAAAAGCATCCCTGTATCTCAAGTCACTTGAACTACAGTCCCTGTTGTTGTCATTTACTTTGATTCCAACATTTGTCAGGATTATTCCCCAAAATTTCAGCTTCTTCTCCAAGCTCAAAGAGCTCTCAGTTGCCTCTATGCATCCTGGTCCCTTCTATCAACCTACCTAAAACTATAAGCACCATTAGACAAGTTCCTGAACCACGCTCAGTTGCAGCCTGTACAGCAGACAAGTAACACAGATGCACACAGACTTAGCAGCCAAAACAAAGATGAAGATGCTCTCATTTCTGAGCTTACAGGAATTGTCACCAACTCAATTCACCCACCACAGCACAGTTTTAGACCACAATTCCTTCCTAAATGAGACAATATTTAGGTATTCTTAACTGCATATCAAAGAAATTATTCATGCTGGTATGCAGGGACATAAGGACACCTCTCAGAGTTCAGTACCACTGTAATTCCTGTTCCCCATGAAGCATGTGCTTAGCTAAACTTTGCCTAGATTAAGACATCACTTTTCCAGATAACTTAATCTGCACCTGGGAATAAGGATCAAGTATGCCACTAAATAAGATTTTTGAAAAATGTTCAGCAGTTCTGCAGAAACTCAAGGGTTAGTCAAGTTTTAAGGCATTAATTTATGAACTATATACTGATTGGAGTCTACCAGTTTCAAGCATACATTTGAGTTGTAATGCTCTATTAGAACATATGTAACCTCTCACTAAAATAAACATTCAATTTTTTTCTCGATTTAGAAAAAGAGGTGAAAGATCTTTTTTTTCTTGGCATGCGTATTTGAACAGGAAGAACTGATTGAACTTTTATAACATTTGGTCAGCTACCACCATACCACTGAGACCTCACAGGAATAAGACCCCACTAGTTCTGTCTTAATTCACACTTAATTCTCAGAAGCATATATTACATGGTTTATGGGGGGGAAAGTATTAGAGCAACAGCTTATTTTTTTCTACTTGGGGATTTTTGCTGGGTTTTTGTTGCTTTTTAAACTCATCCAGAGTATCACTCATCCAGAATTTTAAATGTATGCAGAACATGCATAACACTATGGTTCTGGCATGTAACTATTATTCTTAAGGACATCAGTAGAGATCTTTCTATTGTTTCCTCATATGAGCACACTTACCTTTCTCAGAATGACTGTTCCTACACAGAATTAAAAACTGAATTTTAAAAAATTTTGTCTAATACTCAGTAAGTGTGGTAGCTACAACTTCCTGCTTGCTTCTGCTCTGTTTTCTTTGTCTCTTACTGAAAGAAGAGCTAAGTGACAAAATGTTAGCTTCAGTTATTGATACTGCTGGCATTTGTGTCGAGGTTTTGTTTTGTACGGTTCTATAAATGTTGGGGACACAACATTTATTTACACACCCAAAGGAAAAACAACCCTTTGTTGTAGCTCTAAACACTCAAAGTTTAAACTGCCATAATGCAATTATTTCTTTAGGAGTGAAAATATAGCCAATATCCTATTCACTTTCCAACAGAAAAAGTTCAATACAGGAGGATCCTCAACTTGAGTATTGTCAGACTTTGACTTGAGTACTGTCAGTAAGTTTACTGGGTAAATTTACCACAAACTGTTTTCCCCTTGTAGTTAAAGTGAAGCAGTGAACATGTACTTTTCTAATAGAGTCATCAAGTAAATTAGAGCGGAAGTGACCTCTGGAGGCCATCTGCTTCAATCTCCTCTTCAAAGCAGACTAACTTCAAAGATTTCCAGAGGCTTGTTCAACGAAGTTTTAAAAATTCTTAGGGGTACCTGTAACACTCTCTCCCATTCAGAGTATTCCTTGCTGCAACTTTTTCTCTGGACTTAGTGCCATGTTCCTCTTGAGCCTGGCTACATCATTTGCATAACTCCGCTTTGGGTAGGTGCAAACAGCATTTAATTAGAAATTAAGGCTTCTCTGGTTTTGGGACTGTAGCATGGCCGGAGTGTGAAGTCACAGCTTCAAAATGCACAGAGCGGAATATGACTGGCAATTAAGTTATTAAAATGCAATATTTACTTCTGAATCTCTCTGATCTCTGTTCTGCTACCACACCCATCAGTTATGCATACCCTATTAATTTTTGCATTTTTGTCCCTCAAAGCCCTACAGGTTTGTCTCTCTCCGTTCCCTAGAGTGCTTATTGCACCTTAAAGCTGTACTACATGTTATTAATCTTAGCAAAAGCCAAGCCTCATGTAGGAGCTCTTTCCAGCTTCACCTCAGCTACTATATATCTACACATCCAGTTTAAACATGATGTAAGTTACCCCATGCTTCATGAAGTTTCTCAACACTGATTCAAACTATCTGAAGAACTCAAGAGCATCATACAGGCAATAATCTCATATCACTCTGACACTCCCAGGGAACTTGCAGAATGTATGACACCAATACACTGAATATGCTTACACTGATCAGCTCCCATTTGGCCTCAGACCAGACATTATCTTGTGGAAGTTTACTACCCCATTGTCTCAATAAAAGCTGCACATTTGAGTTTCAAATAGAAAGAAGATTAGGTGTAAGTAACAGATAAAATAATTCCAAGCAACTTCATTTGAGTGTAAGAGAGTTTGAACACTGTCAGCTCTTTCAAAGTGTGCAAGCAATTTGTTCCCTGTTAAGCCTGACAGGACTCTTTCCACTTGGGCACGCTTCACTACCCCATCACCACACATACCACAGCACATGATGATCACATTCTTGTGAGAAGAGAGAGAACAAGAATCCCCTTACTTTTCACTTGTTGTTCAGGAGCTTTGATATGCGTCACCATCCCTGGCATGTTGACACTGTTCCTGTGCAGGTATTTCAGGAAGACATCAGCATTCCTCCGAGCCAGTGTGCAGGCCTAGAGAGTCAGGGGTACAACTTTATTTGAAGATGCACAAATACACATGCAGAAGAGATTAAAGATCTTTCTAACCCCCTTTTTGTACATTTGTCACCCTCTTCAGTTTTGGAAAGCATTGCATGTTAAATCTTTCTACAAGTAAGTCAAGCCAACCCAACTATTAAAACAGATTTTCTGCCAAATAGCAGTTACACCTTACCTGGCAAAGAAAAAAAAAGCAGATAAACAACCTCAAATAAAATGCTGTTTCTTTTTGCTGAAGAACCTGAAAAGCAATTACTTGCTCTAGGGCTTTCAGCATGACTCAGAGCTCACAGAGAAGTTTGTTTAGTGTATGTGCCATGTGCCACCTGAAGTTGCTTACTGCTAAAACAGCGCACATGCTTATGTACCCACCTGCATATTCCAAAACATGCATTAGTACCTTGAACAAAAAGTGAATGCTCTGCTGAAGTGAAACCAAAAGCACTAAAATAGTAATACCTGCTCTTAAAATATTAAGGCAAGGCCTTGACAGCTTTCAGACCTTGCCACTATATTGCAAGCACTCAGCTCAGATGTCATCTTCATCTTAAGACACATCAAATAGTACATATGGGCTGGCTGCCTCATTTTTAACATGCAAATTATGGAATGCTACTTTAAAAAATTAGATAAAGGTAGAATGGTTTGATACAGCAACAAAGACACTATGTAATTTCTTAAAACATTGTAAAACAAAGATCAGTAATTCATGCCAGCTGCAGAAGGATTTATTAGGCTGTATACTTTGAGTTCTGTTAATATGTTTTTGAGCGTTGTAATCTGTGTAATGAGAACAAAAAGGTTTTTAACAAAAAAGTTTTATTATCTTAGTAGTCTTTCATGTTGATGCTGGAAAATGCCTTTGATAACAGAGTTAGTTACACTGCTCTGCAAGCATATGCTACACATTTAATTCAGTATGATCAATAACCTTCTTCACTAGGACATTAGCTGGAATAAAAATCTTTCATTTATCTGAAGACTATTACACAAAACCCAACTACTCCCAGATGCTTGTCCAGCAATTTCCTCCTTCCATACTCCTCTGTAGTCCCAGTACATCTGAGAGCTGCTCTGATGCACAGGCAGCAATGGCACTGTGTGACTTTCCCTTCTCTTCCAAAGCAGCAACTTTTAAGCATTCTTTAAAGTGACAGTTGCTCAAAGCAATGACTTCCAATTCCTCTTCAGTCACACTGGGAGATCTGACATCTACTGAAGTTCAACAGGAAATGTATTTATAAAACTGGCTACAATGTTATGCACTTGGCAGTATTCTCTTAATCACTGTCAGAAGCAGTTAACACGCCACTTCCCACATCTCTGCAGCTGGGGACGTACCTGTAGTTTGGAATGGGCACTGTTGCTTTCCACAGCCATGCCAGCACTGTAAGAGCTGTTTGCCTGCATGCTTCCCAAGACACAGGAGACTGCAAAAAGTCCCCGACCTTACCTTTAGAAACGCTTCCTTCTGCTCCAGGTGCTTGCTTATCATGGGAGTGACGTGATCTGTTTCAGAGTTGGGACCCAGTTTGTCTGCTCCCCCACACCAGTCTTCTTCTCGCTTATATTCTTGCTCCAGGCTTTCCAGCACACTGCATACCTTTCAGGAAAAAGAAGACCAATTCAGTAAGGCAAAAAAATCAAAATCCAGGCCTCAAAAAAGAGAAAGGCAACTTACCCCTTACATATACTCCCTAGCTTCTGACATGTTTTGACTTAAGGCACTTAAGGCAATGAACTTTGGCTGTAGGTTTGCAAGCACTGGCCTGCTTATGTAGAATTGCTCAGAGGCTGTCCCTAAAATTGTTCAGCTTTCTCTGCCTCTGTGGCTGCATAGTTCTGGATGGGCTTAACCAACCTCTGCCAACCTCCCCCCAAACTTTTCTGTGGACAAGCAGATGAAGCAGATTTTTCTCTGACTTCTACACAAAAACCAGAACTAGCCATCAAATGAGTCACCTCATCAACCATTTTTTCAAGTCATGCTGTTTTATGCCACACCGAGGAATTAAGCAAGGCAGACCACAGATCATGTAGCATTTCTGTACCTGTTCAGAAGTTTTATAGAAGGCAACAGAGGCATTCACTAGCTTGAGACGGTCCTCCATCTTCAGCATCAGCTGCTGCCAGTGGGAAGCGACCTTCTCTGCACATTCCCGGATCATATCCATATCATAGTGATTAGCCTGCAGCATTGCCTCTGCCTTCTGCTGAACCTGCAGGGCACTTTGATGTGTTTTCTGACAAGAGGTGAGAAGTCAGGAGTTCAGTGGAGCACTTCAGTTCGTTTACTTGGAGAGCTCAGAGGCTCACATTTCCACTGTGTCAACGACACTTCTATACAGGCACTAACACCCACCAACTAAAAATGACTGTCTGATACTAGTTACTGTGTGACTTCTCTATGCAAATACAAAGGAAATAAATCCTGTAAAGATTTATCATCAAATCAACACTAAATAAATAGCAGTTCTTAACAAACAGTAACTGTCTAGCATTAAGACACATGTGATGTATCTATGCTACATTACATGTTGTAGTTATGAATTTCAGTTTGATTTTCTTTCCCTTCACAGTGAGAAAAAAGAAGATCAGAAAAATGTATCTTATTTTGGCAATCTTTACAGCTTTAACTGCAGTCTTTTCCACATTAGTCGTGGGCAAAGAAATGTGCAGGTGTGCAGACCAATAAAAAAAGACAACTGTCTATTGACTGCAAGCAATTTTTTTAACTGTATTTCTCTGTGCAGAGAAATACTCGCCTAAAACTGAGTAATATAAAAATATTAAGGGGTTAAATAATACTAAGTATTATTATATCTGAGTAAGAATGGCCTAGGAAACACAGACTTTTAATCTTCCTTGTAATTTATTCTTAAATTGACAAACACTTAGAGGTCTCATGATTTTTATACTTGAGAGTTACCAAAGCTTTCAAAATGAGAATGCATATAGTGCAAACTGTAATTTAAAAAAAAATCAAGAGAGGGGAAACATAAAACTCTACCAAACAGGAAACAAACATTTCCTTACAGTTACTGTAAGGCAGAGTACTTCTGAAAATAGTCTACCCAAACAATCATAATATTGCTAATATTATCACTAAGTTACTCAGTAGTGCATGTAAATGCATAATACTGCATTTCAACCAATCTTAAGAACACTGCCTATTTTTTTGCAGCAATATGACCAATCTGATAAGTTTTGTTTGAAGCCATGGCAGAGGGACTGACAAACCACCAAATACAAGTTTCAGTGAAACCTACTCTCAAACAAAACCAGAAACATTAAAGGATGACCTCAATATACACAAAACTGCTGCTTCCTGGTCCATTTATTCTTAATCTTTTTATTCAGCATTCTAGGAAAGGAATAACAAATGAAAACATTATTTTCAGCAAAATTGCTATGAACAGCTATCACTTTACAATGATGCAAAAAGACACTGAGATGTTCACCTGGAACTGCACCTTGAAAATAAGTAAGAAAAAAAACACTTTCTCAGTAATTGTTTTCATCTCTTTGCCATGAGTTCAACAGCTTTTCCTAAATTGAAAATACTGTAGCATGAATCCAAGAGTGCTATTTGCAGAGAACTGTAATCACAAGGCTATGGTCACTGAAATGGTGCTTTTACCTCTATTGCATGTTGAAACTGCTCATGCTCCCTCTGTAACTGTTCTGCCTCCTGCAAAGAGCTAGCAGTGATAAGCCCAGCATTTAACATTGACTCTCCATTTCGGATCCAGCCCAAAACCTGTAACAAAAGAGAAGACCATGAAATATACAATTCTACTGCCAATCAGCAAAAAAGCACCACTGAAGGGGCGAAAACATCTAGGGTGACATTAGCACTGCAATAGGTAAGTAAATAATTTGTTAATTACATACTACAGTGAATTCTATATTGAGTAAGCACAGTGAATGACATTCACCACAATTTCACCAAGCTAAGAACTCACAGCTTGCAGTCAACTACTACATGCTTGTGGTTTCAGTTCATACTCTGAAAAATGTTGTGCTTCTGAATACTGTTTCTGTTACCTTAAAAGCTGGAACAAGTTACAAGCAATAATTGCCTAAAAGCCAGTGTCAGTAATGTCAGTTGAGGATATACAGCTTAGTAAAAAGTATGCACATAATTCTGAGTAGTAATGTTGAGAAAAATGTGACCATTGAGTGTCCTTCTAAGTGCTTAAAGATTTTCCTTTTTCAGAATGTGCCTTCTTTGATGTGTCCAGCAAAACTGGAAAAATCCATGGCTGGGCAGAAACCTCAGGAGGCCACGTTATGCAGTCCTTATCAGCAGCAGGAACACGCAACTTTTTAGACCCCTCCCAAAAAAAAGAAGAAAAAAAGGACATTTTCTCCATCTTCGCATCAGCTTTGTGTTTCCATCTCCTCTCTCCGTCAGGAACATTATCTGATTCCCACGTTTAGGCTGGTCTTGTTGACCACAGTCTCTTCAATCCCTCCCATGTGAAGCCAGTCATCTTATTTTTCTAGACCACTGCTCTTTTATGAGCTCTCTCCAATTGACAACCATGACTCGTCATAATTTTTCAAATAGTGAGTAAAATGGGACATAATTCAGATTATTCACTGTCATCTGTACAACTCTTCTAGGGAACTGCTGCCTAGCCAGTAATTACCCCTGTATTTATTCTGCTGCTTATTCTTCCCAGTACATCATGCTCTGTATTTTTCAATATTAAAACTCATATCCTTCTTAAAGCACAATTCTCCCATGCATCAAGGTAATTCTGAACAGTAATCCAGCATCTTCTGATAAACTCAAACCCTTTTCTCAGCTTCTTCTGCATTTAACTTCAAATTTATTAGCATAATTTCTAATATGGAGATCTTCTGACTGAGAATATGAACTAGCAGTATCCAAATATATACAAATACTTTTTTTTTTTCCTTTTTAAATCTGTTCTCCAATCTATTGTGCCTTTTAAAAACTTTTGTTACTGAATATGTTTTTTCAGCAAGTTATCATTCTTGGTAATGTAGTCTCATATGACATTCTCATAGTAAGTTAGGACCAGACAGACTGAGCTACACTACTTTAAAAGCTTTGATACTGCTTTTCCACCCCTCCCAGAAGAGCTGTTATCTTGCTGTTACCTTGTCAGGAAAAAAAAAAGGGGGAGGGTGTTATTAATGGAAAGCTATTATTAATTAACCTGTGTTAGCCTTTTCTCTTTTTGTCACTATTCAAGTTTAATGATCTACTTGATTTAGTATTTTTCCTGGAGACTGCGTTAAACTAGCTGACCTATAATCCTCCCTTAGCTAGTCCTTTTCCACTTTAGGGAAGTAGATGTTGAGTTTCAGCCTCCAGAATCTCATTCAATCTCCTGATGTTTGTAAACAATAAGCACTAATGTCTATGACATTATTTCAGGCAGTTTTCTAGGTATTCCAGAGTGAATTTCTTTAGGCCCAGTTGATTTGAACTTCACCAGTTTTTCTAACTTTTTCCTACTAAATGATTTTAGACCTTTTACCACTGCTAATAAATGTATTAACTACCAGATCAGTTAGCTCTTAACACTGAATAGTCTCATCTAGTGATCCACACATGACACTACCAATTAAAGAACTAATACACTAAGTAATCAGGATGATATGATGGCACTTGCAGACTGGAAACATGGGCAGAACCCAAGAAAATGAGCTATTAAAACAAAATTCCTCAAAACCTGAAATGCACATGTGGGTCTACATCCAAAGTACACTCTAACATGTCTGACAGCTTGAGGCAACTGAGGTCTAGCCATCCTGACACAACATCCTGTAAAGGTTTCACGTTCACCAATTCCTGTTTGCTAAATTTAGTGCAGTGGTTTGAGTGTCTCCTGGAATCATCTACTCTTTTTCCTGCTGTGAGATAGGGTCAGGAGAAAAGCACAGCAGGCTCAAATTTACAGGGTATAAAGATAGGTTTATTAACAAACACTAAAAGAAAAGAATGAGAATCAAAATGAAACCTTCAAAACATTTCTTCTCCCCCCACAACTGTTCACTTTCCCACTGACAACATAGAGACAAAACCTGTGATTTTCAGTCAGTTTCACCCCTTTAAAATAGTTTTTCATCAGTTCTTAAGGAGAGGAGCTTCTCTTAGAACTCCAAACATCCACTCCCTCAAGTTTGTATCACAACCTCACCCTCTGACTTACATTTACCCAGATTGTGACACTGTTGTATTATTAATGCAGTTTTTGCCATTTCTGTCTGCACAATGAGTAGCTAACAAGTTGGTTTCTTTTCACCCTGATAGTATGTATTTGAATTCTCCTATATAAATTCTGGAAGTCTGTAGAAAAGAGTAAGTCTACAATGTAGAAGGGAGGGCATGCCAGACGTGTAACTGGGTGCACATTTTTGTCCTCGGAGGAGAAAGCACTGGGTCAGGTGCAGCCGTGCAAGCAAGGGGAAGATGGCGCCAGATTTAGAACAACCTCTCCTACTGCAAAGGTGACACCTGCAGATCACAGCCTGGGGGCACACAAAAGAGACCATGAAAGAAGCCGTGAGTTCCTAAGTTGCTAAGGCACCTGGAGATTTTTAATACTCAAAGGAGAAAGCCTGGGTAAGCCCCAGGAGCAAGAAAAATGGCGGCTTCTGAGGGAAGCAGATGGGTCCAACAGACTGCAGATAGAAACTATACATGGACTATACATTCTCTGCAAGAACACAGAGGCAGATGGGGTTGTGGTTTTTTTAAATTCTTTTTTATTTTTATTTTGTCCTACAAAAATTCTTCTAAGTTCCTTCTCTGCCTTAAAAAGTAGTTCTTCCAGGTATGGTGTAACAAAGCACAGCTTTTTAGGGTTCTTATACATCTAGCCTTCAGAGAATTTTAATGAAGGACAATGCTTAAGCAGCACCAATTGAAAGCTCCTCTTGACTTGGCATCCCATTATTTACAGCAGCGACAGCTAGAACAGAACACACCATTCCAAACACAAAGACCTGCCCTCCTGCTTGGTGCAGGTCAGGGTGCAAGTGAACAAGCTGGTGAAACTCACAGGAGGAAATTTGCCAGCAGTACTCTTCCCTTCCCTCTGCTCTGACTCAAGGGAAAATATAAGCATTAGGACATAGGGAGCCTGTTCTACTTCCAGGGAAGCTGCCTTCAGGGTTTGTTGGCATGTCTTTAAGTTCCCACCACCTCCCTGAGTGGATCACAACCCCCATCTTTCCCCTTGCAGCCTTCAACAGGCTAGAAAAGCATCAGTAGAGTATCAGCAAAGGTGTGGAAAAGAGACAGAATTTGGGTCACTTGGGACACTTGCGAAGGTCAGATAGGTAGATCTGTAGATAAATGCTTGATTTAGGATTAGTTTCTTGGACAGATTTTTGACTGTAACTAAACATGATCACAAGACAACCTGCTTCAGTCTGCTGTCTTAGCTATGTTTTCATATCCATATGGCACTACATGGAGTGCCAGGATACCCTTCCTGAGTAGTATTTTGGGATAGTCAGAGCTCAAGCACTAAGCTAAAAGATCTGCTAGTGAAAACACAAAGCAGCTCAAAGTACTCTTGAGGGCTGAAGTATCTGTACACCATTGTACATATATGAATGCATATTTATATATTCAAGAACATACTGATCATACCCTGACCAGAACAGCAGAAAATATTGCACTGGAAAGGCTTAATGAGCATACTGAAACCAACTGGATTGGGTTTGGAGCTTGGTAGGGATTTTGACCTTAAGCAGAGTAAAGCATTCATTCTACAAAGTGAGTATGTGGGAGTGATTGTAGCAATAAGTAATCCAACAGCTGTATGTTAGGTGATTAATAAAGAAGGTTTGTCTGGCAAAACTTGCAGCTGGAGTTCCTTACGAGACAGACATTCCCATAAATATTACTCTGCCTCCACCTACTCATATGTCCCTGCCCTGTAAGAAAGTGGTCACATTTTCCTTTCCATCTTGTTTTCCCCACATACAGCTGTCCCTTTTATTTCAGTCAGCATTCTCTTCCCCCTATCTTCCATGGTTTTTCTACACTGTAATTTTTTATCTGGTTTTGCACTTTCTGCACCTATTACACATCAAGTTGACAAGCAAATTCTTTACAGGTTTTCTTTAAACCTCTGTTTGTCTTCTGGCTCTTCTGCTTCCTCCTAGTCCTGAGGCTTGATATGCCACAAAGCAGAACTGGTACAATAGTTAAGGAAGAAGCAATACTGAATGTTTTTGTCTACACCCTGTGCTTAGTTGATAAAAATTCACTAAGCACCAAGTTTCATTACCTAGTATGGAAGAGAATCTTTGCAAGTATTTGTCTAAATTCCTGCAGTGTTCCAGTCTAACCTCTTCACATGACTACAAGCTACATATTTTTATGTATTTCATATAAATATGTGTGTGTGCACGTGTGTGCACCCACATGTGTATGAAAATACAACAGCAATAATGCTGCTTTGGCAGGAAGAATTTAAATGTAAATACTGTCAGAATTCTTGTTATGGAGACAGTATCCCAACTACATAATAAATACGCTTACACCCAGTTCATCAACAATAAATCTAACAGAAAATCACAGTAATTGAACAGGAAAATCATGTGTTCATGGCTTCAGGCAACCAAACACAAACAAAAGACTGAAGAGGAGGTTTGCCACTTCATTTCACTCTCAGGCAAAGCACCTACGGTGACCTGCTGACCTATAAAGTTTTTCCCAGTGCAGAAGAGACAGGAGAAGATCATGCTTCCTTAATCATGCTTAATAAAAATCAAAATAAATCACATGTGGTTTTCTGAAAAGGCAATTGAAATCACAAAACTAAGAGTTAGTAACCTCAAAGCATTCCAAAGGGTTTAAAAGAAATCCTACGAGACAATGTATTAACATTCAGATTGAGTTCCATTCAATTTTCAGGCCTCAGGCTGGGCAAGTATTGCAGGTGAATCTGTACAGTAAAATCTGGAAAAGTAATACATGAACCTTCTGTCAGCTACATGTTCATGTATGATTGTCTGAAAATTCACACATATTGTGGTATTTAATTCAACAGAAAATTCCACTTGATAGAGGTGTGTTCAAAATACAAAATAGAATATGCTTTTTTCTTCCAAATCCTGGTCTACCAAAAAAAGACAGTTAGCTATGTTAGTGTACCTATACCTTTATTATAAGACAAACTTTCCAGTACTTTCTTAAAAATCTAAATTTTAGCTTTAGTTTCAGTCAGGGCTACCAGTGGTTAGAGAAAGTTAGAAATTTCTTACAGAATGATCTACAAATCACATACAAAGTGCAATAGGGATATTCCTCTAGAATCTATGATGTTCATAATCTGCCTGTTTTTGTCAAAATACAGAACATTTGTTTCAAACACAGGTTTTAAACACGTGTGTCTTTTTTGTAACATTTAACTTGCATACTAACAAAGCTAGTGGACCAAAGCACTCACTGTATTGTGGGTGCATGTGATATAAATAACTGTTTAGGATCTCTTTGAAATATTACCAAAGTACTATATTCTGTTCTTTTACTGAATATCATTTCAGTATCATGGAAATTAATGATTTTTTTCTTCTTACTAACCCATCCCACCCAAACCCACTGAGGTATCATAAAGGGATCAGAGTGCCTCAGCTGGCCTTATTTCTTTTAATTTTTTCCTTCCTTTGCAGATGTGCACTCTTTTCCTTCATCCTCAAGATAAAATGCAACTGAGTACAGAAACTGTCCTGATCTGCAACAACTTTATCTCAACCACTACTCATGTGGAAGGAGGAATTTGCAATTTGCACTTACCAAGATGAGTAAGTGCTAAGGCAGATACAGCACAGTTCAGTCAAGTATGCAAAGCCTTGAAATAGAACATCAGGTATTTGATTGATGCCTATATTGCACTCACAGTAGACAACTATCAGTTTTCTGCATTCCTTTAATTCAAGACCACACAGAAATTTACCATCTGCTACTGCAGAGCAACCAAACTCTGCCTGAAAATACTTTGGGAACCTTCTATTCATTTCTCCTAGTCCTAGCTGGACCCCTTTCATATTACTTTGCAATTTGGGAGTTGTCATTCAGTCTCATTATGTGCCACAGTAATACAACAGACAATAGCAAACTTCTGTCATGCTGCCAAGTGTGGCAAGATAAAAAACTCCTACCTCTTCTAGTGTCTTGTTTCTTTTTTAAACTTTTACCTACTTCAGTGGCTTTGCTCACATCTCAAATTCACCAAAGGCTTAGGTGTTTACCAGATAAAGACCTCAAAATTTGCCACTTTATTGCCAGGAAAAGCAAAACATTGTTTTCCTTCTTGAGGAAAAAAAATGACGTTGATATTACGTTATCACTATTTGTAAAGGGTGCAAACAATAGACCCAGAATTATTAGGTCAGTGTGCAGGGACTATGACTGAGCATTGTTGTCCATCACCATACAGATGGTAAAAGCATGAGTTTAACATTAGTTCCAATCACTCTATACTTCAAATACTTGACTTGTATCTACAGAATATCAGGATAATTTGGGTTGGAAAGAACCTCTACAACGATCAAGTCCAACTGTTAACCCAGCACTGCCAAGTCCACCACTAAAGCACATCTCAGTATCTCATCTACATGTCTTTTAAATATCTTCAGGGATGGTACCTCCATCCATCCTGTTCCAGTGCTTAAAAACCCATTCAGTGAAGATATTTTTCCTGATATCTAATCTAAACCTCCTCTGACACAACTTGAGGACTTTCCTGCTTGTCCTATCACTTGTTATCTGAGTAAAGAATCCAACCTGTACTTTCATACACCCTCCTATCAGGTAGTTGCAGAGAGTGATAAGGTCCCCTTTACTCCAGGCTAAACACCCCCATCTCTCTCAGCTGCTCCCATGGGACTTGTACTCTAGATCCATGCAGCAGTATCGACTGGTGATGTAAGTTAAAAAAAATGCACTTAATGCTAACAGAGGATGAAGTTTCTCGGGTGATCGAAGTCCTCCCCAGCTCCCAATTTCATGCAGCAGGAGGTCGTTTCCCACCTGTGTTTTTGGGAGCAGAGCTCTGGGTGGGCACAGCTGCCAGGGGTGGGAGAGCCATACCTGCTTGACCTCTGCCTGCAGGTGACGCAGCTGCACGCACTGCTCCAGGTGCTTGCGGTGCTGCTCCGCCGCCACGTCCAGCTCCTGCTGCTTCTCGTGCAGGAACTCCAGCAGGTCCTGCACACGAGTGGCCATGTCCACATCCCTGTCGCACAGCAGCTCCACACCTGCAGTCAGGATGGTCCATTACGAATGACTCACAAAGCTTCCCAAGACAAACAGCCCATTTCCACTGTTTTACACTTGATTTCCTAGCTCCTTCTCCAAGTTGAACCTAATCCTTGGAGCATCTGCTTACATGAGTATAGGGGTTTGCACTCTTAAGAAGTGCAATATGGGGGGCTTCCTTGAGTCTGATACTTACCCTATGTGACCATATACAGTGAAAAATATCAAATGAAGGGCGTAAGGAACAAAACAAGAAGACATTACTTGAAAACTGAAAATCTTTGCTTGACTGCATTGATCTGACTACCTTTAAAACTCACATTTGCTTATTTACTCTGATTTTACTGACTTCCTGAGTAAAATCTCTTTCTTTAAAAACTAAAACCCTTTAGGTGTTGCAACTCTGATGACATAGTATCAGTGTGTTCTTGAAGGAGTCCACCTGTCTCCAGTTTACAGTTAAACCAGCATCCCTGTCATTTTCACACAGCCCATGGAGAGGCAACTGGATAATTCTTAGAAAGCCACTGCCTGGAATAGCACGAAGGAGCCATCTTACCAGATGCTTGCACTTCATTGACATACTGCAGCAGGTCCTGCCCTTGGTGGATGACATCAAAGGTCAAGTTATTCATGGTCAGGGCTTTGTCTGCATGATGCTGGAGCCTCTGTTCTGCTATTGTAAGATCTTCAGTGTCAAAGTCATTCATCTGCTGAGAGAGCTCATCATTCCAAGACTCAAGGTCTGAAATTATCTGGGGGAAAAAGGAAGGAGACCATGTTCAATTACCCATTACACAACAGAAAACAGTTTATTTCCAATGTTGCAGTGATGATTGAGGTAGGGAACTCAAGTTGCTCATTGTTGATTGACATCACTGATCAAATGTGACATGGTTCAGACACAGGCTGCCTTAGCATGGATTTTAAATTTTGGCAAACAATCCAAAAGAACCTCTTTGAGAACTCCTACAGTTCTTCAACCAGTGCTTGCAACACTGTGGGTACTCCTGCCTTATTGAAGGTACTCCATCAACACCTTACTTGTGAAACAGATGAAGTTAACACGTTTTTATCTCCCCTTTTAAAGGAAAATGTGGATCTGGAACACCTTTTTAATTCTTCAGACTGCACCAAGTAATAATAATTCACACATCAAGAGCCAGCTTATCTTACAATTATGCCAATCTTGAGCCCTTTCACAAGAAAGCCAGATCTACCCTTCTGTGGGCAGGAAGCATCAGGCCATGTGCATCTTTGACTTCTGCCAGACAACTGAGAAGCACTTACCACAAAAGGCTGGGTACTCAGTGAATCCAGCAAAACCAAAAAGCATCCTTTATTACAATGTTACTGCAATGTCAGAACTAAATTTGTTTGCTGATATTTTTTGACTACACTTCAGTTTTCACATTTTAATTCTGGATTTTATTCTTTGCCACAGGATGTTCAAAGAAGGGTAGCTAAAGAAGTTTTGCGGTTTTTTAACATATGTGTCACAACAGAAAGTTCTCCTTGTCTGTCCATACAAGTGTATTTTCCAAATCATATTGCAAAGCCTATCTGAAATGCAAAATATTCCTTTTAATTAGGATACAAAACTGGTTTTAAGACTAATACACAGCACTTACAATCCTCATTATCAAAGTGGGTTGAGTTCATTTGGCACAGATTTGATGCATCAGTTACTTCAAAAAAGTCTAACACACTTATTTTTCAAGCCAATAATCAATTTTTTCCAGAATTTTTAACACAGTTTTGGCACCAACTATTGCAGTTCATTGGGAAAGCAAAATTATAGATATCAAGAAACAAGTATGGCTTAGTTCCAGTGTTCTACAATTTCAAGAGTAGGACAAACTCATGTGAATGGTGCTAAATGAGAGAAAAGTACCTATTTATGCAGCAAGGCACAACAAAGAGGATGTGACTTAATGGGAATTAGCAATCAAGTATCTAAGTGCATAAATATTTAACCAAAGTCATTTGTTGTCAGCAAAAGAAAGATGTCACTACCCCTTTTCAAGTGGCTTTAATAGCTCCAAAGTTGGTGAGACAGTTAAACGACAAGAGAAATTCCAGAAAAACAGGCCTTCTAGAAAAAAAAGCAGAACTGGAGTTAGAAAAGCTAAATCATTTTTATAAAGCTTCTGTAGTTTGCTACAATCTGTCATTGAAGGTTTTTTTCCATTCTGCTCACATGATGCCATAAAAAATGGACACACAAGCAATTAATATTAAAATCATTGCACCAGTGAGTTACTTCCTGTTTTAAAGGTGTTCTGCAAAAAATTCCACTTGATTCACTAAGTATTCGAGTTTTACACCATGTCATGATGGGAGAGACCAAACAATTAAAGTAGCTATTTGCAATCCCTAAACCTGCTCAGCTTCCTCTGCTGAAGTGAAAACAGGCAGAAAATAAAGTGTCATGGGTAAGATTGAAAACAGAAAAGCAGGTGACCAAAGTATTCAGGAAGACAGACAGGACAGGCTTTTAGCTATTGCTTGAAGCTGCTTTCATCTTCCATGTGCTCTAAATATCAGTCTATTTAGGCATTATGAGTGGTTTTCCCTCTAAACACACAAACAGGCTTCACCTCCGCAAAATCCTTAACAAGTTCCCTTCATTTCCTTTTTACTTGGTCCATGCCCAACATGCCTCATCACCTGCCTCTGCTCTTCACATTCTTTTAAGCGACCTGGAATTTTAAAGAAACTTCAGGTTTTCCTGACAGTCCAACCAGAGAAATTGCTTACTTTCAGCTATCCCACTTTTCTGCTCTTGTGCATCTCAGCTCTGCTCTTCTCAGCTTCTCTCTGAAACTCTGTGTTCATTTATTATTAAAAGCAGTGGAGGTCATTTAATGCTTGTTTCTTCGTCCACTGCACTAGGGAAGTTCTAAGAAAACAGAATTACCATCTTATTTTCATCCAGGTCAGTTAACAACATTCAAAAGTTACCTTGAAGAAATATCTGTAGTTGGACTTTGTCAAACAGAAATCTGAGCAATAAAAAAGGTTGTGAAACTCCACCATCAAAACACCATCTTTCCCCATCTTTCTAAATACCATTATACAAAGGATTAAGATTCAACATGGCACATTTGTGACACCGTTTTAGAAGGAAAGCCAGTTCATCTCCCTTCAGAACAGATGACAAACCTTATCTCTCTTATTAGGAATTTAAGTGGGAATAAAGTAAAAACACAGTGAGTTCACAGTGTGACACTGCTGTGGCTATGTCAGTATTGTTATAATAATGAAACAGATTGGAGCAACTAGCTCCTAAGATTCCCTTTACTTGATAGGAAAAACAACTAGTTTAAAGGGGTCAAAACTGTGTGTTGCCTCAGCCAACAGGTTTCACTGATACTGCCTCCAAAGAACAGCCACTAACAGCTGGTAAGAATTACAGCTTTTTCCATGCCATTTCATACAACCAACCCCATGCTTAGTATCATGGCACACATACTGTTTAAAGCAGTTTGAAACTCTCTGAACAAGACCAATACATTTCCTTTCCCCTTCAAAAGATCAGGATGCCCACAATTCAAATAAATAATGCCTGCATGTTTCCACACTCATTCAAAAGGTAAGCTGTCAATGACCATCAGAGAGAAGTTTCCTAACAAGGGCAGTAATCCTCGTATTTTATCAGCAGTAATTAGGTGGTATAAGGTGGTCTATGTCAGCCATTGCAACCCCTGTGCAAATCTGAAGGCAGAGTTGATATAGAAATAGCATTCACTAAGCCCTCTCTGCCCACACTCTTCAGTGCTTCCCCTAAAGTTCTGCTTTACAGACAACACTTTTAAAGCAAGCAGGCTCCCATTTTGCTTGTAAAGCTTTGTCAAGACAACCAGCATTAAACAAACAGAACAAATGACTAATAGAAATCTAAAGCAACTGAATCACAAATTCATACTGATATCAGGAAATGGACAACCCAGCATAAACACAGGCTAACAATTTACTATAGCACATATTCAAGAACTTCCTAGTGCCAATTCTGAGCTGCCTGACATCGATACATTCTATTAAATTCAAAGGTAACACTGACAGGAAACAAGACAGGGTATAACACAGAAGGGACATAAACTCTTTTCATGGGAAAGAGCAGGAAAGAAATAAAGAATCACAGGTCTCTTCTCAGAAGTGTCTACCATTCATGGTACCGAGTGCTCACCAAGACCCGGTAAATATTATGTGAAGAAAAACAAAAAAAACAAACAAAAAAAAACAAACAAAAAAAAAAGGAAATGGGAAAGGGAAAGGGAAAGGGAGAGGAGTTAGGTCTGTCTCTGTGATACCCCAGCATTTTGCATCCTTGTCCTTTCAGCCGTGTGATTTAACAGGCATGTTGTAAGTATGGTCCAAAAATAGAGTTGAGATAAAGCTGTGAGCTGAAAAGTGTGTGGTATGCTCTGTGTAGAGCCCTGGCACAGGCCTCAAGGCATGTAAGTCACAGACAGGCAAAAATGCTCAGACACAGATTGGACAAATACACTTCGGACTGTGAACTTTGCCACCAGTGTTACCATGTCACCGGCTGGGTTCACACACACCTTCCTCATGCTCCTAATCACATTAGCAAGAGAATCTTCACCTACATTATTTTGCTCATTCATGCCTTTAGTTAACACAGGCATTTACAAAGAAGTCCTTCAAATAGCTCACCAACAATGGCGCCAAAAATCATGCTGAGGATAGAGAAGGTGAAGTTTATATGCTGAGAGCAAGGGGCAAAATAGAGACAGTACTGCAGTTACACCAATTCCAGAAGAGCACAAGTATCTGAAAAGTTTTAGGACAAAAGAAACAAAGTATTTTATCAGCAAAGAAACAAAGTACTTTATCAGCAAACTATAAGGGAAGAGTAAGGAGAAGAAGGGAATTAACCCTGCCTGCAAATCTCACCACTGTCCCCAGAAGAACAGCTGCATAGGTATAACCCTGCAGTGCTCGGGGAGCCCTTTGTCTCATTTTAGGCTGTGTAATTTTGCAAGCAGTAAGAGAAGCTAGAAACACTACTTGCCTTTGAGAAAAGCTGTCCTCACAGGATGCTCCCCTGAATGAACTGCACCTACAGCCAAGTCTTAATTGACTGGACCAGTCACACAAAATCCTGGAGGAAGGAGAAGGTCAAAACAAGGTCTGCAAATTCCTAGCTGGCATCTGGCTCCTCCTCATTATCAAGTTACTTCAGCTGAGCTTCTGCTTTCAAACAACTGACCTGGAACTAGTCCCCACATTTTCTTCCTGGAAGTTTCTGAACAGATGTCTGCCTTCAGGGAGAGGGAAAAGAGAAGCGTGCTTTGCTGAGGAAGCAGAGAAGACATGGCACAGAGACAGCAAAACAATCAACATTTTGCTGAAGTCACTCTGCAGCTGGGGCCATTTTCTTCCCTGAAGGATTCTCCATCAATCTAAAATAAGTATTATTTCTATTTCCAAGCCATATAGAGGAATTATACCACTCTTTTCACAAAGTAACTAGTAATTTGCTTTATGTTGTATGTGGCAAAATGTAAAGCACGCCAAATGTCAGGTTTAGAAAAAGCAAGACCTGTCAAGTGTGTGCAGTTTTGGGCACTACAATATAAAAACACACTGATCTATTAGAGAGAATCCTATGGAGGGCCATGAAGAGGGTGAAGGGTTTGGAGGGGAAGCCATATGAGGAGCAGCTGAGGTCACTTGGTCTGTTCAGTCTGGAGAAGAGGAGACTGAGGGGAGACCTCACTGCAGTTACAACTTCCTCATGAGGGGAAGTGGAAGGTCAGGTATCAACACCTTCACTCTCGTGACCAGTGACTGGACTTGAAGCAACATGAAAGAGAGGTAGAGGAGGTTTACACTGGATATCAGGAAGAGGTTCTTCAGCCACAGTGTGGCTGGGCACTAGAACAGGCTCCCCACGGAAGTGGTCACAGTGCCAAGCCTGACAGAGTTCAAGAAGCATTTGGGAAACACTCCCAGACACATTGTTTGACTCTTGGGTTGTCCTGTGCAAGGTCAGGAGTTGATCCTTGTGGGTCCCTTCCAACTCATTATATTCTATTCTATGAATCTATGAAGTTAGGGATTGCAGCTTTCTGATGCAAAATCCTATGGGCATCACCAAGCAGCAGTACCAGAAATACTCCTACCTATATAGATGCTGTCCTGAACTGAAGAACTAGAACACATCTGCAAAGCAGGGCTCCTGCAACCAGCCTTTTGCTACTGTAGAATCCTGCCTTATGTAACCTACAACAGAGAGCAACCAACTTGATAGTGAACTTCACTCAAACCTTTATCCTAATTCTTCCATTAATTTTCATGGTATGCACTGCCCCACACAGCTGCCATTCCTTAAAAAAAAAGTGTTCTGAGAACATCTCACAGACATCAAGCACTGTTGATCACTCCTGCAAAGATTGTAAGCATATGTGAGACAGCTACTCTCACATGACCAAAGCAGAAAAGCTACTCTCACATAGCCAAAGTAGAGAACTCTCTGCAGACTAGTCTGAGCTGCAAAATTGAAAAAAACCCTTCTTAGTCTTCGTTTACACCAGAGTTGTTATTACTGTAGAGCACACACTCTCACTTCCTCTGTGGGTAAGGATCAAGGAACTGTGTCTGCCTATTTCTGCAATGCCCCTAATAATGTGCTAGACTTCTGCCATGACATCAAATCCTGATTTTCTGAAGGAACAGGTGGGGGAACCCAAACCAAAACATTAAAAACCCGAGCCACTATCACTAAAAACCTGAGAAGCTTTCTGCTGACTGCTTCTTTTACCCTTATGGTCGTAACCAACAGTTGCAGCTTTTACTACATACAAGTAAAGGGGTAAAATTATCACTCTAACTCCTGGTTTTCAGAATTTCAAGGTAAGTCGTTATACACTCAAACATAACCCTGAACCTTATAAGGCACCAATTTGTTTCAGTCACTGTGTACAGCACTAGTAGTTTTATGAAGTCATATGAACGCAGCTGAAATTTTTTAATGCAACTCTGCTAACCTAAGATCTCCGTGGAGTTTCATGTCTGTTTGTGTACATGTTCCTGCACACAAACAGAAACTTTTCAACTGGTAAGCTGTAATTCCCCTTCAAAGTTTGGACAGGCTCAAAACTTCTTCAAGTTTTCCAGGGGTGCAGTACTACAACTGCTATTGAATTATTTTCAGAGGCGGAAAAGAATTTTATTTTTAAAAAATGACAGCCCATAGAACATTCCTAGTGATTAAGATAGAATTCCAAATACCACTTGCAGCTGCCAACTGAAAAAAAGACTGCTGATTTGGAAAAGGAAGAGAAGAGGGTTGTTACTACAAATTATCACTTTAGAGGGTTTGTACAAAACTATCTTGCAAGTCCTATTCATATTAACTGCAGGCATACTAGTTATATCAAGGTAGTTTGATATTCAAACTAAACTTAGAGGATGAAGTAACTGATGCATTATGATTTTTTTTTACCTAACATTTGCTTAAAGATGCACTGGAAGCCAATCAAAAAGCTCAGCTCTGCTGAGCACTGAGCACTTCTGACACTTTCACATACAGGACAAAACCCTTACTTCAGGTAAGAATTAATCTATCAGCCATTTGAGCCACATGCCAATGCAACTACACAATCTCAGCATAAACATTCCTACACAAGAGGAGAAGGGCATGCAGTGCAAGTCTGAAAGCAAACACTCACATCTATTGCATCTCTTTCAAATATGCGGAGCTGCAGAAACAGCTCAAGTTTGATCTTGCGTTCTTGAAAAAGCTCCTCCATCTGAGACTGGGCCTCATCCAGCTGCTGCAGGACTGTCTCTATGTGGTTGATTGAGCTGTTATGGGGGGTCTTGTTACTAGAAATGGCAGAATCCCTATACAAAGCAGAGAGGGGGGAGGGGGAAGAAAAAAGAGCATTATTGGAGAAAACAACCAAACTCATACAATTTGGACACTATACATGACCACAAGATATAAGCCTGCTTCAGATAAGCTTGGTGTGAACCATACTGCATGAAAGCTAAGTCTGTACATCTTTGTAAATAAAAAGTCAAACTATGTTCTAGTACTTGAAAAAAATATTAGGAAATTAATTACTTTCATTTTTTTCCCAATTGAACATGTAAAGACATTCTATTTACAGGAAGGATAAAATTTAAAACCAGAGACAAACATTTCCACTGTGAAGAGGAAGTAGCATATGATAACTATTTACTGAATCTTCCTGGCAAGGAAAGAAGATCAAAATTAGTTAATTTAAAAAAATTACTTAATCTTTTACCTGAGTATAAAACCTGCAAATTCAGATTTGTTAATTTCCTGCAGCAAAAGAGTCACGTACCAGAGCAGCTGGGAACCAAATTTATTTATTCAGATCATTTTTGAATGAAATGGACCGCAAACTTGGCTTTTACTACAACGAAGCTACTTGTCAGTCTGCAAAACAAATTCAAGTGTCTCTAAAAAAAGGCTGCTGCTCAGAACTCAAAATGCTGTGGAGCCCTGCATGTCAGACTACAAAAACACATCATCGCTTCTATCAAAAAGGTAGCTTATGTCAAAAAAATCTCCTTCTTGTGGCAGCAGTGTTTATAAGCTCAGCTTCCTGTAAACAGAGGTTTAGAGACCATCAGTACAGCATAAAAGATCACTGTAGTCCTAATATTTACAAGTTTTATTTATAGATATATCTTGTACTCATCATCTCTACCCTCAAAATAGAAAGAACCTCACAGAACATCAGATGAACACCAGGAGAGATTTAAATAAAATTCTGTTTTACCTTAGTTGCTGTATGAGATCTTCGCCTTCTTTTATGACATTGACTGTAACCTGCAGAGTGGTCTGTTGTTGTTGACCAAAACGTTTGATCAGGTCTTGGACAGCCTCCACAGACTCAGCATAGACATCATCAAGCAGTTCCTTCTGTAGCTCTTCAAGCCACGTCCACAGCTAAAGGAAAGGGGAAAAGGCAAGAAATGTCAGCCCGAGGATCAGGCAGTCAACTATTCCGAATCCATCTCCCTGGACAAGAGAAAACAGACTGAGGTGGCAGGAAGAAAGAGGATTTGTTTTTCTTCATAGAAAAAATCCCACCCTCATATTAATGAAAACAAGTCTTGGTTTCAAAAAACGTTTTCGCTTCTTGGAAATACCAGGAAAGCTTTATCCGTGTTGCTAAGTCACCCTTTCTTCCCCATTTTCCTTCTACAGAACTGAGCGTATCCGATTGAGCAGCACTGAGTTCATAGTGAGAATCCCATCTGCAGCTCTGCGCGAGAGTCCCTGGGAGAGAAATGCTATGGTAACACTCTCCGAGAGAAGGGAGGAAGGAAGGAAGGAAGGAAGGAAGGGAGATGTATTGTAGCCACCATCACATTTGCACTCCCAGGCTGACACTGCACACAGACAACATAACACTTTACAGTGGCCTTCAAAAAAAGGGAAAAGAAAGGGCATTTCAGAAAACAAAATACAGAGACAAATCAGATGTGAGAAGTTATTGTTCTATCATGATGGTGTTTGCCCTCCTGATTTCAGTTTCACATTATTACAAAAAAAATCATCATAAGCAATTCTACCAGTTAATTTGACATTCTTCCTCCCTGCTTCATATGTGCACATATTCATGCTCAAAAATGCCCATGCACCACAGCTTACACAAAAATCCCTAGGTATATGCTGGACAAGTATCACTGTTGGCCATGTGAAGAACCCTACAGTGTTCTTTTCCACAATTTCCTGATGGAAGCTATTGCATCCTAAGCCCTGTGTGAAAGTCACTCATCAGCAAACCATTAGCCATCTATTGTGGAACTGAAAAAAAGCAGCAGGAGCCCAGCTATGTCCTGCAACACTCCCAAGAGCAGCATCAACATCACACTGGAACAGCTGCTCTCACCGGAAGCCTTCAAACCCAGTCCCTCCTGTCTATGTGACCATCCCATCCCGAACTGCTGCTATTCCAAGAACAAGAATTTGGTTTTTATACCTAAAGAGTAACTCTGATCCAATCAAAAGTATTAAGGTCCTTCGATGACATTTTAATCTCTGCCTCTGAAAATTTTAGAGACTTTTTGAACCTAATTAAAAGGTTAACATTGTTAAAATACATAACTGAGCAATCAAAACTGGCTTAAATTCAAAAGACAGAAAGTCAAATGTTTTCTTCAATTCTTTGCTAAACATTTTCTACAGAAATAGCCATATCATGCTCCTGTTTGTATATGTATGTTCTGATCATAAAGGTTTCCTAACTACTACATTAAAATAGAAAACTCAGAGAATGATTCCAGGTCTTGATTAATTACTTCCTTTAAAACTTTGTTTTAAAATCAAGTGCCAGTTGTGGTATCTCATAGCTTTACCTGCCTCCTGTAGGTTTGGAGTAAACCAAGATAAAGGCTAAGTTTTCACAACTGGGATGACCTAACGAGATTTAACCAGATTCTTTTCTACAAATCTACCACCCCCTCCTCCCCAAACCAGAACTGTCTGTTTATATACACTGTTATTCTGACTACTCATATGCTTCAAAGACAATGCTTGTCACAAACCTGAATGCAACTCCACAGTTGTAAACACCACAGCACAGCAGTCTTTCTTATAAAAAGGACCACAAATCAATAGAACTTAACAAGTGGGTCAGAAGCACTCGTCAACATTCATTCCAGCATAACCCAATGCAGCATCCAATTTTTTTTTTTTCAAATGTGTACTTCAGAATGCAACTTTAACTGGGAAACAAATGAAACTTAAAGAGCAAGAAGCCTGAAAATACAACCTGAAAATTTTACTCAGTGCCCAGAGGACATTCATTTATTCCTCTCTTAGCTTGTGAAGTTCATGCCTGAGATATCAAAACAGGGCATCAAGTCAGAGACCTTCCAAATGAGCTGGTGCGTACAAATAACCAGTACAGCCTGCAACTGTGCAGATACAGACATTTGAGAGAAACACTTTGTTGTTTTCTGCAATGTGCTTAGTGCTGGCTGGAAGACATGGCTGGCTCTACATGCTGACATACACTCCATGCTTACTGCGCTGCCTACAAAAGCCCAAATTTACAGAGATATTTACTACAAAGGAACTGGGACTAAACAATTTTAGTGTCTCAAACTGTACCAAGTTTTCACTCTGAGTCCCTTTGAAGTGCCTGTACTCCAGCTCAAGACAGGTCTGACAGTCATTTCAATTTTAACAACATGTCTTCTGCAGCTGAGTTGTGTCAGACCTCCACAAGGAATACATCTCACCTCTTCATTTCTTATTTTTCACGTACACTTCAGCCTCTTCTATAACTGGATGGAGATCTGGCACAAGCAACACAGCCTACAAACGCTGAACTGGTGAGATACTGTGTTTGTGAATCATGCCCTCAGAGCTCACCCTGGATGCTGGAGACCAAGCCAACAGAGGACATGCAGACCTTTCCCTCTGCATAGCCAGTTCAAGGTAACACCACCTGCCACGAGCAGAAGGACACGGACACCAGCACAACCAAGTGTGACGCTGCCTGGCTTGATGCTTGGTCAGCATGGCATCACTATAAACATTGTACCTGGTCCCCAAGGTACTGAAGGGATCACAAATACGTTGTGTTTGCCTAGCCCATGAGCTGAATTGTCCACTGCTTGGGAAGCAAAAACATTTTATGAAAAGTGCAGAAAGAGGAGGACAGTAATTAGTATGCATTACTTGCCTAGCTGTGATTCATATGCTGTTGAAAGTGGAACAATTTAAGCCACTGAAGTGACTAAACAGCTCTGTGAAACTTCCATAACAGAAGTTACTCTAATAAACTTTTTACATTTTTCCACCAAGTAAGTTTCTCACAAAAATCTTCCCCTCAAAATAATCTAGGCATTTATAAAAAAAATTTATGATAAAGGCACCACAAATGAATAAAACTGTCAGGCTATTAAAGCTGGATAGAAATTCATGCAATGTACTGAGAGAAGCTTAATTCTAAATGGGTGGCAGTAGCCAGCTGGCTTCTCTGAAGCTTTCAAATCAGAATGAACCCTGGCTATACTGGAAATTACATAAATTACCTTGTTTTCAGATACAAAATTAGGGTTGAAGACTGCACAAGGTTGCACAGCAAAGCCAAAAGAAAGCAAACAGTTTACAGCAGGGGGTGAACAGAGACTAGAGCTTACCCATACATGTTCAGCAGTGCAGAATTACAGATTTTACAGTGCAATGACTTTCTGAAGTAACACGTTATTCCATAAAAGAGAGTTTGGCAACAAAATCCAGTGGGGAAAAAAATCACAAACTCATCATTAAAAAAACATTAACTTTCTCTTGGTGTGAACTTTTGAGCAACTTCCAGTAATGTTTTTTTCTATTCTCTGTAAGGCAAGTAGCATGAAGATCCCTAAACAAACCATCAAGTCCTCCGATCTCAGTAAGAACTTATCCAGCGGCAAGACAGCTCTAACATACGGTGAGAAAAACTGCATACAAAACTCAATCCAGCCACAGAAGGAGGTTCTTCTCTTTTCATCTGCTCTTTGCATCTTATCAGAATTAAAATTAGATAGGGAAATAAAATTCTGAATCCCTGACAGGCAAATGTTTCACTCAGCAGATTTTTTTCTTGATCTAAATATAGCACAGACTAAGAAACATCTGCTTGAATGAGCCTGCATCCTGTACTACCTCTTCCCTAAGTTCTTGGGAGCATGCCATTAGTCACTGAGAAGGTATTATTTCAATTGTCTGCAACATCCTGGAAGTTTCAGCATTTCCATCAGGGGCCTCTATCCATTTAAGTCCCATCTCTGCAATCTCCTGAAAGACTGCAGTTAAATAAGATCCTACTGTATTTTGCTGAATATAAACAGAGAACAATTGGTTTTGAGTAAATACTTCACCCAAGAGCACAGAGTTACTTTATTAGGGTAAAATATCCATCACACTCTTTCACAAGTTATTTATTCATTTTATAACAATGGCTTTTGGAGATGCAGTCTGCCTTTTCAGTAGGCTCAGGCAAAGAAAGGCACGTGTTTTCTGCGTGTAAAAACAGCAAATTCCTCTTTCTGCCCCTGTCCCCCCCCACAGTGTTACAGTATGTGCATTACCACAGGCAGAGCTGTTGAAGGACCTATTATTTGTACAGGGCCAAATGTTGCAATGGTGTTCCCTACCAAGTGTGTCCAGGCATAGAAAAGGGGTACTGTGTGTATGTCTGCCTGTAAGCTTTGGCTTTGAGGATATGCAGTGCACAAAAAAAAGCATCTTTTTAAAAACAAAAACCCTAAGATGTTAAACACCCTGGACTTTGTCTTCCAGGGCCTTTCAGTGGCATTTAAGACATTAAATGCCTGCATTTTCTTTTTCATTAGATATAATTATCTTTAAAAGCTTCAAATACCCATATCTATCCTATGGTTATAAAGGAATTAATTTCTGATTCAGAATAAATTCATCCTTGCAGCAAAACCAAGTTTCCCACATGTTCATAAAATTACATCAACTACTACTATCCTGTTAACATTTGGCCTATTTCTTAACTGAACAAGTGAAAAATGTCTATACATAGCTTAATAGTGCATAACCGCCTACTACTGCCTCACTTTTGTCAAGCACTCAGTGCTATTCCAGTAACACTGGAACTTAAATTTCACCCTTTTTTCCAAGCAAAGAAGCTACCAGTACTGAAAAACTCAAGAGAGAAGAAAAGCTGTGCTAGGAAACTGAATTCCAGTCCTACCAGCAGGAAGCCACTACACACTTGAGTGTGCAGCCACTGAGAGTGTTTCTCATTTCAGATTTAAAAGTGTCTTCCACAACTCTCACAAGATGAACAGTGTACCAAAATACTGACCAGAGTGCACTTCCTATCTTTTACCAGACCTGTTACATTGACCTGTTATTGTGCTATAATGACACAATAAAAATATTAGAGATGCACAAGCCAAATGGAAAAAGCCTCTACACTCAGATGAGGGTATCCAAAAGATGCTCTGCTGCTGGAAACAACATGCAGAGGAGAAAGCAGCCTTTTTGTCACATGCAAATTTAACCTGTAGGCCACCAGCACAGAAAGATCAAATACCCAGCAGGGACCTGTGACCAAAGGACCAGGGCTGTGATCTCAGAGTCTACCTCAAGACAAAATGAATGCAGGGCTGTGCTATGGACTCCCTCCCATGTCGGGCAATGCAGAGGAAAGTGTATTTCCAGTTGTGACTTGTGAGATAAAGTAAGACTATTATCAACAAGCTTTCTTGAATCAAATGCACATGCCTCATAGATGCGAATGAATGGGCAGCACCGTGGCCAGAGCAAGACCTCCTCTGCCCTCCCATGCACTGGCACCCTCAAAATGATGCCACCTTCCTTCCAAAGCTTGCACAGACTACGGTTTCATTACTTTGGAAATGATGGCTTTGTATCCAAAAACCTAGCCAATTCCACCTCCCTTCTCTTTGTTTCAACATCAGTCTGTTCTGGAGCAAAGTTTAGTTTGAGTAAGATGAAAAAAGCAGAGTCATATCTTCTAGTAACATCATTAAGCATATTGTGTATATATAAAAAGCACTCTGAGCTATTTTATAATCAACTTGTCAGAATACACACAAAAGGTTATATGCAAAAAACCAACAGGCTCTTAAGAGATCATTCTCTTCCACATACAGTCAGCCTGATCTGCATTCCCACACTTGACTTCAGTTAGGAAAATATCTGTTGCTCTACTTTGGCACTACAACAAACACCTGGCTTGGACAGGATTTCAGTCTTCCCACTCACAGGGAGCCATTTAGGAGATGTGTGTGCACATGTGTATGTCTGTGTATAGAAGAATTTGAACTCACACCAAAATGCTGTTCATCTCCAGTCTGTGACACACTTCACAGCAGAGACTATTGAGACTCCTGCTCCTGTGTTCTGCACACAACCTTTCATGATAACTGCTTATTTGCTACTGTTATCTTCAAGTGTTATCTTTTACCTGTGCAATTTTTTTCTCACCTCATCCCTTGCCATATTATTAAATGTCCAAAGGTACAAAAGCCACAAGGGTTCCACTGTCTTGAAATGGCCTGTTGCAGATGTTCAGTTGTATCTTACCCATCCTCAGGCCAGGAATCTGTCAAGACATAGTACTTCCAATGGAAAGATCCTGACAGGGATATTTATGATCCCAAACACTATTAAAACATGCCAGTGCACAGCTTAACTTCAGTACATCACTTCACTGCAGAGTCGGGCTTATAGATTGAAATTCCTCACTGTATGCATGGGAGCTAAAAATCAATATTCAGTTGATTACAATTTTAAAACTAGTAATAAGATAGCATCATGTAATCTCAATTTACAAACAGCAAGCAACTGATTTTCTCAGATAATTACTAAGCAAAATCAGTGATACCATTACATAACACTGTATTGGTGTCATTTCTGAATAGATCCTTTTTTTCCCCAGTGAAAAATGTTGTCTATTGAGGTTAGTGTATGAGGAGTCTGAGAACTTACAATTTTTTTTTTTTTTTAAATTATTATTTGTGAGCCACAGGAAGCTCTACCAGCTTGTAAGTACCTCACTGCAAAACATCTGGAAATGCCAAAGACAGATTTTCCATGTGCCTCATACCAGGCTGCTGCACACGTAGCACACAGCCGCTCTGTGCATACGGATAGCAAAGCCTGTTACTTTCAGGAAGAGCTTTTTGTGGCAAGCACACTGCTGAAAGCAGAAACTGTGCTGATTTACTCAGCGTGGACAGAGTGAGAGTACTGTGCAGTCACTGAAGGGCTGCTGCTTCCTAGGCAAGCTGAGAAAAGTTGCAGGCAAATTCTGCATCAGGTAAAAAAATTATGTAAATCTACAGGGGAGAAGTGGTATTGGAATACTCTCATCCAAATGAGAAACATTCATTCAACATGAAGTATTTCTGGAAGAAAAGAATAAAACATACTGAAACATCCTACTTCAAAGAAATCAAGGGATTGGAAGGATACTGGAGCCAGATTTCAAAGTCTCAAACAGCCAGCAACTCAAATAGCTTTTCTAAGTTCTGCAGCTCCCTCCAAACTGTCACACACAAGCAGGAGTTTAACTCTTCAAGCCTATTTTTTTTTTTACCAGGAAAACACACCAAAAAAAGATACTAGAGACAGAATTTGCCCCGAATACTTCAAGGGCAAAATGCACTGGCAGTGTTTTCCTTTGTTTGGGTTTTTTTGGTGTTTTGGGGGTTGACTGGTTGGTGGGTTGGGTTTCTGGTGGGTTTTTTTTTATGTATTTATTTTTTTTTATTTAACAACTAAGGCACCTCTTTCTGGTTCAACAACTAACCTGTTATCCTACTGCTTGAACTCCTCTCTTCACTAGCTAAGCATGCACGTTAATTTCTTCCCAATACAGCAGAAAGGTTATATTGCTTACAGGTATGCACTAATTTATTCAGCAACCTCTCATATCCTGCAGGAGAAACACAATTCTCCTGCCAATAAGCACGGATGGCCTTCAGGTTAGGGCATTTTTATCTTCCATCTGCTTTGTGATGCCTTCTCAGCACTGCATACGCATGTTTGATAACAAACAACATGCTCTTGAAAATAGATCAGAATACAGAAAGCACAGGAGAGCTTTGAGCTTGCTGTTTCTTTGCACCTGAACCAAGGACTAGTCTACTAAATACAAATCACACATCTCACTCTCTCATCTGTATTTTTTAAGCAGATTGCAAACATAAAAATAAAAATACATCTTTCCTTACACAAATAGGCAGTTTTAAAATTTTTCCTTGCATTGCTAGGTATAAAGGTCATTCACATCACAAAA
>VXBB01016803.1:87788-135421 GCA_013399915.1 Illadopsis cleaveri | reverse complement strand
AAAACCAAAAAAAAAAAAAAAAAACAACAAACCCACAAAAAAACCCCCAAAAAACCCAAACAAAACAACAACAACCAAAACAACAACAACAAAAAAACCCCCCACAAAACAAAAAAACCACCAAAACACAAACAAACACCCAACATCAGCCACTATAGTACTTTTCCCTCAAAGTCTGGACTGCAAAGAGGCTTCCGTAGTAACAGTTGTGTGTGCTTACAGACTTAAAATAATACCCATTTTCCCAAATAAATAAATCAAAATACAGAATATCTATTTTTTTTTCTTTTCAATAAAACATTATTATCTAGGGGAGCAGTGGCAATGTGCCAGCACATCTGGATCAGCCTACCAGAATTATTCAACAGTGACTCACATATCAGTCTGCCTTTCAGGTTTTTTTTCATTTTTGAAAGAAATCCTTTTACACTTTTGGTCTTTCACCACTACAACCAACTGTATTCTATTTAAATACCATTCCAGCTGTTGCTCTTCAAGCTAAGAAAAACAGGTAATGAAGAAACATATTTTTAAAAAATGAACACATTTCAGCAGCTGACTGCTCCCGTGCTTCATAACAGATAAGGGCCAGTACTGTTTGCTTGAGAAAGTGAAACAAAAAAGCTGCCCCCTAAGAACAGTTTATGAAACAGCATTTATATTTTGTTTGAACAAGCAGAGTCCTGTGAGAGTATTGGCAAGGAACCATCAAACAGAAAACTGATGGGGGAGCTATGTACTCATGTCTAAAGCTGAGAAGTAATTCAATCCTGACCTCCTTTAAAGATCAACTGCCTTGTGCTTTTGTTCAAGTGCAAAGCAGATGTTTCAGTTACAAAAAACTCCCACTCTTATCCTCCAGGAGGTTTTGCTGAAGAAGCTGCTTTGAATACTATGCTTTACCACTGAACAGACCAGTTCCCAATATACGGTGAAGGGATGGAAGACACACCAGGACATGCTGTGATCCAGAAGCTTTTCATACTTTCACTGAGTTTGAACAGTGAGGAGATTCAACATGAGCTCAAAACAGAAACCAAGTAACCTAAGATTGTCAAAAAACCAAAACACCTTACTGAAGTCCTTATTCTTGCTGTAGCCTGTTCCACCTTCTCCCATGAGCCTATAAATTCAGGTTCTGTGTTTTGAATTGGAGCAAAAAGCTAATCTAAAATTAAGTGTGGCTGAATTTTCTTTTTCCTGGTGACCTTGGAAGAAGACTAAAAATTACAAATATGAGGCAAACCATTTCATTACCAGATAAGATCTTTAGGTTGCAAAGAACTGTCAACATACAAGACAAAAATGCGATGTGCAAAACAGAGAAATAAACAAAGTCTCTCTGGGCAACAAGTTTGCCTCAAGTAGCTTTGTGCTTCTGCCATACATTTTGATCTCCTGAGCCATGTCAGTCTGGTAAATCAGGCAACAGGAGGGCTGGTTGGATAAAAAAACCAGAAGTGCACAGTATCTCTCCCCACAATTCTGACTCTTAGCTGTACCAGTTCCCTGACCTTTTGACCCTTCTCCCTCCCCTGTGACTGAACAAGGCACAACATATGTACTTGGCACAATACCGGAGGTAAAAAGCTGCTTTTGAAAATAAAAAAAATCAAAATCAAATCAAACAAAAAAATCCTTAAACAGAACCACCATGCTACCCCAGCCCACAATCCATAGCGAATTACAAACCGAAACTCATCACACAACAGTGGTTTTCATGGCGTCCTATGGCAAGGTTCTAACAACGAAATACTGGATAATAATAACACTGGATAATACTGGGCTTAGGGCTTGAAGTTATCACCACAATTAGCGGAAGTTTTACCTCTTTAACGTGAGTGTGAAAGGACACAGACATGTCCAGCAGGATCTTGCGCTGCTCCACACGCCTGACAAAATCTTGTATCCGGTCTTCCAACTGATGGGCAGCTTGATAAATTTCCTCTGGGTCACACTCCCCAGTCTGAGCAAGCTGTTCTGCTGCTTCTAGGAGCTTATCTGCATTCGTATATGTGTTCTGGAGAGAAGAAAGTTAGTTTGACAGGATTAAATGAAAGAAAAGTCAGTCAGTACATTTTAAAGCCATTCCACTAATAAAAACAAAATTACAAAAAGGCCCTTGGAATGTACTTGTCTTTCTTCTTTTCTTAAAGGTAGCACAATATAATCTTACTAAAGATTTTGTTATATCTCTATATAATTTCTCACCTGTCAATAAATTAATTCCTTAGCTCCTTATTTATGTCTATTCAAATGTCTCCTTGACACAAAACTTAGAATTAGTATTTTATATACACATCTAGAAAAAAGATC
This sequence comes from Illadopsis cleaveri, assembly GCA_013399915.1. NCBI lineage: Eukaryota > Metazoa > Chordata > Aves > Passeriformes > Timaliidae > Illadopsis > Illadopsis cleaveri. The sequence goes on along the minus strand of VXBB01016803.1, from coordinate 133,105 downwards.
AGCATAAATGCCTAAATGCCTAATCCACTACTTTCAAACTGGCCTGCTTCAACACTGGAAAAAATCACTACAGTCAGGGACAGAAAACTTTTCAGATGTGTACTATTAGAGCTGAAGAAATTCTAACTCCTGGTAGAGACACTTAACATCAAGTCCGCACTTTCAACAGGAGCGTGGAAAGTGACCAAGCACAGAAGGAGAACATTTTTCTCCATCCTTACAGAAGTCAGGCATCCAAAAGTCATGCATCAAGAGCATCATCATTTGTGAAAAAGCAGCAGCATAGGAAGATTCAGAAGTAAGCTATGGCAAGCGTCCTACTGGAATAGTGTCCCAATACATCCTAGGATTAACAAATGCAGATCAGAAGTCCTATCAGAGACTTGAGTCTAAGTAGAAAGCAATGGAAGACGTCTGGTCTCTGATGTACTAGGAGTGCTCTCTGGTGCAGAGAAGAGACATTTGTTTAACAACTCTTGAAGCTCTGTATTTGCAGCCTGCCTCAGTATCTTTCTCGTTAATTCAAAACAGGACTGAGCCCAAACTTTTGTTACACTTTGGGTGCTCTTTTTGAGTATAACCTTGGGTTTTCATGTTTTAGAATGGCTCTCAAAACTCTCATCAAGGAAGGTTAGAAGGATGTTAAACACTGAAAAAAAACCCTGAAGCCAAGTCTAGACTAAGGAAGCTTTGCTCATGTCTCACCTGTCGGTCTTCTGATAGGTTTGTACCACAGACTGAAAAAAGAAGAATGCATTCTTGACAATATAAACTATACCTTTTGCTTCTCCTTTCTGCCCTTCCATGTTCTCCTAACCTCAACTACATCAGGTAAAAACAATCCTTGCAAAGATAAATCAAGCCTATGCAAATGTGCCTTTCTTTGCCATAAATATAGCATCACACCTCTAATTAACATTATAATATCCACAAAAATGAAATCCTAAAACTGAACTAAAGGGCAGGAAATAAGAGCTCTCCCTCAGGGTATCAGGTAAATTACCAGACAAGCCCAGGACAGATTACATGACTCAGTGAAGCTTTCACGTATTTGGGGGGAGTTCCCTCTTAATTTATTATGATCTATTTATGCAAGGAATTAAATCCGTGCTGATCCTTGACTTTCCCTATGTAACTCTCAGCCCTTCCTTAACTTTCAGCTTTTTAGTTCCACAGAGAGATACAGAACTCCTTCCCCTGGGAAAGCCTGCAGAGACAAACAGGAGCTTTTCCTATTCAGTAGGGAGCAGGCTACTCCACACCCCAGACCACTGTCCCAGGCCATGCTGGCCCTGAACACACTGAGCTGTGCTTGGGTGTTCCGCCTTCCATGGCTGCAGCTCACATGTGTTCAAGGGGCAAGGCCGAAGAGCCTCAAGGCACTCCTCAAACAACAACTACTTCATCAGTCCAGAGCACCACACCCAGCTGCAGATGGCTGAAACAGAAGTTTCCATTTTAATGAAAACTTTATCTCACATGTGAAGCATTGTTTACGAATTCCAGGAGTATCTTCCGCATTACACAGGCCCAGACACATCTGACTTCTCTTTCTGTAAAGGGGATGGTGAACTGCCTGTATTTAGAAAAGATCACAGCCTGAATGCTGCTTCAAAAGGGGTTGCAATTCTCAAACCTAGCAGCATGCCCTATTGCTCAAGTTTCACTTCCAAGTAGAGCTGGAATATAATATAAATTGCCCTTTGGATAGAAATCACATCAACTAGGTGTTCAGTACTAGCTACTGCCTTTCCCAGCTCTCTGCTCACTCCTAAACAATGCTTGGAGGGAAAAAAGCAGTCATGTGAAGCTTTTGCAAATGCTTGTCCTGAGGGGCAGCCTCCAGTTGCAAGTTAGGCAAAAAAAGCAAGGGTTCTTCCTTAATGGTGCTTATGCCAATTTCCTAAATTGAAGGAGAGGAGCCTTCATGGTGACAAACTTCCTCAGGATATCTGCAACAGCACACTCTCCCCAGATCCCAGGGGAAAAGAAGGAGCCCTGTAAGAACTTCAAGACTATCTGTAGTCTATCATTCTGTGACTCAAGGTGCAAGTCTTTAATAGGCATTCTTCTCCAGAATTATGAAAATTTCTCCATAATGGAATTTACCACCTTCCCCAACAACAAATTCCATACTTTTTGCCACGTTTCTGTTAAATAATGTTTTCTAAATATTCTTCACAAAGAATAAACACCATATTTTTAGAAAGCATATGAAGTGATACATCACAGAAAACACAAAGATTAAATTTCAGACACTAATGCAGAAATTACTACTACTGACAATAAATACAGAAACAGAAGTGAGTGGAGGTATGGACTGCACTTTAAACAATCTGGAGTCTATTGTGGTCTGGAAAGGAAAGAGAGACACATGGATGGCCAGAGACCAGCAGAGGTATACAAATCCTTAAAGATATAGAAAATAAAATAGATTACTCATTAAGTACAGTGGACACTATCACATTTAAGCATCAGACAATACACTTAAAATGAAAAAGCAAAGTACTTTTCATCTAAGGAGCAATTAAATTGCAAAACTCATTGCCACAGGGTCTGGCATATATTCCGAGATCATACAGGGGTTCAAAAAGTAGCCTAATTAAAGAAAAGTCCATCAGTGACTATTAAATACTGGTTCAGATGCATCCTTCAGTTCGAACATCAAACAGGCTCAGACAACTGGGAGGATAAAGGTAACTTTTTAAGCATACAATCCCTTTTCTTTATGCATCTGGTGATAGCCACTAGACAGTGTAAGACATGGACTTTAATTTGATGTTTTGCAACCATTTCATGGGTAAAGTTCAGAACCAGTCCAAATTCATAACCCATTTTTATAACTTTAAAGGAGGTGGGAACAGGTATTGGTAGGGAAATGAAAGGTGTATTCAGGTAAGGTTTGCAATAATCTTTCTTGTGCATTTCTTGTGCCAAGACAACTTACTTGTGGAAAAAAAATCCTGTTAATTAATTGTTGCCATACATCTTTAGTGTTTTTTGAGCATAGACTACTGGCAAAAAACAGACATGGATCACATTTGAAACATGAAAAGCTGACTTAGAATTTCAGACAAAAATGCATGGATAAGTACAACTACAATATTGACCTGTATCCAGAGCTTGTAAGCTGAAAATTCATGCTCATAAGTGAATCAATTATGTCAAATTTCAGGCACTTAACACTTCAACTAAATGATCTCATGGACACAAAGATGAACATGGAGAGAAGGTCAAAAAAGAAAGAAAAAGATGGGTAAACAAAAATTGAACTGGACATGCTTTACATGAAAAGAGAAACACAATTTTACTGTAGTTGGTGCAAGTCAAAGTGTGCAATGTGTAGCATGATTTTGTAATCAGAATTTAGGGAGGATTATTAGCTGAGTTTTGACTATTTAGCTTTTGTAGTGGTAACAAAAAGTGTTAAATAAAGAGAAACAAATATTCGTTTCACAAGAATTTAAAAGTCTCTAATTTGTGAGACCACAGCCCACTGACTGGAATGTCTATTCTATTTGACACACAGCTTATTTTAACATCTCTTTGAATGCTGTTGAGGAAATGACACCTCATTCACGTTAGAAAAAGAGTGTGGGAAAAAGCAGAAAGGAAGAAAAAAGAAAAAATAATTTTCACTCTCTTCAAAATCAGGAGTTAGCCTTTGACCAGGAACATGTCAACATTGCTGCTGGCGCCCTGGATTTGTCAGAACATTGCTATGCCAGTGACACTTCATTTAACATTACTTTCTCTCAACTTCTGACTGGAACTGACTGAAAACCCCTAATAATGCCTAGAATCCTATCAAATATGAACAAAACCAAAATCACAACAAAAAGAGCAACAACTAAAAAAAGCCCAAAATCAAAAACATAACGAAGACCTGGATCAACCAGAAATGTAGGCAGAAAACAAGTCAGCCAAAAGTCACTGATGCTTTAGCAAGGACTGCTGTTTTACACTTGAACATAATCTTCCTTGTAACAGCAACAACAAGCATGCCTTTTCAGCTGCTTATATTCAGTTTTACAGCAAGTTAAAGGAACAACTCAGAGGGTGTGCCTCTCTTGGCAGTAACTCACTACACATTCAAGAGTTAGAGATGAAAAAAATACTTATTAGATCATTTTGTCCATCCTTCTGTCAGTGGAAGATAGTCCCCTGTAGTATATTTAAGTTCTTTAACCAATCTAAGTTTTCAGTTCTAAGCTCTATTTCCAAAAATAGAACTTCCACCCATTCCCTGAAGAGATAATTTCAAACTCCAGTAACATTCAGTTTTAGGAAGTTTTTTGTAAGCATTTGCTTTACAATTTTCTGTTTTAAAGTATAATGCAAATTAACAAGATGATTTTTTTAACCTCCCAGTAACATTTTTATGCACTTCATCCTCTTTTGGCTACTCAAACATTTTCTTCTTTGCCCAAATAATACAGTATTAAGTATGAGATCATTCAGGCTTTGTTAAGTATCTTACAGAAATAGACTCCTGCTTGTCTAACACAGAAATATAAGTATTTCCACATGGCAAATATTATTTTACTAAAAATGAAGTAATAGACATGCATACAGAAAATCCAGCACGTATATATACAAAAGTAACAACACCTATTCTTTTTGAAAATTTGAAATCAATATTGAGGAAGTTTTCTCATGCTATTTCAAGTCCTCAGCTACTCGAGTGCTCTAAGATTGTATTTATAATAAAATTCTATCAAGAGCTTAATCTTCCACTAAATAGGCAAACTGTAAACAACACTTCTGATGCATCCCCCATAGTAGGTGTCACTGCTGAGCTCCTGCGTATGTCACAGTTATCTAATAATGTTGTCTTCTGTTTGACTGAAGCACCCCTATATCAACCTCACCTTTGGAGATTTTTCTTGATTAATCTTGGAGATGTTTTCTCTTACCAATCACTAAGGCTGGACAGACAGTGCATGTTACTAATGGGGAGGATTCTAGCCTTCAGTTTCCTTCACAGGGTTTTTCTTCACCTCACATCCTCTTTTAGAGGCTAACAGCTACACCAGCTCCTTGTTAACTTCCCTGCATTCCCTTGTATCTTAATTTGTTTTGATTCTTTTCACCAAAAAATGTGTTCTGAACTTGCGTCATCACTTAAGACTAAACTAAGGGTGATTCAGAAGAGGAGAGCATACAAAAACTCAATTATATTTAAAGAAAAAAACCTCAAGCCAGGTTGGCCAGTTTGCTGGCTCACCTGGTTTCTTAGAAGTCCCCCTACCTCTTCATGAGACTGCAGTGAGAATCTCAGAGCTCCCCAAACTTAAAGTCAGAAAGCAGGACTTTCAGTTCATCTCCATCCTCTCTTACAGGCTGCACGAATGTTTAAATCCTAGATCCCCATGGAACTAAGCTACTTCGAAAGGAGTACTTTCACTCTTCTGCAAATCAGTATTTGAGAGCATGTTTTTGAAATAATAATAATAATGATAATAATGTCAGAGCAGTTCTGTTGTACTTTAGGGTCACACCCTCTAGGACTGTGAAAGTTTGTCTTTTACTTCTCAAAGCTGGAGCATAAAGGAGAAATGAAACAAAAACTTGCAACAGAAACAAAATAGTCCCTTCATGGAATGGAATGTTTTGTAGTGGAGCTCCTTCTGCACAGTCCTTAAGTGCAAAAGCAGGAATTTTTCACTTATTTCCATAGAAGTGTACAATGTGATTGCTTTTACCTGCGCAACCTCTTCGAAGTCCTCATGGCGTTTCTGCAAAGCTCTGGCCCGATGCAGGGATTTTCCCACTCCAGTGTGTTTGCTAAGAAAAGCTTCTCCATGGTTTTCAATCCAATCCAACACCTGTGGTACAGAAGAGAGACACACAGAAACCCTGAGTGGCTGTATTGAATGTTGCAACAAAAAGAAAATTATTCGAGCAATTGAGAAGCTGTAAAGGCACTGCTTAAAAAGAACTGAGCTGTTGGATTAAAACACAGTGTTGCCATTGAAGGACATTAATTACATCTCATTTAACTTTTCTCAAGGCGACAATTAGCTCAAACAAGCAAAATAGTATGATTCAATATTATATCTGTATTTTGAAGCCTACCAAAGACAACCCCATTTCTCCACATTCAACAATTTGACAGTAATCTGATCCAAGTGGTGAGACCCCTTGTGAGGGTCTCTAATCTGTTCATGCCTTCAGCTGACATTTTTCGGCAAGGTAACACTAATGAAGCTTGCACATGGCTGGTTAATAACACAGTGAAGTTCTACTTCAGATGAGAACTCACTTTGCCTTCTACATATTATTAAGTCAAGAAATAAGATTCAGTAGTAACTAACTTCAATTAACACAAGAAAAATTAGTTGAAATCATTATGACATAAATGTCTGTATTCAGAGCACATGAAGGAATATGCTCCAGTTGTTAAGAACCATCTATCCCCTCAAAACATCAGACATAATTGTTTATTGTAAATTTTACAGCTGAAAAAGTGGTGAACAAAAGACATTTTAAGGACCGTAATGCTTCTACCACAATGACTGGGCTGACAGCTTTATAAATAGTAAAAATTGTACATGTAATTTGTTCCTGTCAGTTAACACAAAAGATTGCCGCACACATACCAAATTTCTGATGAGTGAATGAACAAAAACATCTAACCTCTCTTCAAACTAATACTTCCTAGTCATAACTTAATCCATTAGTTAAGTATGCATATGGTACTCAATTTTTTGGATGATACCCAAAAGGTTCAAGAACAACATTCGGAATTAAAAACAACAGCACATAAGCAATTTTCTTATGTCAGCTGACCATATCTATACAGCACTTATGTAGTGGTGAAGAATACCTTACCTAACTAACGTTCACCTTCAGCGTTCTTTTTTCTTTGAAACATTAATATTTTAGTTGGTTTTGAAAATAACTTTCAAAAGCCTGTACTGTGCCTCTTCTTATCTACTAGCGTCCTTTACTCTGATTCCTAAAGTTGAGTGAGCTTTTCTCCCCAGTTTTCTTGTACTGAAAGTATAACTGAGTGTACCTAAAGAGAAAGACTTCTTTTTTCTTCTACACAGATTTGAGAACCATTCCTTCAACACCACTCACGATCACATTCAATACACATGAAATCCCACACACTATTCCCATGAAAAACATTCATGCTTTCTTTAGCAGAAGAACGAAAACATGGTTTTCTCATTTATCTTGACCATGCAAATATTTCTCTGTTTGCAAGCTCTCTTCTTCTGGGAAACTTCAAAACAACATCTTCAAAACAAACAATTCCCTAATACCACAAAATACAGCCACTTCAAATCAGCAACACATCATTAAATCTCCATACTTAAGTTATGCAATATTTGTTTTCCTAGTAAGTGTTGCCAAAAGAATATTGTGTTTTAGGTCAATGCAAGTTTTCATTTTCTTCTTTCAAGGCAAAGTATTGATCAGAAAAAGGAGAGTGAGGAGCTACACATGGCCTCAGTTATTATTACCAACACTTTTGACTAGTTTCAGGAGACTACTTTTCCCATTATAAAAAGAACTGAGAAGATGTGTGTTTCGATGAAATAATTAGACTGGACTCTGGAGACTACTAACAGTTACAAGCTAACAAATGAAATCAACAGCAAAATCAGTCCCAGAAAGCATGGGATGAAAAGCAGAAAGCAGCCCAGGGAGAATGATTTTTGCTCCAAATAATGCTGAATAACTTCTCAAGGGAAGAAATTGTCATAGAAATCCAGTACACAGATCATGACATAAACCACTCAACTAGAGAAACATTACTGTCTCTAAGTGAAATCAGTATGAATACAAGTCTCATTAGTGTTCACCCTTCATACCTTGACTCTTAACAAAACTGAGGAAGCACTCTTGGGAATTTCACAGCAGAGTAGAGGCAGAGTCAAGTTAGGCTCTTCCCATCAGTAAGTGCTTTGCATACCACTTCAATCAGAGGACAATACCATTAGTCGGCACTGATATTAGCCTCTTAGCAACTCACACATTTTCTTCCTCTTCCTGGGAGAAGTAGGAGTTACAGAAATCATAACAGTGAGCCACTAAGAACTCTTCTACCAATACTGAAAGCAAATGGAATTCAGTCTGGTACTTAAGCAATACATAGGAGTCTTAGAGGCTCAACACTTTTCAGTGAAAGGGTGAATAGTATCATCTTCCACTGCAGCAAGTTGCTTTAATGATGCAATTAAGTCCTATTGCAGTCTCAGCAAAATCATCCTTATGCCCAACACAGGATCTAGAAAAATGCTTACTTTTCTAGCTTCCAAAAGCATACACAACAGAAGAAACTACTACTATGGAAAGACAGCTTCAGTTTAACAAAATCATTGCTCATGGCTGTAAAATTTGTGGTATATGCTTCTCATAGAAGTAAATTTGTTTTTCTGCAGATTCAACGTGCTCATTTTCACCAATCTTTCCCACATCATTATCCATTCCTCACCCCCCACCCCTTCACCTACTTTGCATACATTCACTTTCCTGACCTCCACTTACGTGCTGCTGACATAGCATTCCGAAGGGGAAGATGGAAATATCTGCATTTCTGATCCGTGGATAGTTAAAATGTGGAAATACTCTCTCGAAAAAAGAACCATTTTACACTGGAACCGCCTTCAAAAGCCACATGGGAATCACACAGTGAAATCATGTTGATGCTAGCAAGTAGCAAGCATTCATGGTCCGCCCTTCATTAGTCAAGGCTAAAACCAGTGACTGTAACCTGTCTTGAGGCAGGCAGATCAAGCAAGAAGCAGCACATTTATCCAAAATGGACAGAAAAGACACCCCTTATGATCAAATAAATGTATTTTTGGGGAAAAAAATCCAACTCAAACCAAATCAAAACATCTCCCCCCCAAAACACAATAACAAAAATAACAACTACAAAACCAACTAATCCCACTCCCTACCCTCCAAAAAACCCTCCTACCAGCATGTTTTACTAATTTCTGGCCTGCAAGCTATCAGGAGAGTTTTTCAGGCACCAAAACTCTGATCATACAAGTGTCAGCACTATCACTCTACCAGAAACATTATCTTTATGTTCAATTTTGACCTTTCATGGCCTAGAAGAGCAGAAGTCCATGTTGCTGTTCCAAGCCTGCTTTATCGCTTCATATCAGAATCAGTCAGCTCCTTTCCTTACGTGAAAGGCTGACTATTATCTACTTGATAAGCTTATTAACTCTTAAACATAAAATCATACTTTTACTAGCATGGCTTATATTAGAAGGGCTACATAGGCAATTGAGTGCCAGTGCTCAGACATTTCTTAAAAAATTACAATAAAACCCCTTTTTTTTAGATGCTAATATACAAACTAACTGGGAACTAGATCTCCCAGCATGTTTCTGCTGCCTAAAGTCAAATTCAGAATTTCATTCAGTTTAAGACTGTCATACATTTTTACATTTCAAATTTCAGATTTTCTGTAATTCACTTCTTATCTACTATTTTCATTATTTCATGCACCACTTTCCTTACTGCTTGCTTCAAAAGATCAGCAGATGATTCTTGGTGTACTCAGATATCACCACAATGTTTTTGCTGATTTGGAAGGCTCCACTAGAAACAACTTCCCAGTACACAAGACAGAAGAAAAAGCCCAATGAGCTCTCTAAGGTGAAAGTAACACAAAGTGAAGTACCAGCTCAACACGGGCAATTCCCTCCACCAACTCAGCTCTGTCACTCATTCAACACTTCCACGGACTGAGTTGTTTCATTAATCCAGCAGAGGGGGGAGGAGGAAATCACAGACTCATGCTAAAGGACAGTTATAGATTCACTTACAATACACTTGGTTGCTTGCCACTATGTGCAAGCTAACCATAAACAGTGGAAGAGAGCCACACTTAGCTTATTCTGAAATGAAAAAAACCCACCACATTTAACTTCAGTGACAATAATTAAAAGACGTTTTCATGTTAGTTTCCCAATCAATCTTAATTGAATTTTTTAACATTTGAACAAAGAAAGGATGTACAAACAAAAATGAAAATATTTTAGAAAGGAAGTTGCTTTGGAGTTCTACATAAAACATTGCAGAACTGTCTCAGACATAAATTTAACTAATACCTCAAACCAGAGTAATTTCATACACTGAATGGTAATGATCATTCAAATAAAAAACTAACATTTCTCAGATAAATTAGGATGATCTGATAATGTTCTTTTGCTTTTGTTTTGCAAGAAGAAAGAATCTTTTTATTCAAGCACACTTTTTTCCCCAGATAAATTTGCAAAGCTGAGGGAGCTACAATCTCTAAGACATCTGCTGTGGCTATTAGATTAATCTATCTGGTATGGATGTTGAATGGTCATTGTGCTACAGATTTACCTGCACTGAAATACTAGTATGAAGAGTTGTATTATGAAAGGGAACAGTGACCAAAATTCACACTGATTCATAATGCAGTGCCAAAAATACCTAATATCTGTAGAGTTAAGCTAAAGCAACATAAGGAGCTATACTTCCACATGCAACATTTCAGTAATTAATAGTCATTACAGAGATAAACCAAAGGACAACTCAATCTCTGACAGTGGTAATTACTGGATACTAAAGGAAGGGCTTAGGAAGACAGCAAGCAAGGGCTGCACCTCTGTACACTAGCTTGAAATTTCATGTGGTTGATAAAGATGTGCATTAGCACAAAAGGCTGCAGCTTCAAACTGTCAAGAGGATCTCTTGCTACCTTAATTCAATGTCTGGCTTGCAAAGCATATAAAGAAACCACAGGCATGAACAGGATGAAAGAAATTTCTCCAACCAGTAGGTAAGACATGTACTGAATAGTAAGTCAATACGGATCAACCTTCTCAACTGGTTCATACTGAAAACTTCTGGTGTACTCACAATCCACATTTATGATTTGGATAGCACACTCCTGATACTGGAAGTTATAAAATTATGTAAAGTTGTCCTCTTTTGTTTTCAAATCTGTGATTACTTCATCTTAAATGCAGCAGATCCAAAGGCTGATGAGTCTAATACAGAGACGGAAAATCCAGCATCTTGCTGAAGAACTTGGTAGTGACTGCACAATGACTTGAGTCTAATGATGGGTTATTTGCTTCTTCAAAGAAACTTCAAAGAACAAAGCAGTCTGAGAGCTGACTCTTCTACACTGAGAACCATGATTTAGGACAGAGCAGAAAATGAAAATTTCCTACAAGCATTTTATGACTCCCAAGATATTAAAGGCAAAGAGTAGGAGCAGTACAGTAAGACTCTCTACAGCATTTAATGAACACCTACCCCCAGGAAATAAACTGCCTAAAGCCTGGCCTACAGGCCCGAAGCTTAAATTATGCACCTGGCAAATTACCTCAGGAGACCCCTTGGCCTAGATTGCCTAAGTAGGTCCTACTCGAACTGAATTCAAACTAGAAGAGAAAGTTCCACCATCCAATCCGTACTTGTTGGCACCAGACTACTGAGAGGATGTACATTTTTCCCTGAGACTCAAACTACTGTGTTAATTTCAGTTTCTGAGGATTCCTTATGAAACCTTTTCAATTTAAGAGGTGATTCATTTGTGGGCTGTGTCTCGTCACAGAATCACAGCATATTCTGAGTTGGCCCTTCAATGACTAGTCATGCAAGTACCAGCACTGGACCCTCCTTACTAGCCACTATTTACGTTGAAATCTTCATGGAGAGCCTAAAGGACCTATACAATGGCATAATCAATGGAGTCTTTGGTTCTCTTGTGCCCTTGCTGACCATTCATAACATTCCCACTGCTTTTACTTTTTTGCCAGCTTATATTTTTCACGCCTTTCTACATCCTTCGTCATATCTCAGCACTGACAATCTGGACAACAGCTTGTCTTTCAATGTATGCTTCTTTTTAGATAAAAATCAAACAATAAAGTTTTGTAGATTTTACATAATTTACTGCTAAAGTATTGAAGTTATTCCTTGGGTTGCAATAAATAACCAAAAGCATGTATTCTATTCCCAATCTGTTGAAACCAGTTGAAGAGGTGTTTTTTTCTTAACTCTGGGAGGGACGGGGCATGTGCCTTCTGTTAATGGTCCAGCTGTTAAAACCAGGTGGGGCAGTGTTCCTGATCTCTTCCACAACCCATCCCCCCTCCAGGGGATATCTTCTGTTAATAGGCCATTGAGGCTCACTACGTGAGTGATAAAATTACATCATCCCATTGTGAGATGGTCCACCCAGTGGGAGGAGCCAAGCATTCCTACCTGGAAAAAACCTAGGATTCAGCACAGCAGGACAGACTGTTTTCCACTGGATTCCCAGAGGAAGACCAGACCCATCTTGCCACCACTGGACCCTTTCACAGGATCATCTCTACTCCAACAGAACCATATCTGTTACTACAGGAGGACTTACTTGGACTGCTTCCAACATCCTGACCAACAGGGTGTCAGGTCGTATTCTGACTCTGTCAGGGTTTTTAGGATTTTTGTTTGTTTTGTTTGCTTGTTCTTTTTTGTACTACTGCATTTCTGTTTTTAATATTCCTAGTAAAGAACTGTTATTCCTATTCCCATATTTTTGCCTGAAAGCCCCTAATTGCAAAATTATAATAATTTGGAGGGAGGGGGTTTACATTCTCCATTCCAAGGGAAGCTCTAGATTTCCCTGGCAGATACCTGTCTTTCCAAACCAAGACAGTTATTTTCTTTAATTACATGAAGAGATAGTCACCAGATGTAGAAAAAAGTTCAGTTATCAAGATTGCTCAGTCTCCCAATCTGCCTAAATTACCTTTTTCAACTACTGTAAATGATGAAAATCAGTTATTTCGCTCCAAACTGCTCACATCCAGTATATTCTTGAAACAGAACAGTACAAGAAATTTAGCTCAAAGTGCAACTAATTCTGGATAAAAAAGATTAGTTTAACCAGAACTATGGCTATCTATCTAAAAACCCCATTCAGAAGTTGTGATTTGTGAACACTTTTACACTGAAATGAAAGAACATGATCAGCAAATACTGGCCATCTTTACTTTTGTATGAAGATGAGCTGATAAAGAATAAATTACTAATGTCTCTGTTAATTGCAGTCCTAAGCCAACATTTTATGCTTATTAAAAATCCATCGACAAGGAATTTTATGTTGTTTCACTTTAAAAAGGCAAAGCTATGTCCGAGACACTAATGCCTGTACATAACTACTAATTTTTATGGATGTTGTCATAATAATAAAATAGCAGCTAATAACAATTCAAGAGCAGTGTTATTATCAGAAAGTAATCTCATCAGTAATTTTTATAATTCCTTATTATACAACTCTCAGGTTTTAAAGAAACACTATTAAGTCAATTAAGTATCACTGAGGGTTTAAAACCAAAAATTTTACCGACTAACACTACTAATTTTTTGCATGTTACAACAAGTCTTTCTGACACTTCAAGTCCAGAATTTTACCCATAATGTGAATGTCAGCTTCCAGCAGAAACTCAGAATAGCTGTCTATATTAAAAATCTTTTTCATCATATATGACTTAAAGTAAATAAATTAATTTAAAATCAGAATAAAATTAAGTAGAACTAACAAGTTGTGATAATACGCAGAACTTGGTATCATTCAGTCAATCCCATGCAACTATTCACTTATTTTACAAAAGAACACAGGTTTTAGCAGTCAAAACTCACCTGTCAGAGCATTCAGGCTGACAGAATACAAAGGCATTTAGACAAAGTAAAATAAAACCCACCTGTTGAACATCCTGTTGAAAAACGCAGAGCTGAAGCCGCTGGTGCAAGCGGACCTTCCGATGCTGCCAGATATTTTCCAGTTGGCGCTGGTGATGCAATACTTCATGGATGACATCCAGGACATGACGAACTGCTTTTGAGTAGTTGGCAGACGCGGTGAGGGAATCGGAACTCCCAGGAGTCAAAGGTCTCTGAAGTTTGTCAAGGAGTGACTTCCCATCTTGGCTCACCTGACCACCAGAAAGGACAAAGAATTACACATCTTGCCAAAAGCTTGTTGGGCTACTACTTTGTATCCCATCCCTTCTCCCAGTTTCAAATGTCTTCAAGAACTCAGGCAGCAATGATGAAGACTCATTTTATTGTGGGAATGATTACCTACATGCAGCTGTTATAGGAAAGAAAAAAAAATTATATTATCTTTCTATTTTAAATAATTTTAACAAGTAGCACTCTTTTAAATAACAACCTGTATTTCCATTTTTTCATTACTTTAAGAATGACTTTCCTTCAAAGTGTTGGGATGTTTTGTTTGGTTTAATTTTTTTGTTGTTTTTTTGGGTTTTTTAAAAACAACTAGTAAAATCTAACCTTGAATAAATATTCTTCAACTCTTTCCCTAGTCAACAAAGCACCTAAAATTAAGCATTTGTCCAAAATTATCCTTCCAAAACAATATCTCTCTTCATTTGCTGTAAAGGTGAACAGGGAGGTTACTTTCTGGTTAATGTTAATGTTAATGTTAATTTGACAAATACATTTAAACCAACAGATATAAAACTTAGTATGTGATTCAATCTGACACGATTTACAATTTCTAAATTACTACTGTTACTGGTAGGCCAAGGGAAAACTGCTGTTCTGGCAAACTTAATTCTGACTAAATCACTTAAACCCTATCCATGCAGCACAGAAAGATACCATTTTCCAAAATGCATTTTAACTACTGATACTGACAGGAAACATTTGTCATTTCTAAATGTTGTCTTCTCTGATTTAAACCAGAAATATTCAGATTTACTTTGCACACTAATTAAAAAGCAATAATCCTCTCTTATCTGGTCACTATCAACATTTATTGTTAAAAGCACATTTCATTGGCGTTTACTCTGTCACTTTTAGCATGAAGCTCAGGGAACTGTTAAAATTCAATATCATTCAGCTACCTGTGAAGAACTTTTCTAACAGCTCATCTTGCAGGCAGGAACAAAAATCATCTGAAACCGCAAGACTCAAGTATAAACAATAATCTGAATCCATCAAATCAACACCATGTCAGAAACAGCAGATTTGCCAAGGCCTTCCCCCAGTGGCTATTTTCAACAACTTTTTACTAAGTCTAGGCACGTTTTAAATTTGTTATTCAATAGTCAAACAGATCCAAATGATTTTTTTTCAAATAATTAGGTTACAAGGCAGTTTATTTCTCATTTCCAGTTCAAGCTCTTCCATTTTAGCAATGAGTATCAAGACAGAGAACGATGCTAACTTCTGAAAGTAGCTCCAGTAAAGTCAAGTCAGCAGAAAAAATGCGTAGTCCATAGCATAGTTACAATGATACCTTTTTTTCTTTTCTGTGCCCAAAAGAATTATCTAGTAAGTCCTTCAAATATTTCAAGATAATGGACTTCAATTATCCATTTAGAGTCCATAAAATCTAAGTGAAAAAAAGTAATTGTGACAGCCCCTTGATCCAATTAGTTTATTAGCTTAATAAACAAATGACTGCGCACAGATTTTCCTTTGGAGTTAATACACTAAAATTTTCTTCCTTCCTAGTGCATGATCACCTTAAGATTTCAGTGAGATGTATAACTTTATTTATATCTATAACTTCATTTAAGGCACATCTGTCGGATTTTCAGGCATACCAGTTGTCTCATCTAGTAAGCCAGTAAGTTGCTTTACTAGTAATACACAGTAATTACCCTCAGTAAAATCAGACTGTCTAGTCTTAAAAGCATTTACTTTCTTAAAATTACTGTCTTCTACTTTGCAACCAAGTCGTGTTGTCAAGACATTGCAATCTAAAATGAATGACAATGTTGTGATTCCCATAGTGTTGCTCTCTCTCTTCTCCCACTGTTCATTCATCACAAAATGAAAGGAGCTCCATACTGTAATAGAAATGAAGTCATACATTTAATAATGATAAGCAATAGTGCTGTAATATCCTCACACAGAAAGACGCCTCCATCAATCTTCAAAAAGGAACGCACGTTTGAAAAATGCAAAATAAAACCTTCTGCCCAGAGGAGGAACGCAACTTGTACATATGCATACAGTTATTATTTCTGCACCAATTCTGGTTGCTAAAGACAAAACTGTTTTTTTACCAGATGGAGAAAAGTAATGACCAGAAATCAGAAGAAAGGCACTTGGTGCTCTTTTTCCCTTTCAAGCAGTACTAGTGTAGATTTTGTTAAAATATCTAGCTATCCCAAAGTCAAAAGCTACAGCTTTGAAATCCTAAATATATTTTCAAGGTATGTTCCAAAGCAATCCCACAATCTACCAGTCCAATTTATTTTCTTTATGCATCACCAGCAAGCAAACATTATTTAACATGCTAATCCACAGTTCTTATTTGCACTTAACAGCAGGCTCATCCAGTCACATCCCTGCCAAAGAAAGGAACCCACACAAAAGCAACTCAAACCAAACAGAACCAAGTAGAAAAAATGCCACTATTTCAACCTCAGCCCTTCACAATCATTATTCTAGAGAAATCTAGCCTTCCTCCTCCTTGTTGCACTCTCATGAAGCATGCACCCTAGACTGCCTCTCCACTAAATCTGTTACAAACATGATATGTTTCTGTTCCTCTCAATGATGGAAGTTTATAATGAAGACAAGAAACCTTACTACAAAACATGCTTTCAAGAATGAGTTAAAAGAGCTACCTGTAAGTAAAATTGCAAGCATTATCAGGTGTATGTCATTAGATCAGCTGACATAGCAGGGTGGCATAGAGCAAGAATAGGGATATCAATGTGTATTTTACACAGAAGAACGAGAATTCGTGAACCCTGGCATCTGACTCATGGTCACAAAGTTTATGCAGGCCCTAAGGTGGCAGGTATTCAAAAAACCCAGTTTTGATATGCTAACAGTAGGATGGATCATCAGAACTAAGGTAATGATCCCTCATCATCTCCTTTACTGCTAAATGAAATGTGACCAGACTTAGGATTCAGCTTCCTATAATAAAGCTGGTTCATCAGAAAGTAGTTTTAACTTTAATGTAATGTATAAATCACGACCATTAATTCAAACCCACATGACCTCCTTTTAAAGACAGGTGCAAGCCATGGCCTAAGCTATCCTGTGGTGTCCACTAATCATTTTTACCATGATTTCACCAAACAGGGAATTTCTGAGTACAAAAACTACTGTATGTAATCCAGAACAACACCAGTCCTATTGAAAAGTAAAAACAGTTTTACCCAGCAATGAGAACAACCTTGACAGAAGAAAGGCAAGTAAAGCAGGAAATGCAGAAAATACCTGTTAGCTAATAATAGTGAATACCGATTCAATTTCAGATAAGTAAAGCACAACAGAAAACGCAAAATTTGAAAGAAAACAAAAAAAAGATAGTTGAATTATCACTTTCTAGACCACCTTCAGAATAAGCATTTTCTCTTAAGTTGTAAATACAAGTACTAGAAATAGTGGCTAATATTATGATTCCAATGTGTGCTGAGTCCAAGATTAGAGCACCAGCATAGGATATGCTAATCTCACAAATGCTGACTACATAGGCATCCTAGCTCATTTGAGTGTCTTTGAGGTTGATGAAACTAAGAGCATTACCTTGTGGCTTCTCAACCAACATCCTTTGACAGTTAAGTCTTTTTGTGAGGCAATTTCAGAGATGGATTTTCCATCGCACACACTTAAGAGAAATCCATGCCAACAGAATACCTTTCCAAAGAATGCCCAGCTGACTTTCCTCCAAGTAAATGTTTAAACAGTAGTATCATCCCACTGCTATTAAAAGGCAGTAATATGCAAATGCACATTAAAACATACTTAGTACTTTAGTGCTCCAAGGGTTGTTTGTAACACACATGGTTAAATCTCACCATTTAACTTCTTTCCAAAGATTACAGGGAAGACTTTAACACTTCACTTTTGAACAATAGTAGCAAAATCCAGTATATAAAATTTAAAAAGAACTCAGCACCTGAGTTTCCAATTAACTCCCAATGCAACAAGTGATACTGATTCATGATCCAAACTCAACACGACGCAATTTTATCTAAGGAAACAAACAAGACACTGACCTCTGAGTAAGCCAAGGTAATGTGCTCATATATCCCTTGATGATGATGGATAGCATCTTCTAAATCTTGCAGTTCTGAGGGAAGCTCCACCTCACCACAGGCTTTACACCATGAGTCCACATTGCTCATGTACTGCAATAGAGAAGAAACATTCAGCTTTGATTTTGGGTTTTACCACTGAGTATACCCATGATGGGAATATACAAAAGGATGCTCATCTGTGTGACAGACACTGAAAAGATCTCTTTTAAGCAAAAAGTCTTTACAATATTTCTCTCTGAAAGAACCAGAAGTTTATATTAGAATAGAAAGAAATATTCAAGTCTGACTATATTTGTGCTTTTAGGTATCTGAAACTCCCTGAGCTGTTTGGAGACAGGCATGCTTAGCCGTATGTTGGCAGTCTTCAGAACCAATTTAACTGTCGGCAATATTGATGCTTCAAGTTTACTCTTGCTCCTTTTCTTGACTTTGCAGCTAAGAAAAAGTTTCCTTTATCCTGCACTTACCATTTCAGAAACACGAAAGCCAATTAAAGTCTTGTTTACACAAGGAAGTAAAACGTGCTACAGCTTTCAAGTTCACACTCTTGGTTTTCACCCATCAGCTTCCTGTGCAGATACTCATGGTACCATGAGGTTCATCACCTCACCTCTTTTTAATCTTCAGAGAAAACCATGTCACTTTGCACATGCACACAAAGAATTACTGGTGAACCATTCACTCAAACACTCCATAGCTGTCCTTTGCTGGGAAGAGGTTATCAAGGAAGTAAAGCAGTGTCAAGGCATAGTGAATTCACACCTCAGTCCCCAAAGAACTAACTTCTACATGCAGGGAAGCACTAAATCCATTTGGCAAGCTACTACAGCAGCAAGCATGTAAGGGATTTACAACTTAAGCAGAGGCCTCTTAGGACTAGCACTGAACTTTGAGCACACAGCTATGTCAGCATAGCTGCTTGAGTCAAGCCTTTCAGGGGAAATTGAGGATACTGCAACAGAAATCTCTTCTGCAGACAATTTAACTTATCTCTGAAGTTTAAGCTGTTTTGACAGACAAGAAACTGCCATCACAGCTATATGCACAGCAGAAATTCTGCCGACTTACTTTTCCACAGCTAGGGGGCATGAATTTTATACCTCTGTTGTGCTAGGAAGGGAAAGAGGAAAAAAGAAACTGTTTTTCTAGGAGTTTTCATGGTTGCTAAACCTAGTACAGCCAAGCATATGTGAGCTCTGTAAAGTAAATTTTCTCTATTCATGTTAAGTTCTAGACTCAAAAGTTATGAGACTAAACTATTTGTCTCATCATACGTATCTTAATTCTTGGAGCACATATAGTCTTTTGAGGAAAAAGGAATTCATAGATCACTTCTGGTACTCTTCTGCTGTTTGACAGCTGGGCAGAAGGCTGGTAGAGTACTTAGCTGTAAAATACTTATTTAATTTTCATTAAGGGCCAGTTTAAAAAATCTCTAATGTTAAGCACTGAATGTTAACAGAAACTCCATGTGCACCAGTGAGCAGGCACAGATATCAGTCCTCATTGTGCCTGACAGTAGGCAGCGACACTTACCTGTCACTTACAAGAGAACATATACATTCAAGAAGGGCATGTTTTTTCTTGGGCTGCTTACTTCTTAATCTTTTTATGTAGGTCAAGCGTCACCAGTCTCTAAAGGGGCCATTCCTCACATTCCAAACCCTCTTTCCTTGAACTCGCTCTCCACTGTTCATGAAACAGCTAATATATCACAGGTAGGTATCCTACAAATCAACTAGGGCAATCCATTGCAGCTAATCATAAAATGAAAACTACGGAAGGAGCAATTAAAAGTAAATTAATCCCAGCAGATGCTGCACTGTTTTTTCTCATTTTTATCTTTCCTCCTGTTTACACTCATATGGAGTGGTAAATAAGGTAACTCTGACCTTTGCTAGAGCTGCCCAGCACACAATCACACACAAAATTTAGTCCCTTGACTTCTGACGAACATAATTTATTATTTTTGTTATGAAAAATGACAGCATCTGAGTCAAGGTATACCTACCTGTTCACATTTCATTCATCTCTCTCCTACATGTATGGCTCAAAGTGCTTAAATGCAAACCCAAATGACCCAAGTAATTACAAAAGCATCAGTATTGACAAGGTACTGAACTGTCAAAAGCTTCAAGCTGACTGCTGATTTTTCTATCAGAAAACAATTCCTTCCTGTCATTTTTACGTAGCTTTTCTGTAAAACCTGCTAAAAGGACTTCTTATAGTGGCATCATTTTATATAATTTACTTTTGTCTAAGGAATTAAACCAATGTCACCACTAACATAATGAAAAGCAATGTGCATTTGCATCTTAATACATTTTCATTTCTAATGTCTAGATATTTATCAAGTTAAATATCCATGTAGTAGAAATCAGGGAAAAAAAGTCTTAAAATCAACTGCACCACCTCTCTCTGTTTCCGAAGTTTTCAGCTCCCAAATGTTTTCTTCATTTATTCCAAATTTAAGTTTTATCAAATATGAGACCTGTCCTCAGATATAATTTAGCAAGGCAAAATGAAAGAAACGTATCTACACACAGCACATCAGCCATACCCATCCAAGAACCTCTGCTCTCCCAACACACCAGGGATGCACAGAGCAGACAGTCTACAAGACCAGCGGGTGACTCAACTGCGCACACACAGCAACTCCTCCAGAACTCTGAACTCCCTTGAGGGCAAAACGTGCTTTCACCATTAAGATTATTAACTTGGGGATATTTATTCCTATTTCCCCTACATATACCTCTTCTCTGGCAGTAACACATGGTTAATGACTTAATTAAAATAATTGGTATAGGCCTAAAGCTAAAATTTTTTTTAGCATAGAAGGAATCTCCTATGGAATACTAAGTAAACATCTCCCACCACAACTTCAGATTCAGAAGGCAGTTAATTAACTTCTCAATTTTCAGGCCAGTTCAACTTATGTTTTCTAGAAGCAATTCTTATGAGTTAAATCTTGACACTTGAGGATGGATAGGAGTTGAGTGGTGAGGACAACAGAAGAAGTGACAGCTTCTAGATGTAGGAAAGGCATTGTATTGATACTCAAAAGCCTTATATACTTAAGCATTTCGGTCCACTTCATTTTGATTCCTACAGCTAATTTGGTTGTTTATCTTGCACTGATGTGGGCAAAGCATTTTGTGGAGAATTTAAGGCCAGTGGGCTAAACTGAGGAGAACAAAGTTTTGCTTGAGTATCGAAATTGGCAGAAATAAATATTCTGGATTTCTTGTCAACCTTTTCAATCACTTTCTTGCACTTTTTTCCACAGCAAAAGCAAACTGCACAAGTCCCCGTTCCAGCACACAACCTTTTGTTGATGCCCTCCCCATTCACTAACCTGTTCGGCTTTCTGATGAAAGATGGAGGACATGTCCAGTAACGTGCTACGTTCATCCAAGGCTGCAGCAAACGCCTTCCATTCCTGTTCCAACTGACTGGCAATCTGTTTGATTTGCTGTGAAGCGTAATGGCCAGACTCGATCAGGCGGTTTGCTACGGACATGATGCGGGTTATGTTTACATACACATTCTGCAAAGAAGAAGGAGGGGAAAATTAGTGTAAGTTAGCAGACCAACTAAATAAAGAAGTATATTCCTAAAAAAATTCTACTTTATTACAGTACTGATCAATAGTCTGGTTTTATTTGGTAAGTTTATGCATGCCAAACTTTGGAATCTAGGTGTATAATGCAGCAGTCTATTCGTAATTGACAAGTGAGAATAATCAGTGTAAAACTCCTGTTAACAATTGGCTTAAGTCAATTTATATTACATGAAGACACATTATTACAATAAAGAGGAAGAAATAACCATATTTTACAACAACCTCAATAAAAATGTTTACAGACATTCAAGTCAACAAGACATTCAGACACACACAATATAGGAAAATTGAAATATCATTACTAAGCTCTTGATCTATCCACAGTATGCACATGTGCAACATCTGTGAACTTAAAGATAAACTTCTAAAAGTAACTTTTAAAGAAACAAAATAAAGGACTCTGAGCTACAAGAAGTTTAACAGTTTTACATTTTATTTTCTTGATGCTACAGTGCCTCAGAGCTAGCACTGAAAACTAAACAAATGAAGAATAAGATCAGAAGTATTCTCTACCATACTAGCATTAGTCACTGATGGCTCTTAGTCAATCTAATTTTCAATCAAGAGTTTCTGACTCCTGTGAAGTAAAATAAGAACAACTTTGCCACCAAAAACTTACTAATTCTTTCAGAGGTACATGCGTATAATATGGAGCTGACACCTCCTTCAATTGGGCAGACTCCTATACATCTAGGATGAAGTTCTTAGAATCACAGCATTGCTGGGGTTGAAGATTACTACCACCAGACACTGAGCAGATCAGGTGGAACCCGCTGGCATCCAGCAATTGCCCAGAGGCTTGAGGCTGACTGGCTGGAGCAAGTGTTGCAGCTCCTCCAGGCTTCACTGTCTACACTCATCTGAGTGGCATTTAGGACAGGTGATTATCCCCGTTGATTGTAAACTGTATACATGTATTGCAAACAGGAGCACACCTGACACAGCCTACAGCTCAGCTGGTCCACTCAATAAACTGAGCACAGCAGTGTCATGCTGGCTGTTTTAACTTTCTGCACAATAATACCTCTTACTTTTTTAGGTTATCCCACATACCTGTGCTCTGCTTTTTAAGCACAGCCTAACAACTGGTAGAGTACAAATCTGCTATTTCCAAAAAATTTTAAAAGACTGGAAAGCATTTAGGCCTATTAAAAGTGTATGTAGCATAAATGCAACACTGCTAAATGAATACAGAAAGCCCTTAGATAGTCTTTACAGTTGTGAGAAGAAACAAGTGCCAAAAGACAAAAGAATAAAGGCTATAGTAGACTGCCATTTGAACTCTTTCTGTAACATAATAAAGCAATTTTGGAAATTCTGGAATAGCAGTTAAAAATGAAGGACATGGCACTATAAACATGAAGTAAAACAAATTAAAACTGAGCTGTGGTTAACATGTATTCATTTTCCCATGGCAATCAGGCTTCACACGTCTGGAAGAATACAGCCTGTAGCATTATGAATATGAATTAAAATGCTGACAGTTGAACACTTTCCAAGCTATGTACACCACCTTCCTTTCCTCAGAAAAAAAAACAATCAAAAAACAAGTTAAAATAATCTAAACCTTTTACCTCACTACGTGATATATCTACCAAAGTTTTAAGTGTCAGTATTTTAGAATGTAATGACACAAATGAGATAGATTTAGCTAAGAAGGAAAAGAATCTCTAATAGCAACTCACTATAATTAGGTTGTCTTTAATTGAACCTTGAAGGTCAAAAAATTTTGTTCAATTTCCTACAAGGACAGGCAATTCCGGTGTCATTATTATAAGACAACTGCATATTTTCCACACTGCCTGGGAGATGAGAAACCTTACAAGTGAGCTGTTGCTCATTTACCAGAGACTGATATCTTATTCATTGTATGCATTTACAATCTGGTTTTAGTTAAGGAAGCAACAGACAGGAGGTAATAACTGATAAAGTGTCACTTATTTAGTGACCTCATTTACACCACATGAATCTTGCACAAAGCATCTGCAGCTTCTAAATGTGTATCAACTGTCTCAAAAGTGAAAGGGTAATGTGATGCTGCATTTCTTTTATTGTGTTACACACATGACTATTGTAACAAGACTTAAAAGGTAACAATTCAAGTCACTGCATTACAGAGTGTTTAGTAAGGATACAACTGTACTTAGCATGATTGTTTTCTCTCAAAATGCTCTTTAGCCAGAACTGCAAGGACACCTTACGGTGTCTGGAAAGTTCCCCATTGCAGATTTTTCCTCTAGAGTATACAAATAAAAAAAAAGTATTGCTCAGCAAAGCAATACAGACTAGTAGCCTAACTGTGCTGTGTCATTCTTTGGTGCATGCTTGAAAGGCAAATACATGGGAAAAATACAGGTGACAGCATACCAGCTTAACTGAACTTCTGTCACACACAAAATAAAGCTGGCAGGTGACCCGAAGGTTCCATTTTATTTCCTGATTTTTCCAGACCCACTTAGAAAATGCTTGTTTAAATCCAAGATTTCCAACAGCAGTTTTCTGACACATAGACTATTACACCTTCAGTTTTAAATGTCATCAAACTCAATGACATGGTCCATAAGCATCCTCAGTGGCACCTCTATATAGACTGTAGTGAGCTTGAACTATTTTACTGTGATAGAATCAATTTAGCAACGGAATTTTCAAATCATCTGCCACCTCACACACAAATGACTACCAAAACATGGTGTAGTATTAATGTATGAATTAATACCTGCTTTAACGATTTACACGTTGTCTAACATTTCTTCTCGTCTCATTTTTGAAGCAATAGTAAAACTGTCAGTTTGGGAATACAAACTTCAAAGATGAGGGCTGCAGGACAACTAAAAGTAAAACCTGATCTATTCCCTTGAAAAAATACAAACTTGGCAACATCCAAGCTGCAATTAAGGGAAGTGTTTAACATGTTCTTCTACACGAGTCTCTTCTACTACAAGGATCCTCTAAATATTCTCCGGTAACCATTTAACCTCTGCTATCAGCACTGGAACATGTGCAATATAATTTCACTCCAACTTTCTTCAAGTATCTGATCTCCTTCCTACATTCTTCAAAGTGGACCTGAGGAATCCTACTGCAAGGCTATATAGTCCAACACCAACATTATCTTCTTTCCTACTTTACTTTTCACTCACATTTACTTAATCATAGCAAATGCCCATGCCTTCAAACTCTCCCCACAGCCACATCACTTTCATGTATGTTTCCCATCACAATACTAAGTACAGGGCTCTAAACTGGACCTAGTTTTCCAGTAGGACCAACTGAATTAGAGCATTGTCTTTACAAATCTGAAGTTCAGCCACCCCAGTAAGTACCAAGAGCGAAATAAGATTTGCTTCTTTTCAGTAACACCACTGTCTGTTCCTTTGGTTTGTGATTCATCGACATGAATGTACTTGTTGCTGTATTAACACCTCAGTAACTGACTGCTTTTAAAAATCTGTTTGTTTGCTTCTTCCCTCTTAAGGATTGCACACTTAGCCTGTTCTATTTAGTCTTGCTGACTTTGGAGTGCTCCTCAGAAGCTGAAAATAGCCTGAACTCATTTTACTTCTTCAGTCTACTCTCAGGCTGGTGGCATTCAGACATTGTGTCTAAGCATTAACTGCTCTGGCACCATAAAGATTCTCTTAGGGATGTACACCTGTGGTCTTGCCCTCATTTGCCCAAATCCTGAGAACCAAGGGCAGTCTAGAATTCATATGGTGCTTAAGTCTATCTCAAGAGACAAATCTGTATGGTTACAAAAACACATATTTAAAGTAAAAAGAATCTCAGGGGTGAAATGTGTCAGTGGTAAAAAGGAGGAGGAAGAAATTACTCTAGCTCTAAAGCTAAGGTGATTTTACCTTGCCTGACTTTCTTCATGTTTTCATTTGTACCAGTCCCTGTGGCTGGATTTGAGCAAGACATCTTTTTAACTTCTAACTCTGCGAACCTAGGGATATTCAATAGTTGTGCTCATACTTTTATTTTAAGATCCCAAAGCTCTCACCAGTGCTCATCTCTGGCACTCTTTTTTTGGATAGCACTCAGGATTTGATTACTACCTTGATAAAATGGTTTAGTGTATGCAAACAACTTGTTCTGAGAACATTAATCAACATAGCAATACGCCTACAACTGAGATAGGAGTTTTTGGATTATAGCTAATAAATGTAACTTCTAGCCATGGTCCTATTAACAATGAGACAAGAAGCAGTCATAGCACATCCTTTAATAGTAGCATGTGTCAGCTTTCTCCAAACAAAGTTTCATTTTGCCTGCATCACTCTTCAAGCATTTTAACCCTCCCAGTGCAGGGAGAGGCACAGTTAAACTCTAATGAAAGCAAGGCCATCTGATCTAGCAAAAAGAGCAGAAAATGTTCAAGCAGACAACATCCTCCTCCTCATCCATATTTCACATGGCTTCTAGTCTTTCTCATGTCTCAGCAGATGTATAGAAAATGGCACGAAAAAGAGTGGACAAACACCGAATCAGTCTTTTCCACCCTTGCATGCAAGACAGACTAATCATATAATCATGGGTATTTTATTCTTGCAGTTTAAAAAACTCAATAAATAACTTTTGTACTTGTAACTCCTATGAGGCCTTATTTGAAAGTTTCTACCTTAAAAGGTACTAAAAACTTGTTTTGAGAAGCGAAGCGTTGGTTTAGTCACCCAAATAGGAACATCAAGCTGAAACAGAGTATTGCTCAACCCAAATAAATCTCAGAACTTGACAACAGCAATTTACTATTGCTGAAAGCAGGCCTTTAAAATTGTACTGAAAATCCAGCCTCATCTTCAGAGAGCAGAATCATTGAGATTTTGGTTTTTTCCCTACAGTTATGGAACATGGGATCTACTTGCCCTACAAAGTTACTGCCTTGACTTTTGTCAGTGTGCAGCTTCTCAAATTCAGTAACAGGAAGTCACACACTTATGGCTGCACCTGTGAACTATCCTTCAGTCAGCAGCTCTTTTAGCCACATCAACCTGTGTGTTAATCCATGGTAACCAAACATATGTCCCTCTTTAGTGCACAGCACTACCGCTATCCAGCTTTTCTCTGGGACAGATTAATTGCAGTGAGAACCAGTCTCTCTATTAAGCTTAAGACTTGCATGAACTTATTCCTGTTACCTTCAAGTGCAACCACATGAATACACAAGATTCCTAGATATACCACTTGCTAATGAAACTGGTGAAGGTAGTTGTATCTCCTCCCTGGATGTATTTTTTACCTTTTTGTTTTATAACATTTGGTTTACACTTCCAACTATTTTGTGTTCTTACTGAAAACCAATATTCTAAAAATGGCACAAAGCCATTACAAGAAAATAAAAAAAAAAAATTCAGCAAATCCTCTTTGTCCTTGATGTAACTAACTCTTCTTCATCACAGGAAGTAAGTAGCTTTCACAATGGTTTACATCCAGGTGGCTTGCTTCAGACTGGAAGACCAGATCAAAATTTTGGCATCTCACCCAAAGGCCGTCACTCTTTCTCAGCCAAGTTTGGCATAAGCAGCTGCAGAAGTTGCACTCCACCTCTTGGAAACAAATTGCTGCTTGGGAAGGAAGGGGACATGAGAGACCCAGCTATTGACAGAGGGTAGCACCTGCTGTGGAGGGGAGCATGTGCCCTGCACAACCACAATGTGCTGGGAAAAGCAGCTGCAACATCAATCAGAGTTCAGCTGTGAGCAAGTGCAAGAGGTTGCATTTATCTGCTTGGGGAGCATTTATCCTTTGAACAGTTCTTCCCTACCTCAAGTAAGCCTAAGAAACTTGACTAGAAAGCAAGATCTATTAAGGTCCAATTAGGGCCACAATGAAAAGACTTCAAAATCTCCAGCAATAAATAAAGCTTATACATAGTTGTCTTTTTCCCTTCCTCTATTCCATCCAAATGAATCACTTCACATGGTTGTAAATAGGTTAAAAGTTAAATTTCACTACTGGTGTTAGAGTATTCACACTAGAGACCTTAAATCCACTTCGATTACTGAAGAGTTACACAGACAGGAAGAGTGAACAAACAACAGCTTGTTAAGCACAGAGCATATGTGGAGAGTGGTCAGGGAGAAGTTGAACATGCTTGCAGAAGTTAAGATTGCCCAACATTTTTTCAGTTGAAAGCTAATGAAAAATAAGGCCTGCCAAAATTTAATCAATTCACGTCATTTTTTATGTCACATTCAGTTTAATCCTTGCCCCTAATCTATATGAAAGGCTTTTGCCATTTAACCAAATACAACCCAGATAATCTGAATGCTGCTTAAATCAAAACTACCGACCAATCACACAGAATTTCCATTTCACTATTCCATGGCAGAGAACTCCTTCTTGGGGGGCTATGCTACAGAAAAAAATGCAGCTTGTTTTTACCCTTTTCAATATTTGGATACCTTAATTTGCCCCAAATTGAAGCTGGTCTTTGTAAGCTTTAAGAAACATTTTGCAGGCTGAGAAAAAAATCCCCTGTAATGAATGCATTTGACAACTAAAGGCAAAGGAGAGATTAACAGGAAAAGACTAATAGCAAACACAGAGCAGGAAGGATTATGCTGCATCGCTCAAGTGCTTCCTACTGTTGATAGCATCTGAACAGTTTAAAAGAATGGACAAAAATAAAAAAGTCATCCAATTTGAAGAAAAGAGTACAACAGTGACTAATAGGAGGACAGGCTTACAGAAGAATTTAACCTTTAGAATGCAACCCCAAGAATTGCCTGGAAGGTCACGCAAAATTACTAAGTTCCAAAAGTCAACCCATGTCAGTGACATCTACTGTCATCCTGTGTTTCTTTCTGCTCTACTTCATATGCAGAGCAGTGAAGAACAATGTGCTCCACAAGGCAGCAATTCCCCATGCTGTGAACCAAACCTAATGGTCAAAACCATATATGATGCTACATAACTTAATTATGAAGCTCACCAGCATTTCCTTTATTCTTTTCAGAGAGTTCATATTCATTTTAATTTTTTTAAACTTTTGGAAACAGAGCTGAGTTACAAACGAAGAAAATGTGCCTGCTCTAATCGTGTCTCCTACTGTCTTACCTCCAGCTACACTATACACAAGAACTGCCTTTACTAATCCTTCCATTACTTCTGCAAGACACATAATCTAGGGAAGTTTATTTTGCCATTGTCCTGTTCTACAGAAAAACCCTCTTGCAAGAGTTGATTATTTCGACCACACTTTAATTCAGTTCACATCCTTGGACTGCCAAGAATGTTAATTTGTAACAAGACTGGTAGTGTTCTTCCTTCATTGATCTAACAAACAGGAACTGGATTTAGGCCTGGACTCCCAAGGTTATTTAAACACCTATGATGTGTTAAGGACCTAAAATGCACTTCAGAATTTTGACCCCATGTTCAAACAGCAATTAATGAAACCGAAAGTAAATAGCTTTCACGCAGTGCCAGTTAAAATCCAATTTTTTTTTGCAGCCTAGTGATGATATTTAACCAAAAAAATTGTTTTAGCTCCATTCTACTGTGCCAAAAATGAGAAGTGCCTTCTTAAAACCATGGAAAATTATTACACCAGGCTCAGTTACTTCTCAGAACTTTTTGTTTGAGTTTAAATCTATTCAGAAGATCCTGAGAGTTATTTCTTTCAGAATGGAGAGCTCTGTTTTACAGATG
Organism: Illadopsis cleaveri; assembly: GCA_013399915.1. Taxonomy (NCBI): domain Eukaryota; kingdom Metazoa; phylum Chordata; class Aves; order Passeriformes; family Timaliidae; genus Illadopsis; species Illadopsis cleaveri. The sequence continues at coordinate 103,792 of VXBB01016803.1, read as the reverse complement.
ATTTTCTGAAATTTTCTACAAGACCCAAGGTAGTACTCAAAGACACATCCCAGGATCTAGAAGCTTGGACACTTACGTTTGAGAGGTGCTGAGGTTGCGTTGAACATTGCCATTTGTCTAAACAATTTTTTTGCTTTATCACAGTAGCTCTGTACCTGACCACTCTTTATCTTCCTCCACTGCGTTTTATAACTTCACTGCTCAAACACAAATTTGTGCTACTTGTAAAGAAGGAATGATCTGTGTCTATGTACTTACAAACTCTACCTTAACAGAGAACACAGAGCCAGCATATCTCTGCTGTCTGTGCAGGGAGGTCTGTTCTTACCATACAGTTCATGGCAAAGTGATTGTGCTGTGTCTGAAGTTCCATCGTGTGGGGGTGACTGGTTCCAATCTCTGTGTAGTTGTTCAGAAACAGACCTTTGTTGTGTGTGATCCAGTCAAACATCTACATGAAAATATTAAGGAAAGAAGGAAGTTCAATAATTTGTTATGGCAGAAATCATGGACAAGTAATGTAATACAGAATACAGAGTCTAAGGCCATGAAAATTAACACTGATGCTCCTTCCATTTTAAGTTACGGTATATTTTAACCCAATCATTGCTGAAACTTGTCTTTTTGGATCAAACAGCTGAGGCTGTTACTGGTATCTTTACTGTAGTTTGTTGAGATAAACACCTATAGTAATGTCTTAATCACAAACTTCATTATTACAGAAGTCATAGTAAACAAACAGACTTGGAGCACAGCCCTGAATTGCCAAGCTTATACATTCTCTAGTGTCAGCACTTATTGACGTCAGCAGCTTAGCAGTTTAGAATGAAAATGGCAACTCATGGAAATTAAATATAAATTCTTTCACGCTGATTAAGTACTTCAGCAGAGAGTTTAACATTTTTAGTTTGTAAATTTACAGCAGATTTAAAAACAACTATTCTATTTCTAGATTAATTATTAAAAGTATATGTGAGCACAGAGTTACCTTCTTCTAGAGAAATTTAAGAATAATCTTTAAATATGCTTTTCTTTAAAAAGAAAAAAAAGGAATATTTTAATATTCCAACAAATTTCAGGAGAGACCTTATATGACAATGGCCATCAATGAAGGCACACAGGTATGTTAGCAGTAGCACTGGAAGACAAAGTTTTCAAAGACCCAGCAACACAGCAAAGAGCTGTTTTACACCCCACCTGCTCACAATGGTCTTGAAATCTTTGCTGTATCTCAGCAAAAGAGACACACCTGCTCTCTGGATAAACTGAAATAGATTGTCCAGGAAGAAAATGGTAGCAGTAAGTATTCATTTAAAGATCTTTCAAAATATGCCGGCTGACAGAACACTATCAAGTCCAGTATTTGTCCCAAGTCCATGACAAACTAAATTATAAGCAGACCACAATATGGTAAGAACTGTAAACCAAACTTTTGAAGTTTACGTTACTGAGATAGCTAATCACATACTCCTAAAATTTTAAGCTTCTTATCTAGAACTCAGTGAAAATGTGTTAGAACATTATTCAAAAGAGATACTGGTACTGCTTGTGACCATCCTTCTCTAGTTCACTTGAATGTGCTGCCCTCAGACACTTAAAGGGCAATTCCGGTCCAACTCCCTCCCACCTTGTCCCTTTTTTGCCTTCTCCTGAACTAGTCCAGATTTCTTGAACAGAATTGAGCAAGTCCTCCAAAAGGAACATGTTTATTTCTCCCCATGCAATACCCTTTTTCTTTCCAACAAAGATCCCATCCTTTCCCACATTTCAGTAAAATACAGACATACACTGATAAAAAAGTCATGAGCTGTGAAATCTAATCTGACACAAGCAGTAAAAATACAGGCTGCAAGTAGATTAAGGCAATGGTCTTAATCCAAAAGTGAGTTGGGATACTACACAAGCCTTCTTTTTAATCTTTTTTTACTGGCTAATGAGAGAAAAACAGTCCCAGATATGGTAGCTGCTGTCAACCTCACTTTGAGGTGCCTACTATTTCCTTTTTGAAAGAAAGATGTGTTAATTTAATATAGAATTATTCTTGGAACCAGAAACGTAGAAAACACTGATATGAGCTTATGCAATCACATGGCAGGACAGAGGTCAATCTGACAGGCTCAAGTATTTCACAAGAAGTTTCTTGAAGCCCAAGTTATGTAAGCATTTTGAAAAAGTATGAGAAAATTAACAAAATATATTTTGATGGTGCTCACATGGTACTGAAAGATATGCTATAATGCAGAATAATCAATGCTGTAATGAAGTGGCTGCAAGGTTGATAAAATGCATTTAGGTCTGAAAAGAGCACCACTAGAACAACAGCTTGCATTATTTTCTAAATCATTTTAGAAATAGATAATAATTTTAACTTTTTTCCGACTCTCTCATGTCCCTGCTATTTTCAGCTACATCCATCCAGTAAATATTTGCTTTAAATGGTACTTAAAAAATATATTTATTTTTTAAACACAGCAGAAAACATTAATGTAGTGTAAAGAAAGCCCTGAGCTGAAATGATGAAGAGAAAGTATATGTGAAGAATACAAATGAAAAAGCAGGAAGAAGTTAAGTTTTATATGTTTGTTCTGCTTTTACTCTTCCCCATGCATCTGCTAGTGACAGCTGCTGGAGAGCAGAACACTGGTTTAACATGGACTGCTGGTGTCATGCAGTTCAGGCAATCTTATGTAAAATACTTTAAGAAATCTGACTACTTTAAGCTCTGATAAAAGACATACCTACCACTTGACTGCATAGTCTAGTTACTACTACTCCCAGAGAAAAATTCCCCATCCTTCCTTAAAGCTATTTGTTCCATGGTAACAAGTCAATATTAAGTGATTGCAAAAACCATTCTACATGCAAATAGACCTTTTTTGAGCTCATCTAAAAGTGATCTGCCTGCCATACTTCCTCTTCAAATTCCATGACAATCAAGGGCTTTCTCATTCGAAGGGACTGGTTAGCCCGAAACATTCTGAAATCACTCAGTCCCCTGTTAATGACATATGCACTGTCAGAAGAGATACATCAGTTTTTAGCCTGGGACTTCAAACCCTGCATCAATGAAGCAGTTCCCCGTATCAGCCTCCTCAGACTTTGTTGACTGCCTGTCACTCACTTCCCAAAGATCACTCAAAAGAAGACCAACGTAGTCCGTAATCATCTGTATTTATAAAGTACACAGCATTCTTTGCTTGATGCATGCAAAAGCATCTGTCTGGAACAAATGCTTAACAAAATATGTGCTTTGAAGTCATTAGCAGTTAAAATTTTCTTTGGTAAGAGCTGTGTCCCTTAAGCTTAGAAATACTATCCCATGCCCTTTACCCCAGAAGACCCTGAGTGCCTTTCAATCAAGAAGTCCCTTATTTCTCATTAAAAGGCTAGTGATTAACTTCAAAGACAAAAATTACTATTTTCAGTTACCCTCGGTACTTCTTTCAAGTCCATCAAGTATGGACCATTTCTAGTCCCCTCGCTCAATCCTTACCTTTTCAGCATCCTGCTCAAACAGCCTGAGCTGGAAGCATTGGTCCAATTTCAATTTCCGCACATGCCACATCTGATGCAGATGCTGCCGTGTTGAGTGCAGCCTGTCCAGCATGGTGGACACTTTGGGTAAAAGGTTCTGTAAGTCTGCATTCCCTGACCCAGAGTTCTTTTTGGGAAAGCTATCACTGCTCTGTATCCGCTGGAGCAGCTTTTGTCCTTCCACATCAAGGTCCTCGATAGGGGCCTTAATGACTTTCTTTTTCAACTGTGAATGCTCCTCTATCATATTGCGAGCACCTTCCAGGTCCTGAGGCATTTCCTTTTTTGACAATATATCTTGCAGTTCCTCCAGTCTGGACAGCATATGGGTTGCATTGCTAATGTAGTCCTCAAAGGCAACTCTGATTTCTATCCATTCCTCATGGTTGTACTCCAAACAGCCATCAAACTCTGGGGTTAGCTGAGAAGGGTCAACTACTTTGGTAAGGCCTTCCAGAGACACCATATTTGTCTAAAAAATAAAAATGGAAAGAAAAAAATGCTGTTACTGAAATGAATTTGAAATTTCCTTTCCAGTTTTTGCTTTTCTCTTTGTAAGAGTTGATTATTTTGCTCATGAAGTCCACATGGCAACTTTTCTCACATATTTCAAGTATCAACTCTGGCCAGCAGAAGACAGGTCTTGCTGGTATTTTCCCCACATTTCTTTCTTACCTCACTACATTTAAGAACAAAAGATCAACCACTCTTTTGATTACTGTTTTGATTAAGTTTTGACTTTGTGTATTGCAAAGCTGCAGGAGGATAACAGCAAGGTTCATTCAGCTGATTTCCTCTGGATTCTGGAGATATCACAATTACCATAATGCAGACTAAGATAACGAAGAGACAAAACATAAGTTTTTATCACTGGGGGGAAAACCTAATTCAATCTTTCTTGATCTTACAAAGAGAATATAAACAACAATATGCACAATTACCTAAGCTAGGTACACGAAGAAAACCACATTTCTTCTAGCATCCTTGGTCTAAAGTACCTCTCCTTTCAGACAGAATATAATTTATCTGAGAGTTTTCAAGGTGCTGATCATTAGTGAGAACACTTAAAACCACAAAATAAATATAAATTTGTATAACACAGGGTAAATTACCTCAAACTCAAACTTAGAGCTGCCAAAGTTAGTCCTCTGTTTCTGCCAGAAATTGTCTGGCTTGATTATCAGTGCAACATGAATACAACACGGAAAGGATTCCTGTAAAATCTTCAGTAGAGGCTTTATGGAGTCCCATTTTGACCCACGCATATCTACAATGACGGTGAATCCTCGTTTACATACTTCCTCACTGCAGAAAACAGAAAGAAAGGTTAGCAACCAAGTTTCAACCTCCAACACAGCACTCTACTGCACCACACTGCCTAATGAACGTGGTCTCCTCAGGATCTCTCTGCTGACTAGTGACCATATACAGCAGACCTCATAAACCTCTCAAGATGCTTCTTTCACTCCCATGCAAAACTCCTTGTGGGGGATAGCTTTATAACTGTTGTTGATTTGATATTCTGCCATTATCTTCACTTTCATTTTCATTGTTTATATTCCTGATGATTCATTATCCTCACCTTACACACACAGTATACCTACCATTACCTAAAGCAGCAATATCTAATTCCTTTACAATTGACTCTTCAGAGCACACACACACTTGAATGATGATAATATTCACGTCTTTCTAATGACTGAGGGGATCCTCTAAAAAACAGAAGATAGCAAATTGTTCTTACCTACCACTTTGCAACTTTTTCAAACTGTCTCAGATTTAGAACCATTTTATCTGAGAGTTAGAGTCTGAAGAGGAAAAACACCCATTTATTGACAATTTCTTTTGTAACAGGATCAATTTGTGAATAGTTAAAAGACAACACAGTATTTTATGGTTGTGAAGAAAATGACATCAACCTGTTTCTACAAAATTTGAGCTCAATTTTGCTGTCCAAAAGTTGACAGACCTTACACTCAAGTTCTCCAGCACCCCCTCAGAGAACGAAAGATTTCTTTTCATCAATATCTTCCATACGTTTAGTTCTTGCCAATGATCAAAAGTGACAATCACCACCACCACCACCAGGAACTCTGATTTTCTTCCAGCAGAATTTGCCACATGACCTTGTAGTATGACCATAGGAAGGAAAATATTTCAAAACCAATGCATCAGAGCCAACTGACTATCAAAAAGGACAAAATGTCCATTGTTTGAGTATGAGTCACTTTCAGGGATGTGACTAATTCAAATGCCATTGTAGAGTTCATGTGGTGAGGTCTTCAGAGTGTCCAAGAGGCAGGGAAGCTTCACTGGCATATTTTACTCAATTTTATTGGCCACATTGCAGAGAGATGGATTATGACTGATATAGGAGATCTGAAAGAAGTGATAATATGAGTTCCTCAGAAGGTGAAGGTTTTTTTAAGCTTGAAAAGTTTAAAGCTAGGAGAAAGAAGAGAGAATAAACAGCCTACAACATTTCAAAAAATGAGTTTATCATGATAAATGCTGGCTCTCCCACCTGCCCATAGGAATGCCAAAAATGGCAATGGCAGAAGCAAAATATATTAAAAGCTTGGCATACATGTAGGCTACAACATACAATTTTCTGACCATGGTGAAAATGTTTTCTAAAATCCTCACAGGATTCAAGGAAAAAAACAACTACTGTCTTAAAGACAGATTTATTACTAAAAGGCCAAATGGCAGTAGGAGTGCTGCTCAGCCCATCCCTATCCCTACCACACTGAGGACTGCACAGGGAGTGCTAATTCACAAGGCATGCATCTACTGGGGTGTCCGATGCGGTCCCTCGTTGTGTGATACAGCGTGGCTGTGTCCTCCACACGGAGCCACATCATCTCACACAAGCTGAATCCTTTTCAGCCAAGGATCACAAGATTTGTTCTAGAGAGCCAAGGTGATGTGTTGGGAAGCCTGAACCACACTAAAATATCTGGTCCACTCTGTGGTGATGACATAAGTTTAGCCGTATTTTTAAATCAGATAAATTGTAAAGTCAGTAAAATTGTGAGATTGAGTCAACTTAAGCTTTTAGATCTCTTGCCAAACAACTGACACCTGTGATTCTTTGGCTACATCAAGTAACAGTACTGCAACAAATAACAGCCCAAAAGTTTGGATATATTTGTACCAATTGAGATTTCTAATTAGTTAAGAGTTGCATCATCAGTCCCTTAAACATGACTTGTATGAAAACACGTCTTGCTTTTGATAAAGCTCCCTTTATTCTCAAAAGTTTGCCACTGCTTAAAGAGTATAAAACATGCACTAACTTTCTTTTCATTTTAGCTCTATTGATGCTGAACTAACATACACCTTTTGCCAGAGGAAGACTGTTTCTTGCCCTTATTATTCCTAAAAAAATTCTTGGACACATTTTGATGCATATTTATCTATTAACTTCTCTAGCAAGTTGAAGCTCTAGATGGCTAGAATACATCTCACCATTCAAATCTGAGAGTAAAAATTTCAAGACTTCTTCCTGTTCCCCTTTCTCTAAGTCCCCCAACTCCCCCAGTTAACTTTACAAAAAGGAGGCCATGTACACACTCAGACAGATGCCTTGAAGTTACTTTTATGAAACCACCTTTTTCAGCCTGAAACTAACATTTGATTACATCAAGTGCAAAGACTCTCAGTAAATTAGCACGTTACACAAACATGGAAAATACTGCACCCAGGGATGTTGTTGAAGGAATTTTTTTCAACTGTAATCACAACTGCTGCTTGTGGTCATAGACAAACATAGCCAAGCATAGTCAGCATTGCTCCAGCCTGCAACAAATGCTGGCAGGTTCCAAGATGGACCTCAAGTCAGTGTCCTAGGATCATTTTTGTCCCCAACCTGATTACTACAGAAAACAAAGTTCTATATGAAGGAACTTTTTTTTTAGACATATACAAAATACGTAATTTTTGTTTGAAATATATATATATAAATATATATATGTAACTATATATATAAAAAACTATACATATGTATAACTATGTATTTATGTATATATGGGACTGCATATATATGCGCGCACACACACACACACACCCCCGCCCCCAGCACTGGATTTGACTTCTGCCAATTTATTTAAACAGCTCACTGCAATTCATGGGTCAAATTGCTGATAATGCAATGCTATCAAGTACTTCCCCAGATCACTCCACAGGTTTATCTGAGACCTTTACAAGCAATTTCTTGTACCTTTCTCCTGGTTATTTCCGTGCTGTATCAGGACACTGTGACTTATCTAACACAAATAACAGTTAGGAGTCCTGTGCTGACCACATTCCACACAAGGCATATGGTGAATGACGACCAGCATGTTTCTAATTATTGATGTAGTGAAAGCCTTTGAGTTGTATTTTCAGTCTTCAACACAGCCACAACAATGTGGCATTGGCACCAATGTGGCAGTGTAATTTCCAAGACACAAACTACCTCCAGCTAAAGCACAGCAGCCCTTCTGCCAGCGGCCTTCCTTTTACAAGGCAGAGTAATTACTTCTCTTCCAAAGAGCCATTTGAAAATAGTAAATGACAAAACTTGGTATTGATTTGCTCATGTTATTAACTCCTTCAGTCTGCTAGCTTGTGGGAGTACTGCAAAATAATCCATTTATTTTCTTATACAGCCTTAGAGGTTAACAGACAATCACTTACCTAGGAATACATGCTAGATACGAAATTAGTCTTCTAAGATCTTCTTGCCGTATTCTGTCGTGGTTACTACGAGCTGGAAATGTTAGAATGGGACCTCCACGCTTATCTCTGCCACCTGAAAAATTAAAAATGTTAAGAGACCTCACAGCATAGCATAAAATTCTGATTTGCAGAACTAGTCTTCAGTATCTACTTTAAAGAAAGTTATTTCAACTCAAATGCCAACACTGTCATTTTGAGACCAACTTAAGATTGAATTTGGGGATCACTGATCAGCATACTGCCACAATTCCTACAGTGAGAAAGCAAATGCCAAAAAAATCGAAACAAACAATAACCAGAGCATTACACTTACACATTACAGCCACCTTCAAGTTTGACCAATACTGTGGCATCTCCAGCAATGGCACTCTGTCATGTATTTCATTTTTGACTCAACAATAGTATAGATTTAATTTAAATACAAAATTATGCTACATTGTAGGCAATTATTTAGATGATATCGCAGCAAAGAGCACAGCTGTGGGAGGTGTGCCCAGGTAGAGGAGCTCCTCCACTAAGTGACAGAGCTTGGGGAGGAGGTGAGTAGGTTGAAGACAGATGGATCATTGTCCTAGGAGACTCCCTTCTCAAGGGAACAAAGACCCAGTGTGCCAACTTCTTCGGGAAGCCTGCTGCCTCCCCGAGCTCAGGGTTATAGTGTGACCAGCAGGACCAGGGCAGTGATCATTCCCCCTGTATTTGGCACTGGTGAGGACACACCTCAAATCCTGTGTCCAGTTCTGGGCCCAGTCACTACAAAGAGGACACTGAGGTGCTGGAGTGTGTCGAGGGAAGGGTGCAGAGATGGTGAAGGGTTTGGAGGACAAGGCTTATGAGGAGCCTCTGATGGAGCTGGGATTGTTCAGCCTGGAGAAAACCAGGCTCAGGGGACACTTTATTGCCCTCTACAACTCCCTGAAAGGAAGCTGCAGTGGGGTGAGTGTTGGTCTCTTCTACAAGGTAACATGCGACAACATGAGAGGAAATGACCCCAAGTTGTGCCAGGGAATGTTTAGATTAGATATTAGGAAAAATTTCTTCACCAAAAGAGCTGTCAAGCATTGGACAACTGGTTGCCTGAGGAAGTGGTTGAGTCACCACCCTTGGTGGCATTTAAAAGACGTGTAGATGCAGCACTTGGGGACATGGTTAGTGGTGGGTTTGGCACCCTTAACCCTTGGATTAAGGGCCAGACTCAATGATCCTAAAGGTCTTTTCCAACCTAACTGATCTTGTAATTCAATGATTAAATTAATTACTAGGAGAATTTAGGTGTATAATATTTCATACTCAATACACAGATTGAGCGGATGAAAACTATTTAAGCATTTAATTTATGTTTTCATCCTGTTCTGATTTGCAGATTCCCAATTGTCAGTTTATAGTTTTTAATTTTGTTAGCAACACAGGAAATTCTGAATCCACTTAATATAAAAGGCAAAAAATCTGACTTAAGTGGTTCCACTTAAATGCATTCATCTCAGTCATAAAATTGCACAGATTTGCTGTAGTTGAATAGTAAAATATAATTTTATATCCAATCCCTTGCTAGTGACAACAAAATGTTACTATTGCTAAGCACCAAATTCAAGCCCAGTAGGATGTCTTTATAAACACACCTATAACAGCAGAGACAGATTCTTGCAAGCTAAATTTCACATGTATGTTTTCAACCACAGATGTGTGGACTGTTTTCTTCTGTCCCATGGAAACGCAGAAAAACACTATCTTTAGCCCAGAATTTCTCATTTCAAATCAGCTTCTCATTGTAATTCCATGTTGCTAAACAAAGTTCTTCAAAAATCACTTAGCAAGGAAGGCCAAGAGAAGATAAAAATAAATACAAAAACAACAGATACAACCAGTTACTCAAAAAATCATTACTATCATCTCCAACAATCAGTGCGTGCTTGTCAGAGACACTAAGCGAGGCTGTCAAAGTTTCTAGAGATTGTCTACACTGGACATGCTCCCTGTGAGACACCAAATGAAACTCGAAAGAGGCAAACACATCTTTGAATCTCTGTCAAGCTATAATGCCAGAAAGCAAAATTTAAAAGGAAATTCATATCCTTATCTTCCATGACCCTACTGAGTGAGACCTAGGATGAGAAACAGAGTTGTTTCATTCTAATGGAGAAAGGCAAGTCTCGACCATCCTGACTCACTTGCCAAGCAGAGAGCTTTGAGGATTTTTACATAGCAAATGACAGGAGAAAAACAAGACAGAAGATGTAAGAGAAAGGAATGATCAATGACAAGACAGAGTCCAATAGCCCAGGCCCCACTGAGCCCCAGACCCATCAGACCCACTGGGCTCCAAAGCTACCAAGAGTAGTTGATGTCTGCTACAGCCCTTAATGCTCTCTCCTCATTGCACCACAGGCCACCACCTTCAGATCTTAAAAATTTGTTTCAACTGGTAAGTGCTACTGACTCCAGCCCCCCAGAAAAAGTAACTCAATTGCTTAGGGTGGATATTCTTTAAAAAGCATCAGCTAGCAGGCAAAAGCATAAGCTGAATTGTCTTTAACACTTCTAAGCATCTTAAGCAAATGCTTTGTTACATGTAGTCACCTCAGACCTCCAGGCCTTTCCCACACTGCAACTCCTGTATCACACAGGTTTTCAATATGGCATTTTTATGTCATTCTGGATGCCACTTCAGTTGGCTCCAGCTCCATGTACATCACAGAAGAAGCCCATTTTTAAAAATGGTGCTTAAATTTGTTAAATCATATCCTGAAACTTTTGTACATCAGGAACAAACTCTGTTGTACAAACTCCAGCCCTAGATGAGTAATAAATGAATACAGCCTTGATTTCAGATGAAAAGAATTCACTATCCAGTCTTAAATGAGGTAGCAAAATTGCAAATAATAATAATAATAATAAAAAAAAGGTCCCTAAGACTTGGTTTTTTTTAATCTGCTCTAATAACAGCTTTCTTAGGCCTTTTACAATAACTAACTCTCACTTCCTTTGTTCCTGATGCTCCTGTGTCATACACAAACGGGTAAGTTAAAAGCAACAATGCATGAGGCATCAGTGGGAATTTCCTGTCTTGCAATTGTCTTTATCCAACTCAACCCCCTATTAATCTTTGTTTAACAAAAACATATTATGCTCCTACTGCTTTCATTAGTAAGACTTCCATTTTAATCCATTTCCTTTGATACACTGCCCCACCCCACTATCAAGATATTCTGTTTATGCCAAAGTGTGTCACACAAGTATCTATCCAATCAACTCACGTGAGTCACCTAACATGCATCACTTCTGTTTAGTGCACATCACTAACAGCAGTATTCTCAATGGTCTCCAAATGACACTAAAATCCAACAGGCTGAGTAGTGCAGCTTTTTTAAGAAATGTCTTTTTACCTAGTTAGAAAGTACTCCAGTAAAGAAAGCATAACAGTTGGTTTTTATGGCAAGACAAGTTACCAAGGGTTATTTCCTTATATGAAACCACGGTAACTGCACCTTGTAAGAAAATGCTCTCCTTACTTACGTATGTGTAGAGATATAAGAGTATTTGTACTTTGACAGGTTTCAGTTTAAACTTAACACAGAAAAATGCATCCAAGACTCTATTTGTACTTTATACAAAAGCCTAGAGATGTAACTATTTCAGGTGATAAAACATCCATTACTCAAGCAGTTTACTTCTCAGTTAGGCGAAAATCCGTTCAGTGAACCAAGTCTTCCTTATCTTTGTGTTCCCAGGTATAAAGCTTGACAGTTCTAGTTGCACAGTGATTAAGTCCTAGTGATGGTGGTACTTTTTGGGGGAAAGGGGAGAACACACTTAAGAGTGTTGTTATAGATTGTTGCACTTCAGGGTTTCTTAATTCATTTGCACTACTAATGTATCTCATTCCCTTCGAGTTTCACTTGCAACAGAAATGTGAAAGTATGGATTTTGGCAGATCAATTCTAATCAGTCTAGTTGCCCACAGCTGTTTGCTCAATTCTTCCATTAGGAGTTGCTACCTTCATGCAGGCAAGTTGGCAACCACTTATTTCTGCCAACACCTCCTCTGTTCTGGTTCACAATTTACCATCTCCCCTTAAATTTATCTTCATCTTTTATTTGGCCCATTTCACTTACACTGAATTAATGCCTTTCAGAATGCCATCTGCTTACAAATTAACATTAGAAAAACCTGTCATTTTTCAGGTCCCTTCTAAGGGGTCTAAACTAAATACTGGTCAACTTGAAAATTCAGAGCTTTTGGGGTGAGAACTGACTTCATTTTCGTTCAATACCATAAGACAAGGTCCAAGAAAGAGTAATGAGGGATTGAAATATTGTGCTTAACCGCCTTTTCTCCTCTTCTTTCCCTCTAAAAATAGAGTTTTAAGCAAGCCTTCACCAGCACTACAATTCCCATGTTACCATGCTACCAGGAAAATTGGTCTTACAGTTACCAGGAACTTTTAAGAAAAAAACACCAAAAAAAGAAAAATAAACAAAAAACCCACACAACTTTTTGCTTTGCACTTCCACTTTACTCGGCAGAGTGGACAGGATAAAATACTATGTACTACATGCTGTACTTGCAAGCATCAGCATCCATGCACAGTAAATCTCTTAAAGAGTACAATTGCAGGAATAATTTTATGTGTTTTTGACAAATTATCCAAAAAACTGCTTTCAAATATGAGACTGTCCTCTAAATCATTTGACACTAAGATTATGGCTGAGAGAATGATGGTGTTTAATCCCAACAGAAAGTCACACCAAAATGCACTTTATAAAAATATGCACCTCAGCCCATCATTCCATCAAGTAAAGTTACTTATGAAGTTATAGACTATGTTACAATACTAACTCATATAAATCCCACTTTTAGATCCTCCTGCTATTCCTTGTTCAGTAACCAATCAAATTCAATGCATATGCTAAGTCAGTTCACCAAGCAAATACTAAGTGTGCTTCAAAAGACAGGCAACTGAAGTTCACTTCTGCAACAGACGTATTTCTCCAGAACATGCTGCAGATAGGCCAATAAGAAAGGCATCTCTGTAAAATTCCCCAATCAGAAGAACCAGAAATAAGAAAAGGAATATGACTTTGGTACAGCAGGTTCTAAGTTGCTATAAATAATGATGTGCAGGCCAGGGGGAATGCAAGACTTAACATGACCAAGACAACAACTAGCAATGTTCCACATTCAAGAAAACAAATACCTCCTTTATTACGCCTTTCAAAATGCTTATGTCATGTTTAGGACATCCAACAGGAATCAGTGCTGCCCTAGTGCTCCATGAATTTTTGAATGATATTTAAAGTATTTAAAATACCATTTTACATGCTACTAACAACACAGTTGGGCATTCTACAAGAGAAGATAACTGTACCTGAAAGGTATGCAACTTTTTCCTTTAAAATGGGCAATACTTCCATAGCCTTCATTTCATCATTTTTGCGAAACCCTGAAGAAAAAAGAAAACAGAAGATGATTAGTCAAGAATTCAGACAAGCTCAGCTTCTACATTTAATGAATGTACTCAAAAACATTTACCTTTGGAATACATTCTGAATGTTATGATCACAGGAATTAAGATAACCTTACAATAAAAGTCTGCCAAAAAATAAACTAAACTTTAAAAATATATTAATGGACAAGTCATCACTTTGACCAGCTTAACACAAATAGCATGGCCTGTCAGCAAGCTGCAATAGAAAACAAGATACCAGAATTAGCCTTTTTCACCAGTTAATAAAAAACTATCATATGGATCCTGTGGCTTTTATGCATTCCAAATTCCACTTTCCTTATTATTTTTTTTCCAGCAGGGAGGAAGAGCATCAAGATAATAGGAGTAGGTATGCTTAGAACAATTACCAGTTTAAAAAAAAAAAAAATCCCAAATCAAAAACCCCCCCCAAAACCCCACAACAACAAAGACAAACAAACAAAAACCCCCAAACAAAAAACCTCACCAAAAAAACACCAACCCACCCCAAAAAAACACCCACCAAAAAAGACCCACCAAAAATCCCCAACACTATTTACATATAACTTTTCTTAAATCACTTCTGTAAGCAGAATTTTTTTCTGCTGCCTGACAGGAGCAGCGTTTTGCAGCTGAGAGGACATTTTATCATATTAATTCTCTACATACATGGAATATGAAATATGGAGTATGTCCAATGTGAGTGATTACAGTCAATGTTGCAAAGCCCCCAATCACCAGCTTGTCCCTCCCTCCCTCTATGCTTCCTATTTCTACTATTCTAATTCTGTAGCCAAATTCTAAAGTTCTTCCTTCTTTGACAAGGAAGATTAAGGAAGCATTTTTTACCTTATATTTCACCTGTACAATACAGAATTGGTCATGTTTAGGCCGATTTTGTTCATCTTACAAGAAGAACTGGGTGACACATCTTCAACTAACTTATCTGTACAACCCTTCCTGGTCTATTTGGATTCACGTGTTGTTTAAAATAATCCCATATCCAAAGAAAGTACCTCTGCTGGGGTAAGTGGGAAGTGCATTGCTTCTCCATAACTAGTGAAGCACAAAAGTGCTGTTAAGTGCTGCTCTTCCTCCTCAAAAATATCCAAATGCTTCATATCCTTTGGTCTCAGGTTCTGAGCTTAAATGAAAAAGCTGTGCACTTCTAAACTAAAACTTGAAGGTATCAAACTAGTGTCAGCAAGTAACGTAAGACCTATACTTAAGGGAATCATATATGTAAATTACATCACAGGTTTTCTACTCCAGACAGCAGTACCAAGACTTCTGTGCCACTACAGTATCTAGTTATGGGCACTACCCTTCAAAACAGACCCAGAGTGCACCAAGCACAACACCCAAGGGACAAAGAGGGTCAGGTGTTTTCATGGCATCATCTAAGCATCTGTTTTGCTTGAGGAACCGCAGAAGACATGGTGGCAGTCCTCAGAACACATAAAGCCTACTGGTGACAAAAGCTTGCTAGAATCACAGCAAGAGGTTTACTGGATGGCAGGAAATTTTGTAAAGGAAAAAACTGTGAACAGCACACAGGATTGCCCGTGGAAGATTACGGCCTATCCATGACTGGGGATTTTTAAAACATGTTCACACAAATGTCATTTCAAGTTTGGGTGAACTTTGGTGAAAAAGTTCACCCAAACTTCAAAGGGGTCCCTCAAGTTCATCATAACTGAAGTGTTCAACCAGGGCATTGTCTCAGCACTCACAGAAAGCAAACAAAAGAAAACAAAACAAATCAACTTCCAGCCAGATGGAAGTTCCCTGGTTAGTTCTTTGTTTTTCCATTACCACCTCAGACCAAAAACAAACCCAAAATTCAGTACACATTCACAGAAAGGCTAGACCAGGAAAACTGGTTCCTTGGCTAACCACTAGCATGGAGGGTTTCTACGTGATGGACAGCATTTTGCAATTCCACAGCAACTCCAGACTGGCAAAGCAGTACAGGGTTTACTTTCATGTTTGAGCTTGGGCTCTCAAGAGTCTAAGACAGCCAAAGGAACCTCATGCATTAGTACTCCTCCAGAGAACTGGCTATGGGTTATCACCCTTTCACTGAAACTACCTACGGTTTTGTTCCTATTGCATTTCTGTTTGTAATGGACTAAAACTCTAAAAAGCTTAAAGAAAAAGCTTGGGCTGAAATAAATCACCTAAAATGACAGCAAATACCCTTTTCCACCTTGAAATATTTGGGCTTCAGATGACTGCTAAGGCATACAGGCACACTTCCAGGGTTATTTTATTTTTTTTAAT
>VXBB01016803.1:22724-79504 GCA_013399915.1 Illadopsis cleaveri | reverse complement strand
AAGAAAAAAAAGAGTAGCAATGAGAAGTCCACAGGGGAATTAAAGCTTGGGTATTTCACTTTTAGGATGTGAGCGGTTGCTAACAGCAACCTGTCTCCCTCTCTCCCTCCCTGCCTTTACGGGAGAGCAAGATTAGCACGGAACGCCAAAAGGGATGTCCAACACACGTCCCGTTTGCTCAAGGATTATGTTAGAAATTCTAGCCTGAATTACTCCGAGCAGGTGTGTGTACTCACCACACACNATACAGCACGCATTACATCACCGCCTTTGTGCAGGGCTGAGCCACCGCGCAGCTCGGGGGAGCTGCCAGAGCTGCATCCCCGCATCCATCCCCCAAACCGCACGGAGGCAGAAAAAGAAGCGATCTGGAGTCACGTCAACCCTCCTCTCCCCGCACCGCCGAAAAGCCTCCCCAGCTGATCCCTTTGGGAAATTTTCATTAGAAAGAAAAAGACCCTTAGCACGTTTAGCTTTATGAGCGGATTTCAGACAAGAATAAAGAGAAAGGATTTTGCAGATTGTCACGACTAAGAAAGGGAGATTTCATTCTTCATTTATCAAATTTGTTCTAGCAGATTATCTCCTTCAGATGACAAAGGCAAGCAGCCCGAATCTCATTAGAGCTACATTTAACACAGCCACTGAAGTACACAAATTTAACCCAAATCAAGGCCAGGTTTTCTTCATGAACTCCAACTTACTTAGCGCCTACGTTATTGCAATGAGAAAAGATTAACATCTTGCCTTCACTTTCTTCCATTTCTGCAGACAGCTACATGTTACTATAAATGCAGCATGTGCACTTTCACGACTCTGGTCAGAAGCACACTCCCCAGCTCAGCACCTAGCATTTCTGAGCAGCTCACCTATCCTCAAGTCATGAGTAAATAAGCTTCAATCCCATTTTTATTAAGGATACGTAGCATATGCAACACCAGGACAATTAAGGATATGCAGCATATGCAATACCAGACAAAGCAAGCAGCTCCCAGTGCTACTTAGGACAGAAATCTGTACATATAATGTTCCAAAGACATTTAGATAACTGTTTCTACAGCTTTAATATTCACATGCATCGTCAAACAATTGGTATTACAATAATGTTTCTTATAATTAATTACATTAATATTTATTTGGGAAAACAGTTATTTGAAAGTAGGAGCACTGCATTGTACTCTCAAATGCACTAATCAAATTCTCCTTCAACTTAAAATAAGATCATGTATGAAATATTGCTCATTTTATAGACCAAACTAGTAAAAAGCTATTTAAACTTGACTGCAATTTACTACTTCCTGTTACTGGCCAGCACAACAAATGCAGCCTAATAGTTGTGAGCATTCACTACTGCATACTCACATTTTTAACACCGTAACTGTGGATGCTGATCCAGTTGCTCCCATTGAAATAACAAATATAATTACTTTTCTGTTAGCACAGACAACAAGTATTCACCCATCAGCTTTACCCTTCAGTCTTCTAAAGCATGGATAATACAAAGATGCTATATGTCCAAACTCTCCAGCCATTCACCTCCATAACACTACCTGCTAAATATCAACATTATCAAATGTTTTCCATATTATCTTATTTCAATAGAGGGCATTCCTCACATGGGCATGTTCAAGCACCTCTGATCCATGCCTTTAAAGAACATGCTGAGACTTACCAGAAGTTATATAGTATCCTATAGATACCATGTGATACCATCTGCAAATCAGGGTAACGACAATGATTCAACCACTGGAAGTTAACAGTATTTTAATTAAGTTCACAAAACTGGCCCAATTTAAGCTCAATTAAAATGGGTTTGTTGGTCTTCTACTACACTGACTCACTCTACAAAAAATTCTAAATGCATACGATTTCCTGGAAATGCTCTTTGAGACAACAATAGGAGCTAACATTTTAATTGCATTAAAAAGCAGCAAAGTACTTTGGCATGTGTATGAATCCATTACTTCAGAAGTCTACAATGTATTTTAAAAGCACTAGGTAACATTTTAACAATGCCTCTGCCTTCAAGTCTTCAGTTCCTGACATCATTATAGATTCACAAAGTTGTCTCTGAAGATTTTAAACTCTGAAACCAATTAGCAGTCCATAGGTGTACTTCCGAGTGACCTAGCAAGCTTAATTAGAAATATTAACTTCTGTAGAGTAGAACAGTAACAAAAAGGGAATTAGATTTCTTTTAAGCTGTTTTCATCTTTATTATTTACACACCCTACCCTTCTCATCACATTAAAACACAAGTTTATGGTATCAGTACAGCAACAGTAGTTATATTGTTTAGTTTGGCAAATACTTTTATTTTTGTACATTATTAAATAAGAAGCATTCTTTACTAAAGTGTTTTTGGTATAGAGCCACTTTTGTTGTACACAAGTCATTCTTACTTGCTTTTGAGTTGCAGTACCCTGACGCCCAATTCAAATTGCCAACTCTCATATCTATTATTATTTATAAGAAAAATCCTGTAATACTAACTCATGTCAGAGGTTTATAGAGTCTTTTTTTGCCTGGCACCTATTGTAAGCTTGAACAGGAAGTAGTAGCACAAAATTTTTCAGCACAAGCCATTTTGGTATAGACAGATAATGAATGTATTCAGGACTCAGCACAGGGGGAAGTGTACTGAGTCCAACATTATGTACCAGAGCACAGTTAGACTGCAACACCTGGACCGCAACTTCTCCATAACAGACTCCCCCAAAAGTGCTCATATCTGATACATCTAACAGCCTCCTTTTCATGCTTCCCTAACTCAGCACAAGCGTATACAACCAGCAGCACGTAATGCATTGGGTATTTGAAAATGTTCTTCCCAAGTCCTTTCTACATGCAGTTCTCCTGATATACTTTATCCTCACTACCGCTGCATCAACCTTGCTCATGCTGACAGCAGGTCAGTTCATTGGCAGTACCTGACTATAAGGGTAATAAAAGTAGATGGAGCATTTTATCTACTATTCATTTACACATATCAGGAGGACTAGTCTAGAAATTACTGAACAGAACCTGACGTATATGTACACCAGTCTGAGACGTCTGGAGATCCTTTCCTCCTCAGTCAGATGCTCTGACTCAGTGTATTCTCTCGAGAATCAGAAACAAGGCTTAGTCCATTACCACACACAACTCAGTTGTATACAAATTTATCCCAATTAGCTCAAATCAATACATTTCCAGTGTCAACTGAGTTCTGAATTCAGTAACTGAGCATCAAGCACAAACTCCGTGGCTTCTAATCCTTGAAAGAAGGAGCAAGCAAGCAAGCTAGCAGGATATATTAGTCAGAACATTAATATTGTCAGCAGCAACAAAAATGTTCTGGTTTCAAAGCAGACTTAAAGTGGTACTATCATCTCAACATCTGTGGAAAGCAATTATGAAGTACTTGAGACTTCTAAAAAGCAAAACTTTGAACTAACAGGACTTACTCTGTCATTTATGCTTGAAATAATGATATGCATGATAACATTGAGAACCTAAGTTATAGCACCACAGTCCAGCATCTCTACTTGTCTTCTTGATAGCTTTGTTTTGTAAAGGAAGTTCACTTAAGATTCAAAATCAACAAAGCTGAAGTTTATTTGGATTTATGAGAAAATACCTTGAATGAGTCCAGAAGAGTTCTGAAACAGGGCCAATATCAGAAGCTTAAGTTCCCTACCAAATGTGAGGGTTGCTGGCAGATGTGAGATAATCCCATCCTTACAGAAGGCCTGCTTTTGAGCTCTTTGGGTAATTGACTGCCATTAAAATCACTTCTCAAATGTCTGTTCTTACATCTAAATTTTTTTGACCTGTCACACGTCAGGTTTTTTGGCTCAATGACTTTCTATGGACATAAGCTCCCTGACTTTGTCAGACTTTTAACTTTCCAATTTAGAGCATACTATTCCCCATTAAAAGGCATTGGTATTTAAGAATTTGATTTCTCATAAAGGCTTCCAATTAAATGTGACAGTCAAGTTTATTATGATTTCCGGGTTTTTGTTGCTGTTGAACTGTTTGAAATGGCTTATGATTCTGAACAATAGCCCTTTATCTCCACGGAATATTTGCTTCGCTGTATCCAAATAACTGAATCACTCTTAGATTAGTTATAACAAGAAAGAATTGCTACAGCGTCTATAGATAGGAAGTAAAACTTTCCAGTCTGCTTCAATTTCACCAGTTTTGCCCAGTGTTGCTACCTGGTAGTTTATCAGCACCTGCCAATAGATTACAACTGAATTGAAAGCTTCATTATACCAGGTATTGTAACTTCTTCTATCAAAGATATTAATGCAATATGATACAGTTAGGGTAGGCAGGAAGCAAACATTGGCAGCTGGTGGACAAAGACTCAGAGGAAAGTTACTTGTGGTCTTCTGAAAAGGAGGTAATTAATTATTAAGTATTAAGACTTAACCAAAGTGGTAACCCAGAAGTTCACTGTGAAACTAAAATATTTTAATTTTTCTGGTACAGACATCTGTGCAAACAGTTATTGATAGCTCAGGAAATGGTTGTGGAGGCAAATGTGTGCACACATGCACTAGCACACACCAAAAGCTAAGGAATGGGCTCTGTCAAGTTCCATGCAACTGAACTGCCACGAGCATAATTCAGCAAACATTGCCTTTTAGTGGCAGTGTCAGCTTAAGTCACAGTTTTACAGTAATTACCAAAAGCAGGCTGGGAATTCTTAGTTTGATTAATCAGTACCATGTCAGTAGTCTACTATTACCATGTTAAGTCAAATATCTGTAACTCACTTTACATATTATATTAATTAAAAAAAGCTAGGCTGAAATACTCATCTTTGTCTTTCTTAAGAAGACAAAGGTGAGTATTCCTTCCTTCCTTCCTGGTCAACATCAGGGCACTTCATCCACATGGGTATGTGCATCTCCAACAGGAAGGCACAGGGATATCAACAGTGACTGCCTATAATTAACCCATATGCTTATAACAGTGCTTATCACACAGCAAAAGATACATACAATGTGAACTTAAAACAAAAAGTCCCTTATGCTTAAACTGACCATCATAAAAACAAGAGAAGATATGATCTACTTACTCAACACATGCCTGGTATCTCTGCACACTGATAAAGTACAGTAGGACAGCAGTATATTAATGAAGAGCTGGTTCAGTAATTGACCACTGAGCTAATCCAGTTCTGAAATTCCAGCCCATTAAACACACAGGAAATTAGTTACATAAACCAACTGCACCCATACATTTCTATTCAGGGGTACCACACATCAGGAGCTCAGCTGAGTTTGGATTTTAACATACTGTGGCATACCCAGTTTGTTACCTGTGAAGTTAACTGTATGTCATATGCCAGCTAGAGTCTTCAGCTAGGGAAGATCTTCAGTGCCTCTCTTTGTTTCCAAGAAGATATGCATATTTCTTTGTAAGGGAAGCATCATGGAAACCCTGTATTACAATAATATTAACCTATAGCAGACAGGAGCACTTGTCGGAAAGCCACGGATCCAATTACAGAGGCCAGAATTACTGCATCACGCCAGTCAGCTACAATGCCATCCTCTGAATTCTTCACTCTCTAGAATAGCAGCTTTAGAGCAAGAACACAACTGGCTCAAAGATCATCTTTAAACAAATAGTTGTCAGGTGAGCAATGCTATTTTGACACAGGCAGCCATTTGCTTATCTGTGTACATCCTTTATCTCTAGACTCTTCTTCCTTTACTTGGAAGTGGTATTCACCCTGAACACACCACAGGCATTCCTTCTTCATAATGAGTTCAGTATCTGCATTTATGCTCCCTTCAGTGGATGACTAATATTACAAGCACACTATTTTGATTGACACCTAATACCATAGCTGCCATTATCACTTACATCATGCTAAAACATGAAGTGTTACCCACATCTATTTGAAGAGTAAAAGAATACAGAATTGCTTTGACACATTGTCAAGTACTGTCAAGATTCACCCACCATAGCTATGTTTTCTGTTTCTCCATCTTACAAGGTCATTAACTAAGAAGTAGAGATGATTTTACCACATTACAGCTACATATTCAATTTCGAGTATTATACAATAATATGCTAGTAGAACACAAAGTTCAAGAAATAGTGAAGTGACTTACCATTCAGAAGTATCAGTACACCAGTGTTTTGTTTTGCATCCCATTTATAAGAACACATTGTTCATACTCCCCAAGACTCAATACGTCTGTGGCCAACAGAATGGATAAGCTAAACAGTGCTTGGGAACGCTAGCAATTTAAACCCTTATGCCTTATCAGGAAAATGAACCCCTATTTCTAAACACTCAGATTTGAGTTCAAGACCCCAGTAAATTTGATGTAGTTTCCATAAATGCTAGGTTTCTATCTTCTATTTCCAAGTCAAAACATTTTTCAATCTTGTTTGAGCAGTCAGATGAAAAAAGGTACAGTACATGTCCCAAATTCAAGTCATCATTGTCAATGTGTATCTTCTGCCTGTACTGTTTGCTTGACTGTCAGTTTGCTTAACAGTTGCTCTGCCTGGATTTACTACCAAATAGGCTTTGACAATGATTGCTATTTAATCCTGTGTAATACCCAGATGCAACTGTTCCCAGATAAGAGGACAGTTTAAAAACACAGTCTCCTTCCTGGCTACATACAAGCCTGGAGACGTGCTAGAAATCTTGTAACTGCAAAACTCAGTTATAGAAAGGACCACTATTGCAAATAACAGCTATTAATCTTTTGTGTATTTATCTGTGGCAAGAAAATTATTATTATATGTTTCCTTACTCCTTATCAAAAATTTCAGTTTAATAAACTGAACTTTGTAATGCTTTTACTTTAGGCAGTGACACTCCAATAAAACTGAATAACAGAGTTCACCACCTGAGTGAACTTAAGCCACCTACCACTAACAGCAAAACACGCCATGTAATTCAAACTCAACAGTCAACCCACTCATCTTACACAAGCCTACTATTTCAGTTGTAGAAACTGTACACTAGCCGGATGTCCACTAATAATTCTCATTACTACTGCCACCTTTAGAACTGTCAGCTTCAAGGACCTGCAGGTATTTTTGTATTTGGATCAACTATAAATTTAGTCTTTTGTTTTTATGAATTATATGATCTGTATTTGTTACTCAAAATACCTCAGTGTACACGAGAACTTGCTAGCAAGGAGATCCTGCATAAGTATATAACTAGGTCTAAAATTATTTCCCTAATCATTTCATCTCTGCTTATATTTACTTGAAATAGAATCTTTCAATTATACCTGAACATCCTTACCCCAGTTTCTGAAATGCTTATCCTCCTGAAGAAGATACTGCCATGATCTAATGTCAGCATACACACTGCCTTAGAAAATGAGAACTGAAGTGATATATTTTAAGTTTATCTTGATCTCTAAAACACAAGAAAGTCCATTCCAAAGCAAAACTAAAAAAAACCCTACCAAGACCCCAGTATTCTGTCTAGTTCCTAGTCTAAGATATAAACCAATAACCTGCACAATTATTAACGGGCCGATAAATTCATCATTTCAACACAAGACATACCTAAGATTTAGATAACACTCTCCATCAACAATTTAATTAAGAACAAACTAAACATTAGTAGGGTGAGTAACAACTCATGCCTACAGCACCAGATGATAAAATGTAAGATAAATACAGTGAAGAACAAAATATTCTATCTGACTTCACCTTAAAGATAATGTTTTATTCTTTCTACATCTCAAATCAAAATTCAACATACCTGAATGATATAATCCATGCATTTAAACTTCTTAATGCCATCTAGGAGAATGAGGGATTACTGCACTCAGACAAAAAGAAACTGGCTCATTTGGGTGGGTTGACAAAGACAAAACATGAAAAACAATGTAAAAAATTCAGTAATTTCCCAACAGCTACAGATGTGCTAGCACAAGAAATCCAGGCTGTAACTGAAGCATTTCTGGGCAAACTGACTCAATGTCCCTGCTCCAGGACAGCTCTTTTGAAGTGCCACATCTTATCAGACTATGGTTTAAGCCTCATTCACAGGCAGCGGTCTTAATGCTTCAGGAAAAGCAGAATTCTGATTCTGCTTCTGCATTGCCTGTTACCCAGTTTACACCACGGAAAAAAGTAATACACTTACTTGCTTTAAATTAGGCACTGCCACTTCAGTGCTGAAAGAACCCAAAAGACAAATATTTAAGATGATGACCTCAAATTAAGACAGTCCTTTCTCTCACACTGTTCTGTGGAATACTACTGCTGTACTGTACAGCAGAAGTATTTTGGCAGACAAACACTCCAGCCTCCTGTCAGCACTAGTCTTCCACAGACTTGTTTAACAACTTATACAGCAAAATTAGGAACAAGCCAGATAACTCCTGCATAATTTGCCAATACTTTGCAAACCCTGCCTTTGGTTTCCAGGACTTCCAAACAAAAGCAGCATGATTTTGTTAAAACAGTTAACAGCAGATTAGCTCATTAAAAAAAAAGAAAAAAGATATAACTAAGAAAAGCCTTTTTTAAGCAAATCAAGAAAGACAGAATCTCCTTCTACCATTTTCCTGTGCTCATCATGTAGCAGAATGCTTCCTGATGCACACATCAGAAAGTGTGTCACAGGTAGTCAGCTACACAAAAGGGAAAGCATTTGATCTGTGTCACAGTCAGCGTGTCAGCCCACAGCACTAATACCTTTCCCAACTAACCTAGGACACAGCCTGTCCCAGCTGAGGGCCACAATTCCATGTCAGTCTACACAAAAAGAAAATTAATAAACCCCTCATTCTTCTTCAGGAAATGAGAGTACAAAGGAAACCAACAAGGAATCTCTTTCAGCAGTTTCCAGACAACATGCCTGTACCATGACTCAGGCACTTGAAAGAGTGTTTTACCACGAAACACTGCTCCATACATCAGCAATTACTTCGGTAAGACTATGCCAACTATGCAAGCAATTCAACTTGGAACAGGGTACCAGGCTTTACTGCTGAACATGAATGCAGCTCACTGTGACAGGCCAGTAAGTATCTGTGTAGTACTACAGCTGGCCCTGCCAACATTATGTGGGCAAACCTATCAAAGAAACTATTTTCCCCCAAAGAATTGGAAATAAAAAAGACAGTCTAATACACACCACCTAACTCCAAGCTAAACACGGATCGCATAGCAAACTCTTTCATTTGCAATGGAAGGCACATTCGGGCCAGGCCTGCAACTAGTCACTTCCACCCAGCAACTGCCTGGCACAGCCTGGGTGCTGGTGGACAGTGAGGAAGGAGTCCAGCTGCGTCTGCCTGTAACCCTGAGAGACCACCACCAGCCACTCACTCACCCCTGGGCACACACAGACAAGTCTCCATGGCACAAACCCACATCCTGTTGCAAGAGCCTGCATACCTAGCGAAAGCAGCAACAGACGTGGTGAAACTATAAACTGACCACTGTCCTCACTTTCTGTGTCCTTTCACAGAGTTTCATCCTCATGTTGGTTTTCTATTTTTTCTTGAAGCAGCATTGCAGTATTAAGTCATAAAATTAAAATTTACTCCATTTTTCCCAATAAATTTCTAAATCATTCTTTTTAGTTTACATAAGCATGTAAGAGAGATTTGGATTTGCGGGTTACAGGTAAATTTTTATTAGTCATAGAAACAGTTCTTATTCTGCAAAATATTTTTTTTTAATATTAAATCTTATTTAATTCTCAGTACATTCTTGCTTAAAAACATTAAATACAAGTGAACATTGAAATTCTTTCTATAACCTTCAGGTGAACAGAAGCCTGTTACTTGAAACAAGTAAACCAAAAATTCTCAGGTAACAAGGGTACCTGGGTCCATTTTAGGACCCTGAAAGCCAAAGCAGCTCCCACTGGCTCTGCGTAATGTGGATCATGGCTCCAAACACTGAATGGCTCAGACTGGAAGGAACCTTCAAAGGCTCACAGCTCAGTCTCCTGCTCAAAGCAGGATCATCTCTGAGGTCAGACCAGGTTGCTCAGGGTTTAATGCAAGTGAGTCCTGGAAACCTCCCAGGGCCATATTCCACAGTCTCTCTGGGTGACTTCTTCCAAAGCTCAACTGCCCTTACAGTGAAAACCTGCCATGTTTCAGCTCATGACTGTTTCTTGTTCCTCCCACCACATGCATGAAGAACCTGATTTCCCAGTTCACTCTTTCTCAGTATTAGAAAGTTACGATCAGGTACCCCTGAAGCTGCCTCGTCTCCAGATTGAACTTCAGCCTCTCCTCACAAGGTAACATGTCCAATGCAACAATGTTGGTGGCTCACTAGCTGGACTCAACATAATTATTCCAGAGAGTGAATACCGTGTGAAAACTGATCATCTCAATCTACTAGCTAACTTCCTGTGGACACAGCCCAGGACACTGATGCCCTTCCTCACTGCTAGAGCACACTCCTGGCTCATCTTTAGCCTACTGTCCAACAGGAAAGCCAGAAATTTCTATACACAGCTGCTATCAACCACCCAGTCTCCCTACAGGTTGATCCTCTCCTTCCTGAATCCTCTTTGTAAGTACAAACACCTGGTAGATCTTCGTGGTGGAAAAGAAGGCATTGAGGAACTCAACCTCTGAATCAGTGGAAATTAAACCAGACACCCCACTCTGCAGCAGCACTTTTTCCTTCTTTATTCTCCTTTTGTTAATGTTGCAGCAGCACTACTTGTGGCCCTCAATGTTTTATCTCTTATTTCAAGTCTAGCTGGACATTTGCTTTCCTTTGCATTGGTACTTGGCATTTTTTCTGCAGAAAAACTGTTAAGAAACTTTCCTGGACATCCCCTAATTCACTGTCTCAAGAGTTTTCCCCTTGAACTGATTGCTCATAAAGTCTATTTTATCTTTGGACCTGACAAGGAACATGACAATTTCATTGTGCATGGAGACATTCCTTGCTGTTGTTCAGTTTTCACAACCTGTTCCAACAGTCCAAGTCTACAGATAGGCTTTCTACAGTTACCACTGAGCACCTAGAAATACATTTCCTAAATGTATTTCTCATGGTTATATTCTTATTTGTTTCACCCAGAAACAAGCTTATGCTTAAAACAGGGAACAATTAGAGGAAAGGGTGAATCATCTCAGAAAACCCCATGTATTTATCACACTATTAATTTTCCTGTTAAAATACCAGGTGATTGCAGCAAGTTGTTAAACAGATGTAGACAGATTGGCAATATTGGCAATACATTGGCATAGTTAAATGCCAACAGTATCACAGGCCTATAAATTGATCTCTGAAAAAAAAAAAAGTGACAGAGGAAACACTAGCATTCTAAATATATAAAGAAGATCTAAAAATTCTTTTTTTGACCATTAAATCATAGCAATGTTTTCAACAATTAAATCTTGAGCTAAGCAGTCATCTAGTTCAAAACTGTAAGGTTCTAGTAAAACATTTTAAATTACTGTAGCATTATTTACTCCTGTCAATGGAAACCCAACAGTTTAGCCACTTGCATCCACCTCCCTTCAGTAATTTTCTGCCAAAGGTTAACAGAGAATGGCAGCTCTCTGTAATTTCAAACATTCTATCCAAGAAAACTGGCCAATCCTGGAGGTGTGTATATGAAATGTTGTTTGTGCCCTTATAACAAGTCAAAAATCCAACAGATACAGTCACAGTCTGTTAGAGGAATTGTAGCAAATTTTCAGACAAATAAGGCGTTCTACTTGGGAGGCCGAGAAATACAATAAGCATAATGGATGGTTAGACAAAAAATGCTAAGCTTGCAAACTACAGCCCACAATAAATCATCTTTCCAGGAACACATCTATCTTCCCTGACAGCAAGCAAAGTAAAACAGCTTCTAAAAGGGATTTCACCAAATAGATGACACTACTTTCTTCTTTACATAAAGACAACTGAAGTGAGGTGCTACACTCAACATTTGTTTTGGTTTTGACCACAGTGACTTCTACTGCTCCTATACATAAAACATCAGTAGGAGCCCAAGAGGGATCAGTTCTGATATTGTCACTCCTAATTAATCACACGCCATTAATCAGTGCAGGTATCACAGAAAATATAATTCCACAAATGCTTCTGCTTATTATAGTGGGTTTTTTTATGATTGTGATAGGTTTAGCAGCACTTGATTCAAGTGGTTTCCGATTCCTCTTGACAACACAGGAAAGAAACTTCACTCTTCCAAATACTGCAATTCAGCATTGGGAAAGTCCTTCCTCATTTCAGGTGAGCAAATACCCAAGCTAATTTCTGTCTGGCAGGTTTGATTATCATAGAGAACACATGGTAACAGACTTTAGGTTGTAAAACCCTTCAAAATACCACCCATGAAAAACTACTTCTCTCAATTTCTGGAAGTCAGTGAAGTGATACGATTACAGTTCTGAACATTACAAAAATGTAATGTTTTGCATTACATTTTAATGTAATGTTTCCTTTCATTACTCAATTTTTTGCACCCTCTCAAGAGATCACCTCAGCATAAAACTTCTCAGTATGATTTTTTAAAGGATGAGTTTTCCACCATGTGGCAATCCCTACAATGCAGTAACTGTAGGCTCTGGCCAGAAGAAAAGGAAAGGAGCTCACCTCCCTTACTTCATGGCTCTATTGCATGTAAACATGGCACTGTAAACTGCCAGTTAAACAGAGACAGTCACTGGTTTCTGCATCCCGCTTACCTGATTTGACAAACTGATCCATTTCAAATCCACAGAAGCATAATGACAAGCCAACAGATGACATTATCCCCATCTATAATGCTAAAGTGATGGAGGACTAAGCATTTTAGATGCATTCCTTGAGAACTGACAGCTAACTACTGTGTCAGCTGTGAATAACAGTCCTGCCTGCAACATACAGTATCTTTTTTAATGACCAACTTTCAGGTTAGGCACCTTCCACTTCTTGAAACCTATTTCAGCAGAAAAGCTTCCATCTTCTAGCTTTCCTCCTCAACCACTTGCAACTAACCTAATTTCATTTCCTTTCTATTAAAATGACAATGATCCACATTGAGAAGGTCAGTCCACCAAGTCAGTCACAAACATTTGATTTATTTTTTAAAAAAATCAATTTCATCTGCCATTGAAATGCATCTCTCTGCAGAAGTTATATAACTGGAAATATGATTTCTGTCCAGCTAAAATATTTTCAAACATCAATATCAGACCTCACTTAAAAATGTGTTGATAATAACTCATTTTCTAAAACTAGTTTATCAACTCTAAGAATGCTATAAATGTCGACCTTTTTTCTCACATTAGATGTTTCTAGCACCCTGAAGCTTAAGATTTGATTAACTGCATTTAGATATTACATGACTCTGTAAATATATACATTATTTAGACATCACAAATACTGTAATTGGGCTGAAATAGCCATTTCATTTCTATCTCACTGAGGTGACATATATTTAACTTTGAAAATTAACATCAGCCACCAGAACATGCTTTAAAGTAATGCTGTAGAATTAAAAATACCAAGTGATAATGGCAGCCCTTTTTGCAAAAATGCAATTGATTCTCTTAATGATCTCTCTGCATTTAAAGCTTCTTTTGTTTCATGTTTGAACTATTTTTATTGTAAATTTCAGATCAATTTGCAATGACAGATTATCTCTGGATGTGTTTCAGGGAAATTAGCAAAGGTTTGTTTGTTTTAAATAGATAAGGAGATAAACTAACAGGAATGTCTTAAAGTTGGCTACTTGTGGCAAGAGCAGAGGTGTAGTATAATAACAATTTATGACTTCTCCTCTTTCCCAACCTGCACCCAAGAAAAAAAAACAACCCTCTTGGCAAAAGGTATGCTTTGTAACAGAGATGAAGTTAAACATAATTTTTTGTGTGAAACTCCTACTCACAGAAAATGAATTTATGACTAGAGGTAAAAATTACAAAGTTCTTCAAAGCCTTGAAAAACATAACATGCAGAACACCTAAAATGAACTTTGAGAGATTCATTTTGGAGTGTGAAATGCCAACTACAACATACAATCCAACGTTCAGCTCTGCGTGCCTGATCAGTATGTATCACTAATGCTTAACAATTCTGTGTAGACTTTGAAAGTTCTACATAATTCTTTTCCAGTTTTTCTAAGAAAATGTCTCAAACATGCAAAATTCTCTGCAAACATACCTAGAAATCTTCCATGACACTTAACCAAATCTTAGGTTAAATTAAAAAAACTTCTAAGATAAAATGCCTTTGGTATCCTCTGCCTTACCAAATATTAGCTCATGTTCAAGACACAATATTCACAGAGTAAAGATCTGATTTTGTTTTGGGTTTTTCTTTGTTTGGCTTGGGGGGCGAGGGGATGTGAGATTTAAGCAGAGAATGAGAATCTATAATATTTTCTTATGTTTTTATGGCAGTAAAATACTGAACTTTCATGTAGTCTTGGAACCCTTTCCTAACCTTTGCAATGGATCCCTATTTCTCCACGTACAGACTCTTCTCTGAGCTATCCACTTTGAGGGACTTCTTAAGTCATCCAGAACAGGGTTGACTTGACAACTATGTAGACTCATTCCCCACTCACCAATTAAGCACAAAGCACAGCGTGTAACATAAATGCAGTTCTGGTGGTATCAGGTATATCAAGAGCCAAAAGGTCAGTTCAGCCTCTATGACCAGCTCAGCTCTCAGCTGTGCCAGTTGCACCATTTTATTAAATTATGCATGTACTGTAAGCAAGCCTACAGAGAACAAATCTTTTTAGACAGGCTAACAGCAATGCAATCAGACTGACATGAGCTGAAAGATGCTTTCATTTCTTTCTGATATGTTAGAGCACTCAACTCATGCCACTGCATCTACGGAAAAGGTTATCCAGTTGAAAAAGGACTTCACAGATCTCCAAAATAATTGTCACTGGTTAGACTGGTTGATTTTGTTCTTAATGCCCACCAATCAATTAATGAATTGGTTTTTGTTCAGCCTACACCCAGACTTTGTGGAATCCAAGACTGCTTAAGGCAAACAGAGGCTTGAAAAAAATATTTTAACTCCTGGACGAGAGAGATCAACTCCATATCCCAGCTTTCACTAGTCAACTGAGAGGGTCAGACCTGATCAAAAGCAATCCACAAAGCTATTTCAACATGACAAATTCTTACACAAAGATACATCTAAGTAAAAACAAACTGAATTTCAAAAGGTTCACATGAGAAACAGGACACAAGGAGAAACCAAACACTTACCTTTGAGCTTCACCCAAATATATTCCACCGCCAATAGTTTCTATTTGAATTATTAGCATTTTTTTTTCCCTTGGCTTCCTTTCCTTCCTTCATTGTACTGCAACTGCAAAACTTCTGAAATTTCACTGAGGAAAAAAAAAATCTTCCTATTCTAGAGCTAAAGTAATATTAATTTATAAAGGCTGGAAGATTTGTAAAACAAGTGCAATAGTGAATCTGCATTTTTATTCACCTATAGCCAGAATGCACATTTCAGGGTACCGGTGTAAGTCATCAAGATAATCATTAGATAACCTACATAAAACTCACAGCTGAACTAAACAGCCAACAATTCCTTTCAAGACAATGGATTTCACACAAAATTCTCTGATGTATGCAAAAATGAAAAGGCTTCTGGTTACAGGACACATTAAACAGCCTGTTTGAAACCTAAATCCATTAAGACTGAATTTATGGATTATGAACAGGTGGGAAACACACTTATAAACTTGGGATTTTTAACCTCTTGCCTGTATCTATCATTCCTTCTCATACATTCTTACACTCAATTGATAAACAGCATTGGTTTACAAACTTCATTCTATACTATTCTATTTAAACCTCACTAAGAATTCTGTTAACTAGTAACGACACATATAGAGCACAGAGGAAGAGGGTGCATACCTTTTCTGCTTGTGTGAGAGACCTTAGAGCCCAGAAACATAGCAGTGAGACAGTTCAGAGAACTCCAGTATACAACAGTAAAATTAAAAACAAATAAATATAAAATACCAAGATTTCTGCTAGGGAAGGAGTTGGAGTTTGGATATTTATCTTCTCTTTGTTCAGAAGTTTGTCTGTAACACAAGCCAAAAAGCATAGGAAAGGACTTCATTTTTCCAGAACTGGCCACTTGACAATGTTATTACTGACCACTCCAGAGACTTCCAGCATCTCAGTTACCTTCAGCCCTGAGCTTGATTCAACAGCAGTTTTGTCACATATGCACCTATCAGCCAGCAAGACCAGCAGCAAGTTTAAGATTAATCTTGCAAACACAAACCCACCAGATACAGTGAAGCCAAAACAGAGACTTCAGTCCTTTCCTCCTGTTATAGTTTTATGTCTTTCACACTTGAATACATTCTGAAGTGTTAGCATCTTCTATGGCTTTAGCTCATACAGCAACTGTATAACAGCAGCAGCTGCTGTTTAGTTCATCCTATTTCGGTTTAAAATATTTTTGTTTAGACTTAAAAATCATAAGAACTTCTTTTTATTGTTCCTCTCATGACACCATCAAACAAGGGTTTGCCAAACTAAGCTATCCAGACATAAAAGATTTAATCTGCTAGAGCAAGGCTGAAACAAGTAAAACGAGGCCTGCCCTACCAAACTATATATAGACACTGAAATGATCAAGGAAGTGCCCAAACAATTAAGATCTGGTTTCGTTGGAAGCCTTCCTTTTAATTGTCAACCCACTGTGACATCCCACCCTTAAGGGGATGGGAGCACCCAAGATTCATACATGTTCATGGTTGAAAGGAAGGCAAAAGTCAGAAGGTCCAAAAAAGCTTAAGAAGTTTTATTAGTAATTACACACTTGGCATGGAAATTGGTATGTTAGTCCCTGACTTCCTACGTAGGCACATGGCAGTAGGTTTTGGATAAAGAGATAGAGTGAAAGGAAAATAGATAAATAAGGGAGGGAAGGAGAGAGAAAGGAAGAAAGAAAGAGGAAAAAAAAGGGATCACCAGCCCTGGCTTCAGTGTTAATCTAGCTGGGATGTCTAGGGTCCTGAGGAGCACATGTGCACAGACCTCACTCTTTTTATAGTTAAGTATTCCCCATCCTGGAGATAAGCATTCCATGCAAATTAGTTATCATCACAGTACATTTCTCTAGAACTTTCTGGAAGATCACAACATTGGTTCCTGTGGCTTTCAGCAAGTTCTCACAGTGCTCCTAGATCATTTAATGTGTTGAAGAAAGTTGAGTTACTCTTAACAGAATCAGAGTTCCCTTCACAGTAACAGGCTCAAACATAATGTTGACATAAGCTTCTAAACACAACCAAAATTCTGGAAAATTTTGTTTAGGCAGCTGATACATATAAGCTACCTGATAAAGAACACCTGAAATTGCCAACCCAGCGTATCTTGTGCAGAAGCTAAACACCACAATCCACACATTGGTTTAACTTTTCTTCTTGCCTCCCTAGCCACATATTTTGTGTGCACAGAGCAAATCTTGACATACAGACTACGATTTTTTCAGTTTTCCATACCACTGAGTAAGAGTTCAAGAAGTTCAAAGCCAAAATGTCAACAATTCCATGAAGACTATTCTCGTTTTGAGGAACTTAAAGAGGCCATGACTGAAGGTATAACTAGGTAGGGAAAACAAGAAATACTCCTTAGCCCCTCCTCACCTCCCCCCACACCCCAATTTCCATTGTCTTGAGTAATACATATCTAATTATCAGCAGGAATCATCTTCTGTCTAACCAGTGTGATTATTATAAAAAGCTATTAACAATTTTTGTTTGATATACAGCCTAAGAAAGCTTACTCATTTAAAGTAATGTTTAAACTGGTTTTAACATAAAATGAAATGAGGAAGACATGAAAATATCAGAGGGAATAAGGCTGTCCCAGCTCTCCTTTTTATTAGTAAGAACTAGGGTACAGTTCTGGGTCACGAAGTACATCATCAAAGTCTTCTCCTTTTCTAATTCTAAATTGAAAATAAGGCTTCACAGCCAAAAGAACTGTCTATGAACCACAGACTGCATAGGTCACAAAGCCAAAACTGTGTATTTCTCTCCCACAGCATCCAACAACATGGGAGCTACAAACTGCTTCAGCCCAGAGCTCAGGAAAATGAAGAGGGCCAGTACTTGAACAGAATGCACATCCACAACTGCACACAGTGGTAGTTCTGCTGGTAGCAGCTGGCAGTGGTAGTATTAGTTATGCTTCTGCTTTAATACAAAACACAAAAAATAAAACTGTTTTCCACTTCCACTTCAGCCTGGCAGAAATACAAAATTTGAGCTAAATTTCACAATTTAGCTTAACTAACACTGCTTTACTTTTTTGTTTCATGCACTGGCTTGAGTAGCTTCCAGCACTGCTAAGGAGTTCAATCTTCTTGTGTGCAGGTAGATCTAGTCACACCTTCCTAAGAACAGCTTTAATATAAGTTTTCATCTGAAACACTTTAGTCTGCTTAGTCTGTATTTACAAGTGGGATTTCTCAAGTAAAAGAGAAATTTTTTTCTTACTTTTCCATACTTTTTGAATAACAACCTAATTTCAAAAAGCCCTGAAATATCTTTGGAAAAAAGAAATTCTAGGAAAAAACCTTAGTCTTCTTCTTCAACTATGCTAAATGCATTAGTAGATAGAGCTTCAGCCTCAGACAACACCCAACTTATTGGAGATACACTGTATAGGGAAAAAAATTTCCCTGCTATTACCTGTCCCTGTAGACATATTTTCTAACTGATAATATTACTCAGATCTTCCTCTTTGCAGAATGTTGGCAGAGTTTCAAAAGTGAGTCAGTCTCTTAAAATACATCTTGCATCACTGTAGGGATACCGTTCAAGAGTCCACTTAAAATTTACATGGAACATTCTTTCTAAAATCTATTTCCAGAAAGTTAATGCCCTTTGAGGGCAAAGCAAGTAGAAGTGTCACAGCTACTGGCTTTCAAGGAGTTCCTAAGCACTAGCTAAAGAGGGGCAACAATCCAGTCATCAACAGGCAATTAAACATACCATTCTGAACATCACAAGTGACTTTTTGGAAACAGTTTTTTGCAAGATGCCTCTTCACTGGATACCTGACCAGCCATGTTACTGCCAACTGCATGTTAGATATTACTTCCACTCGACCTGATGATACCAAACTGTCAGATGTCCAACAGATGTCTGTTACTTTCCAGATCTCAGCCTTGTCCTCTCACGTTATTTTCACCATATTCAGCCCACTGACAAACCCATGTGTTTTGATGTTTGCTTCATCCCTTTAAGTATCTTCATGCATTACTGAAAAAAGAAAGAATATGCTAACAGAGAAAGTGTAAAACCCCACCCCTAATGCCCTACCAGTGCTGAAGGAACAAAATGGGAACACACTTGGACACCAACGGTGCAGAAACAAATTAAAGCCAGTTGTCACTGTTAAAGCTATTGGAGACATAATTTATCAAGGAATCTTACCTCAATGCATCATTTGATAAGAGGAACGGATTGCATGTTTAGCTGAACTTATTCAGAAGGATCTCACCCTAACAAGCATGGCTTACAAGGACTTTTACAGCAAGAAGAAATCAGATACCTTCTGTCTGCCCCACTCAACAATGCTCCAATCCCACAGTCTCTACTCCCTTCAATGCTTGGACAAGCTAAGCTTTCCACACAATTAAGCAATTCCGTTTTCACTACATAAGCAGAACAAAAGCACCCAAACGAAGCCAGTGTTCCATCTTCAGCTCTTCTATCTGCAGAGGTACTAAAAGCATCTGTGGACACTTCGCAGCAGTCAAGACTGAATCAGAAATACCTTCTGCATGCCACAGATAGTTTTATTCAAGGACTGCAGTAATGTTTACAGAGGGCATCTCAACTATTATCAAGTCACAGTAAAGTCACCAGCACAGTATGGCATTTTCAGATGTCCAGCCTCCTCCACCGAAAATGAGATTCAACTGAAATACATGGACATCTTAAAAAATTGTGCAAGGTAAAACACTTGAGTAGTCACTCACATAGCCCTCTAGACCTGGAAGTCAAGCTTTCACATAAGCCTCATCATGAGACTTTTCCTCTGCTTAAACAGAGTGAAGATGCAGACTGTGGCTGGTGGATCCCTAAGCTGATCCAAAGGGTCCATGTTCCCAGTGGCTCATTCCTGCCCCTACACTGCTCCCACTGTTGTGCCAACAGAAGTATTTGTGCAGCTGCATGA
Source organism: Illadopsis cleaveri (assembly GCA_013399915.1). Classification (NCBI taxonomy): domain Eukaryota; kingdom Metazoa; phylum Chordata; class Aves; order Passeriformes; family Timaliidae; genus Illadopsis; species Illadopsis cleaveri. The sequence goes on along the minus strand of VXBB01016803.1, from coordinate 59,348 downwards.
TGAAAAGCAGCAGGGAACTGATCCAGCCAAAGAGTATAATCTGCTGAAAAGATGGGGGTGTGGGGAGAAGGTCTTATACTGACTCAGTTTTGTTCAAATCCAGCATGCACAGGAACCAGCATGAGTGGCCAGAAAGCCCAATCTGGCACTGTTTCTGAATTGCAAACTGAATTACAGCCTAAGGTGAAGATCCTTTTTATCCTCTTTCTCAGCAGGCTCTTTCTGCTGAGTGCCAAATCAGCTTTAAGACTTCTTGCCACCCTAAATTAGGAGAGCTGGTTTAGTTGAGGCCATACTCTAGTCTCCTATGCTAACCAAATCCTTCCAACAGCTTTCCTGCCAACGCCACAAAAGAAGGCTTTTGGAATGCTTTTCTCTCCAGGTGACTTCAGCTAGGATGCTTAACAATAATGCAAAAACAATGTTTGAAATTCACTTACAGCTCTCTCTGGCAAATGACTGCAAGTATTCAACTTATGATATTTACAGCTTAATTTTTGGAACTACGTATTGCTGGTACAAAGATATAATAATTACTAGTCAGCAGAAACCTTTGCAATTTTTATTTAAGCCATTTGTTCCTCAACTAGCAATGAAAAATTGCAAAGATTCTTTTTATTCCTGCAAGCATGAAAAAAGTGCTACAAAGGGTAAGAGTAGATGACCAGAGGCTAGGGAAAACGATCACAGAAACAGTATCTACATGCAGCCCACCCAAGAGCCAAGCAGCATACAATTTTAGGATACTACAATTAATACCAGGAAGTATTGGGAAGATTGAGAATAAATTTTCAACACGTTGTAAGAAACTTAAAACAACCAAGTGTAAAGGAGAATCTTTCAACACCTATGGAAACAGCAGAAAGGGCATAAAATCTAGGGCCACATGCTTCCCCTGTTTCTTTCCAGAACTACACCAAGCCTGCATATCACAAGGCCATACCCTGCGCAGTCCCCCTGGAGTGCCTCAGAGCCCTCACACCAGCTTGCCATTAGCAGATCCTTACAGTCCTTTTACCTACACACTATCCCCTGTAGCACGGTGCAGCACCCAGTGCTGAATGCTTTGTCACGATGAAGTTGTCCCTCTCAAGATGGAAAGAGAGCCAGGAGCAAGTGATGGGAGAAGAATGCAGCACTGGATGATGGTTCACCTCCATGACTGGTGCAGCCACCTCCTGTTGCTGCATTCCTGTGCAGCACCAGGAAGACAATCAGCAGCAGCCAGGGCAAGGGCTGCAGGTCCATCCAGGCTCCATCCAGGCAAGAGAAGAAAGTGTTATGGAAGCAGTGGATGTGTGAGGCAGGGCAGGTGAAGTACCTGAGGAGAGGCAGAAGAGGTCAAGCATGAAGGGGGTACAAAGAAACTGAAGGTGTTGGGGTGAGAGCAGATGGCAAATGTTGAGTCAGGCCTTGACAGAACTCTCGCTGCTCAGCAATGCCTTGTGTGATGCCAGAGAGAGTTAGGTTGCAAAGTGGTGATTGTTCAGGGTATTTCTGATTGTGGTTTGTTTCTGCCACATTTTTTAGCTAGCCTTAGGTTCACAAATTAGTATTTTCAGTATTTGACAGGCACTACCATACTTCTCTATTGCCTGTATTTACAAGCTACTGTGCAAGATAATACTTGACCTCAGACTTGTACTCTTCTGCTTCACATGTACGGTTTCTTATTTCAAAAGGGCTAAGTAGAAACATTTCAGAATATCTTCTTATTTACATCGAAACTAAAATTCCTTATACACCTTATTATAAGTCTGTGAGAAGACCTCCCTACTGGCGGAAAGGAAACATCTTGGTGCAACAAGAAAAAATACTTTAAAGTGCAATAATCTGAGTTGCATACCAGGCTTGTTCTACTAATAAAACACACTACTTGCTTCTTCAGACTAAAATAATTGTAATGAAGAAAAAGCTGTAAGCTTTTAGAATCAACCAATTCTAAAAATACTCTGTATAACAAATTCAGATTTGCCTTCCATTACAATAAATTATAGTTCTGGTCTTAATTCACAAATTTCCATTTCAGTTGCGTATTCTAGGAACATAATGTAAAGCCAGAAATTCGAGTGACAATGGTTGGTTGCTTGGGGTTTCATTTATGAGAAATATAAAACTTATCTTGTGCTTATTTCTCCTGCTGTTTCATCATTCTACAAGGAATGAGACAACCTTATACTACAATTCAACAGCTCTCATTTTGTCCTTGCAAGTGTATCTATTTAAACAAAATCTTTCTTTGTAAGAACTTCAGTGTCCTGCCCTGTACAAGGGGAAAAAAAAAAAAAAAAAGAAACTCAACCCAAAAAAACCCAAGAAACATCTAATTTGTCACAGTAAAAATCACTATCCTGATTCAGCGGTAACACCAAGAACAGAAAGTTTAAAACTAATCCAAACAGCAGGGGATAAGGAGGAAGCCCTTCTAACAAACAGATTCATCTAAAACCTTGTAAGATCCCCTATAAGAATAGCAATGTGAACAGCAATGCATTGAAATCACAAACTGAGGCAACTCATTTAAGGAAGCTTGCCTTGAGGAGTCTTTCCTAAGGATACTCAGTAAATAAACCAAGCAAATCACTCTGTTGTATGCTCCAAAAAGCTAAAAGGGTGATAAAAAGTTATTTTATCCTAGCAATGAAGAACTGATACATGGCTAACTACTTCTTAGTCGTCTGTAATCCAAGTCATTTAAAGAGAGGAAGGCTTCTCAAAGCCCTGAAGTATAAATGCTCTCTCAATCACACTGCCAAATCCTTAGTTCCACTTGAACAAGGAAGGCTGCTAGTCAATCTAAAGCACCTCCAATTAGCCAAACCACCTACATCAGGAAGCCAAGGCACTTGCTTTCTACACATCTTTCAAACTAAGAGATTAAGCCCTTTACCCTTTTCCAAGATCTGCTACCCTTTTACAAGAATAAATGCTAATAATTTAAACCATTTTACCCATTTGCTAGCAGTTTTTCTGCTCTATTACAATTTCAACTGCAAGATTGGAAAAGCTGACTTACTAATTGTCACTGAGCCACTGAAAACTACTCCCCACACACTGGTACTGCAGCAGTTTGTAAACCGATTAAGAGTACAGCTTTTACTCCAGATATTCCCCTTTAGCTGTTAAAGTGCTCGGTTGGTTTCCAGGTTTAAGGATACAACGCATTAAGAGGCAGGAGATGCAATCTGCAGCCAGAACACCAACAGCTGTGCCTGGACTGTGCCTACTGCTGACATAAGGATCTCAGAAGGAGGACTCTACTGTAGCTAAGACATGCATAGCCTCCTCCCTGCCCCCAACACCAAAGTCATGTTTCCATTGTCTAACAAAATTCAGTAAACCTGTTGCTGCTGAATATTGCCCTTCTCTTTGGATTTTAGAAAACGTTTCACTCAGTTTTAACAAACTGTTTGCCAGCAACTCAGACCTGATGTATGTATCTCTATGTACTGTCACTTGACACAAAACCCAAAGTTCGAGGTGACAACACTTCCATGACAAGCCATACACCTCAACTCTACTCAGCCACTTAAATTTAGTATTTTTTCCAAGTAACTTCTGATTTGTATTGTATCTTCACATTACAAATCACAGTAATTTTAAGATATAAGGCTAAGATTTAAAATTCCTTCCACAGACTAAGTCGCTGAGTATTTTCTGGTTTTTGCCTCCCAAACTACATTCAATTTCTACCTACAAATGCTTCCCAGCTTGTCACTTGGTCAGAGCTCTCCTCAATACCCTTCTAGAAGACCTTCACAGGTTTTGATAACAGCAAACAATCTTAAAGGCAAAGGAAGACAGCTGCCTTACTTATTCTTGAACTTAGCACTTTTTGTGCCAACCAACACTAAAGAATAATAATTTACATCACTGTATATGAGTTACTGGGGATTGCAGGTCAACTGTGTCATAGGTAAGAGAACCAGCATGATCAAGCTCTGGTGCAGAATGGATGAAATAATCCATCATCACAGAGATGGTGCTCAGTTATTTCAAGGGTCAGCTTAGATCCAGAAATATCAGCCTTTTTAAGTTATGAAATGCCGGCCTGATGACAGCTTACAGACCACAGCAGATTCCATTCAAAACCCAGCTTTGCTGTGAACTCTGTGGTGTCAGACCCAGTACCTTGTGTGAAGACACCACACACATAGAAACAAACCATGCTAATCAGTACGGGGTCAGCCTCAACCCTGTAGAGATCTCAATGAGTGTCAAAGTGCCACAGTACCCAAGTCTGTGGTTGCTGAGAAATTTTATCAAGAACAAATAAAATTCTGCTACATGTAAAATAGCCACTGTGTTGTGTAAGCACCATACTACTCTCACCCAAATCTTAATTTTATAGGGGTTACTCCACCCCCTGCCAAGCCCTTCTAGAGGGCTACTCTGGCATATAGTTTTGTTTCATGACCAGACTACTGCAATGGGAAGATGTAGGTGAAAAAAAAAATAAGCTCAGCATATACTGAATATCATTAATCAAAACTGGCTACCTAATACCACTTGATTCTACAAGCATTTGACTATGTAATGTAGTAAAACAATGAGCTGACCATGTATTTCACAACACAATCCACACATTTCTCCTCCTTCCTATGAAGCCACTAGCTGTGACTACAGCACTCAGCATCTCCAGCTCCAGTGTGTTTCCATCAGATAGAACCTGGGTGTACCATCACTACACCCAGTAGCTTGGGCCATAATGCAATTTGCACATGCTTAACAACACTCCACAAGATAAGAACCCTCCCAGTCAGACCAAACCTCTTTGGGAAGCATTCATAAGTGCCTTGATAATACTACTGACTGCTCTTGAGTGCAGATTACCACCAATACAGGCAACTTGAATTACTTCAAAAGCAGATTTGAACTATCAGCAAGTTTACTGCTAGAGAGAGCTCTAGCAACTCCCAGCAATATTCTTCACTCTTCTGTTGACACAATCAAAAGCAACAGAATTCAGAGGTGGGCAGAAGACTGTCTCATGACAAGGGATGCAGGATCCATAATTTTTAAACCAAAATGCTAGATATTTGGCTACAAATAAAAATGTAGCTTCTTACCAACAATCTCCTGCCTTTTTTCCTTGTTCTAAAAAACTAGCTACTTCCTTTCCACTGCTTATCTTAACACCTAGATACTGACAATCAAATCATACTCATATCTCCAATGACAACTGGGATCATTTGTATCCTCACCTCACAAGCCTTGTGTCTATGTTGCTTCTGCGGCACCAGTGGGTACCTTTGGTAACAATTCCAAAAGCCACTACCATGTCCAGCTTGAACAAGTTGATGTTTGATTCAAGAGACTAAACACTCTGTGTTATTAATATTCAAAATCCTTCCAAAAAGCATCCTTAGCAAAACTTACTCCCTCTGTATGAAGCAACCTCATGTGTTTTGTACCAAGCACTATGAATTTCTGCATAAGGTAAGGAAGAGAACACAGGGTTTAAATTAAGTTGCACCCACCAAGCTAAATTATGGCCTTTGCTTTTTGGTTGAACAAATTGTTCTAACATCCTTTTATCAGATCTACACTTTCATTACTCCATGAGCCAAACAGACAATTATTTGTGCTTAAATTCCCCTCCTTTATTCTATATTTAACCAAATAGACAAGGAAGAGCCTATTAAACAATATGAACTCATCATTATGTCAGTTAAAATTTTAATCAAATAATCAGAAACACTTAAAAGCCAGCAAGGTTCCATTTCTTGAATTCCTGAGAACGTGGAGCTGTCACTGTTCCAGTCAAAACACCTCTCTTCTCCACAGCATTGGTCATGCCTGCATATGGAGAGTATCTCTGAACAGTAACATTAACATGAAACTCTTCCACAAGAGTCCAAGCAACCAGCAGGTCACCTGTGTATATTACTCTGCACAATCTGTACTCTGTACAATTTCAAAATCAGTTTTTAAATCCTAAGTAAGACAGGTAATTTGGACTGAGCCAATATTTTCATATTCACACTGCCACAAACCTGCACATTTAAGCTACAAATTGAAAATCCAGGCAATATAAGGCAGTATACCTTGTATCTGTGACCAGCAAGGAATGCATTATTTTGTGTATCTAAATTTCTCTTGCAGAATTTAACCCTCTTCCTCTCCAGTTTTTCCCTTCCCCATGTCCTTGCTAGCTGAACATCTGACCTATAACTTTCTGAAGAGCAGCTTCTATGTTTCCTAGGAATTACTGGACTTTAAAGCAGAAAAAAAACCCATTACTAAGCATGGACCCCATGCTCTTACCAGCACAAGACAAAGAACAGTACCTTGGCAAGGAACACCTGGACATAGATGTGCATTTTCCCCAGGTGATACTGGTTGGAAAAGAGCTTGCATGCTTGGAAACAGTGTATCACTGGGGACCTCCTGCCTCAACACTTCCTTTTATCTGACCACAGAGTTACCACAGAGAAATAAGAGCTTGGAAAATATCCCTATAAGCACTTGTAACTATTCTCTTTGAAGTACCTCATCACCTACTTTCTATAGCCCATAAAATAGCAGGTGACTGACTCAGCTCAACTTGAGCAGCCTGGTAACTCTGACATTCCCAGTACTTTCATTTCATAGCCAATACTGTGATCACAGGCCATGACTGAGCAATTCAAAGACATTACTCACTAACTGCAGTAATACAGTTTTGGAGGTTTTTTAGTATGTCGTTATTTTTCTCTGGCTATGAACCACCAAAGACTGCTACAAATTTGTATTTATTTCCTTATCCTTCCAACAGCTCCCCAAAAAGCTGCCAATGTTTGACAAGTCAATGACAGGCATTCCTCACTCTAGTACCATGAAGTCCAAATGGTTCAGTTTGAGAAAAATTGAGGTTTTTTTAAGTAGTCATCAAAATGCCCTCATTTTACCTACCTACAAAATCTCATGTACTAATTCCTAACAAAAATCCTTCTAATGTGTTTCTTATTCTTTGCTCAAAGATTGACCAAAAGCTCTCACACACAAGTTTGACTCTTCTTCCCTCATGTCATCTGGAGCTGTTCAAACTAACATTCAACATACTAAAATTCTTCCTTAAATAGTAATCTATCACCCTCACTTTCAGTTACATGTTACTTCAATAGTGTGGCTGCACTGATCTCAATGCATGTTTGTGAATCTATATCAACTAAACAAAACAAAACAAAGAACACCCCAAAACAAGAACAAAAGACACTTAAGAATCTTACATTGTACTCATCTCTGCTAAAAATATGGATTAGATTTTACAAAAATTCTGCACACTTGTTATTTTTTTAGAGCTGTTAGATTCAAGCCCTTGCAAACATGTTTTAGAACTTTACCCAGCAGAATGTCAGTATTGTGAACATTAAAGCCTGTCAACGAAAAACACAGGTAAGACATTAAAAATATGCAGCATTTTCAGTGATGCAAAGAAACCCTCATTCAGTGCTTTAAAGGAATTACTTATTTTCAGTAAGTATTTTGATTCCTAAATAGAATGTTTAATTTTAATTCAGCTAAGTCATTTACCACAGAACATCACAAACAGGGATTCCTGGTGCAGTAAAAAACTTTCAATTTGTTTCCAAAGTACTTACTGTTTTAAGAGAAAAGCATATTGCAGTATCTTCCAAGTGTATCCAAGGTTTTGCCCCAACTTTCACGTGTCCCAGAAGAACAACAAACTCTCTCACAGTGAACAGTAATTTTTACCTGCTAACTACTTGTCAGTCAAACCACACAGTGGTTAAACACCAGTTGCTGAGGTTTAATGCTTTTCCCATTACATATAGAATCACTGAAGATTAATTAACCCTGCAATCCAAAACATCTAGGTGGGTGTTTAAGTAATTTTCATTTCTTCATGCAGTCTGTCTTAAAATTGAGTATTTGAAAAAGGAATTGAAACTCACACTTATTTATATTCAATTTACTCAAGTTCTTATGGACTGCTTGCTTTTATTTATGTTAAGTACATATAATCTTCTTACTAGAACACATATTTTAGCTAAGCCAACAAGAGGAAATAATTAGAAAGTAAATTTCTTTTTTGGACTGGGATGCAACTTCTCTTATGTGCTTCTAAGTAATTTTTGTTTTGGACAATAATTTTAGGACAATAATTTTGTTTAGGACAATAATTTTATTGTTGCACATAAAGATAAAATTATCTTAAAAGTAACAGAAACTATTTGTAATGTTTCAAACATTGAAGTTATCAAATACTTTAAAAACTTCATTACAAAACACTCTTTTTTTTAGTTTGAGTTTTAGTAAGAGCAGGTCTTGTTCCAACTACAACAGCTCTAAGAAACTAACATTTTTGCTACAAATCCAAACCCTAGGGCAAACTTGGGGGATTAAGTCACTTCCATTAAGTAAGATCTTATCCACTCAGCAGTGTTATTTGTGTGTTGGCCACAGCAGTGCTATTGCCAGACAGACTTCACTAAGCCACTGTGCAATTAATGCAACCAACTGTTACATTCACTGCTAACATCCTAGGCAGTAAGATCTAGGACAAATACTAAGAATGTTCTAATTTTTTCACATCTGGGAACATGAAAAAAGGTAATTCATATTTTCAACACACACAACACAGCTTTGTTTTTGTTTGTTTTCTTTTAAAGAGACAATGTTACCATGAACTTGTGTTAGAACATATAAACTAATATAAACATGTTTAAAAACATTAGTGCCTGGATTTATTTTATATGATTAAAGGAAAATTAAAATCCATAGAGCAAATTCAGGTCTCACCCTGTAATATGGAACACATAATAAGAGATCATAAAAATAACACTACTTATTGATTCAGAGAATGTTCAGGCCTTTACTTGTTTAGTAAAAATAAAGATACATTCTTATCTGATCATAACTTTTACAAGCTTTTGGTATGCCCATGGAATTTTCAAGCTAAAAATCCTGTTACATAACTAAGCAGGACACATCCAACTCCACAGTTCTGCATCTTCACCCTAGTGGGTTTTGCTCCTCTCCCCTTTGGGGATCTACATTTTCAATATGCATTTGTTCCTTTCAGATCTCAATTTTAAGGCTGACTACATTTAAAAGCTGAGCATTTAGTTCACTTCACTAAACCATCCAACCTCTGGACTCATTATGAGACCTCTGCTACGTTCCCATTCTCCCTTGCTTGAGCAATTCAAAAGTGATGGTCTTTCCTCCCAGCCATGGAGAAGTGTCTGTCATGACACATGGCACACCCACATTTAAGACATTCCCCAGTAATAGACTGTGCTTTAAAAACAGTATAGGCATTATTCTAATTAAACAGCATTCAAATTGGTCTATATACATTGCACTTGATCAATAACAGCCTTTTAGCTACTTGACTTCTTTTCACCAATTAGAACTTACAAATATATCATTACAACACTGCCTATTGCCTCTGGAGAACACTCAAGCATGTCAACGAATGACTAACTTCATTTGGTATTTAAAATTTAATACTTAATTTAAACAAAGCTGCTTAAATTTTCATGAAGTGCAGTTAGGGGCAACTAAGAAGTTCAACTAACAGCTAAAACCTAACTGAGAGGATGTCAGTGTGCTGTGAAAATAAGGACTTAATCAGTAGATCTGATACTGAAATAACACTCAAAATAACTGCTTATGTTGAACTACACATACAACCAAGTTTTCACTCAACCTTCTCAACCTTATGCATGAGTAGTTTACAACACTCTACCTCTGAGAAGGTACATACTTGTTTCTGTTTTGTTGCAATAATAATAAAAAAAAAAAAAGTCACACATACACACCCACCACCCTCCCTCAATATTGGAAACTGGGGACTGAGGGTGGTGTGTGGCTCCCCCAAACAAACCAACCTTTATATATAACTATGACTTGTATGAGCAATTGCTGTACTGCTTTAAAAAGCACCTTCACTCTGGAAGCTCTAGGAACAACTCACTTTAAAGGCATTTAAACAGAATACTTGGTACCATGTATTCTAACTGGACACTTCCTGCACTTTTTTGAGTTATGTGGCATATCTAATTAGCTAAACCCTTTATTATAACAACTTCAGCTAAGAGGATTTGAAATAAAATAACACTATGTTTGCCCTTGCTAAATCCAACTCAGCTACAGCTATTATTACAAGCTTGAAGCAAATATTTAAGAAAAACACCCACAACCAATGAATACATATAGCAGACCCCTTTATAACTGTGCTAGTCAATGACACCTAATCTACTTTTAAATTCAGGGTTTAAATGCTTTTTAATGCAAGATAAAATCTTCTGCTTGGGTCAATACACATTTCAGCAGTGGCATATAGAAGTTTTTCTAGGATTTATTACTAGGAGGAACATGGAAGTCAAATTGGTATCAGCACCCAAATACTTCCTAAGAAAAGCAGCCTCAGGAGAATTAAGCCAAAAGCCTGGTAGATTCTAATCTAAATTATGTCTTGACAACTCACATTTACAGAATCAGCAGCTTTCCTCACATGCACAGAAGCAAAGAGCTGGCATTTCCCTTTCTGTAGTTATGTGCATTCACACTCAAGCTCAATCCAAAAATACTCTTCTGCAAACAGAACAGTAGCTTTGATATTAAGCTTATTTTATGAGGACCATGGTATGATTAAGGATAACAATGGAATTCTTAAAAGTTCTTTGTGAACAAGTATTTAAAAATAGAAATAGCTAGTTATTTGCATCTTCCTCATAAAGCATAAGTCACATTATTTTACATCCAGGATAAAAGTATGAACCAATATAGTAGGTTCATGCATGCATTCCAAATTATTTTACAATATTACAATCCTGGAATTCCATATAACCTGTACACTTCGTTTACTGTGAAAAAGACCACTCCCCTCTCCCAATTTAAATCCACATTACCACTAGTTTACAAGTGTACTTTCCTTACTGACTTTGTACTCTTTAAAGACACAGCATTTTCTAAAGCTAGTGACATATTTGACTAAAAAGAGACAGAAAACTTTGCTTTGAATTTTAAGTATCTGCAGCTAATCAAGCACTGTCATTTTATCACCAAATGCAGGTAGTATGGATAAAAATCCTTGGATTTAGATGAGAACTTTTAAGAGATTTCTTTGCTTCTCTTCTATGGAAGAACAATAGTCTAAAGATTATTAAAACTCAATTCATTGGTATTTTAAGTCATCATTAGGCTGCACAAGTAACTCTGCAGGACCAAGCTGAGTATAGGACGCACTGCCTAGAGGCTACAGTAATTGAGAAGTCTAGAAGATTACAGGTGCCTTTGCTTTTCTCTTATAACTTGTATGTTAAGGGTATTTAGAGGAAAATTTATCTTAAACTATATTTACTGATATCTGTACAATTACACAATTACACTATCCTAAACTATTACAAGAATTAAAAAATTATGAAATAGTGACAATCTATATTTATCATCATTTATTGTTGTAAATACCAAGCTCCTCAAATAATAACCAGTTACTTCAACTGTTGCAGAGAAAGCTTTATTTGGCTAAGACGAATAATACACACAGCATAAGCTCTAAAATAATTATAGGACTGACTCATTTTATTATCCCTTGGAAAGAACTCTATTTTCACATCTCTACAGTATAAGGCAATATCTGCAAGCAGAATTTGTGTGCAACATCAGCTCTTGGTTCTTCCAAACAAAACAAGTTGTAAGTTGTCTTAGAACTGGCTCTAGCTACCAAAGAAAGGCCAGCACAGCTCCAAGCTTCTGTGCGCTGCTCTCCTCTGCACCACCCCCCACACATGAAGCATATTCCTAACCATTCATGGATACTGGTTGCATGTACTTCACCAAAAGAGAAAATGTTTCCCTCATTTAAGTTTGCAATTCAAACTTATTTCAGTGGGAGAAAAATTAAATAGAATAGAAAAATCTTGCAAGTTGAAATGGACTGGACCAAACTTTCTCCCATGCATAATAATTCCTCAAATATGTCCACAAATTTACATGCATAAATGCCAGTACTCAAAAAAGCCTCATTCAGTCTCGGCAATCAAATGACCTGCGATACCATGAGTATACACAGATTTCACAGTCCATCTTTCTGGAAGCTGAGGCCATCCACAACAATCTCAACACTGTGTACTGGTATCAGAGCTTAAATATAATGTCCACTTCCAAGACCTATTTGAATGTCAATATTAATTGCACTGTCACATGCATGTGTCACCAGGCACAGGGGCTCACTCAAATACAAAGAGGAAATTATGACAGCATTGGTCAACACCAAAGTAAACAACAACTGCTGTCTTTGTATGTAAGATTTTGTATTTTCTTTTAGTCATTACAATGAATGAATAAGCTTATTTTACAATGAAACACCACCTTATAACCCTTTATTTCTACAATCACTAATACCATCATCATCTTGTTAATTGACTCCACCAACAGATGCAACATCTTGCAGCCCATAAAAGGCACGCTAAACAAGGGAATCTATGTTAGAGCTATTACACAAAAAGGATGAGGAGCCGCACTATCCCTTTGCAAATAAAAACTCATACTCGACTCCCAAAAGTTTCTCAAGGTCAATAATTTAGAACTGAAGTTAACAACTATGAGAGAGGATTTGTAGAGACTAGAAATAAACCATCTTATTTTTAAAGATTTAAAAACTAATTTCAAGATGGTACTAGACCTGAGGCTCATTGCCCATTATCAGGCAGTTCAAGATCATGAACACTTTCACCACTTCCATGACAACTGGCCTATCAATACTAAACTTTCCTTACAAGGGGATGTTGTTTAACTCTGTATCTAATGCCTAAACTACATTGACTCTGATGTGGTATGCAAATCAGCATGATTTGCAAGCCAACTAAGTATTCTGGTAACCATATCTTCAAGGACATGTTCAGTAAAGACAAAAACAAAAGCACCCATATAGGGAGAAAAGGACACTAAAGAAACCGATTAAATACTCAGAATTCATTGCAAAGTACGAGAGAATGACACTCAAAATGTTACACAACTGCGTAAAGCTGCAATATGCTTACTTTTTAAACAGAATCTAAATCCACCTCCTCGAATAAGGTAGAAAAACCTAAGAAAGTAAAACAAAGAGCAACAGGGATAAAAAAAATTAATCCAAGAGATCGAGTGCACCCTCAGAAAATGTGCAGATGACACTAAGCTGAGTGGTGCAGTTGACACACCCCAAGGATGGGGTGCCATCCAGAGGAACAAGCTCAAGAAGTGGTCCCATGGAAATCTCATGAGTTTTAACAAGACCAAGTGCAAGGTGCTGCTCCTGGGTCAGGACAAGCCCTGGTACCAGTCCAGGCTTGGAGATGAACAGATCCAGAGCAGCCCTGCCCAGAAGGACTTGGGGGTGCTGGGGGATGAGAGACTGGACAAGACCCAGCCATGGGCACTCACAGCCCAGAAACCAAACGTGTCCTGGGCTGCATTCAAAGCAGTGTGGCCAGCAGGGGAGGGAGGGGATTCTGTCCCCCTGCTCTGCTGAGACCCCACCTGCCGTGCTGCAGCCAGCTCTGTGGTCCCCAGCACAGGGAGAACATGACCTGTTGCATTAGGAGGTGGTTAAAGTCATTAAATTGTGTATCACTGGATTTTCAAGATATAAAAGCATATACAAGCCCAAGGGGACACTGAACAAGTTGGTAGAAAAGCACAACTCTACAAGTCACTGAAATTACAGAAATATCATTTAGCTATGGAAGACCCAGTTGCATGCTGAGGCAAGTGGAGAAGCTTCACAGACATTTATCCCATCCTTGTGGGATGTTTCTTGGGAATTTGGTTTGGTTACTGGCAGAGACAGGACAGTGGTACAGATAAAAATTTGGCTTGGCCTGGAGAGACAATAGCTCTTCATGTTTCTGTACCTGAAGACATTTCAAAAAGGTTTACAGACAGGAATTTCAGCTGCTAATAACAAGTTTCATAGACATCAGCACCCATTGGAACACCAGCCAAACATCGTACCATGAAATAACTAGTATTCTGTGATAACTCATGTCCACAGTTTATCATCTAAAATGAAAGCTGACCAAAAGACTGCTTTAATAGTTTTACTTTATACCTGGGAAACTTTACTACAGTATTCTAGTTAGAGGAACAACTGCTCCCCTCATTTGAGTATTCATAATTAAGATGAAAGCAATGAAAGCAATGTGTGGCCTTTTATGCATATGAACTTGCTAGTCAAATACGAAGCTGGGGATAAGGGGCACTTTTGAAAGGGACAACACTGAATTCTTGAAAGTCTCTGACAGGAATTACACCTGGGAGAGGCAGAATTGAGCCTCAGTCTACATTCCCATAGGTGCTCTGTATATTCCAGCAAAACCTCTTCTGAGATCTGCTTGATATTGACATACATGTCTGCAGAATTCAGTAGCTCTGTCACCAAGGGATTCTGCCCTCATAGTACTGACTGCAAAATGGAGTGTCCGTGTGGAAAAGAGGCTGTATTAGGAAAGAGGAAAATTACCCCACAACAACTCCAAATATAGCAATTCTGACTCTGCAGGGAGTGTTTTCAATCACGCCTGACAATTTTGATTTTATAAGTGGTCTATTATCAGAGTCACGCAAATGACTACAACTTCTTACGAGTATCCATTAGAGGAGAGACAAATGCACCGAAGTTCAGGACACCAGGAGCCATACAAGGAAGTCAGAATATATTGCAGGCTGAGGTACCCTTTTCAGGCCGTAATTTCTTTCATTTGGAAGCACACCTTAGAAATATTATTTTGCTTTCTCTGAACAAAGAGGTGCAGTAACACTGGGTGAGAATCTGTTCTCTTCTGAAGGAGATCCAGGCATGTTTGCCCATACAAGCCACTTGCCTCAAGAGGTCACAGCCTGACTGCCAGTCACAACCTTTTCCTCTTCCTGGGAAGGGAAGTGACAAAGATGTGCCTGGATTTCTCTGTCAACTCAAATTGCTATCAGACAACATACACAAAGTCCAGGTTGAATTCTACAAACAACTATATGAAAGCAGCAGGTCAACCTATAAATGCAGCTAAGGAAAGCAAAGTAAAATTGAAAGCCCTCCGGAAATAAGATTTGCTTCCTCTTCTTGGACACGTTCCTTAACATCTCTGTTTCTGGGATGACAAAAGTATGCCACTTAGTTTTTATTCCACAAAATCACTGGCAATACTGTCATCTTAAACATAATAAAGACTCTTTCCACAAATGCTATTTAGTGGTACTTACTTATATAAAATTCAAACTAATTTACTAATACAAGTATTTCTCAAATACCCAATAAGTCACACAATTACTTTATCCTCCCTCTCAAGAAATGAAGCTATATAATGAGATCTCCTTGGAGCTGGCAGGCTAGGGTTAAGGTCCAGTAGGAAACAGATGGCTGCTGGTTCTTGATGCATCAATGTACAAGCACCTAAAGAGTCACTGGAGGACCAAGGTTTACACCATCCTTCAGCAAAAGTATGTCACAATTAAGGCACTGAACACAAGGCAGCAAGAGATGCATTACACACAAACTTGAAAGATGCAAATGTATCACCAAGCAGATATTTAATTCTGAGTGGACAGGCAACCTTACTGACAGTACCAGAGACTTTGGCAACTTTTCAAATTCAGTGCTAAGTCTTTTTACACCAGAACTAAACATAAAGCCTACATCTGGAGTTTTGAGGGACTCGAAGACTTGTTTAAAGTCATCAATTCAAGCCTTAGATACTAGATTAACTTTTTTTTAAAAGAGTTTTTCTATATTCATGTGATAATATCAACTTACAACTCATGACAGATTTAAAAATAAAGTGTCTTGCTCACTGCCAGAGCTTACCATCTCTCCAGACAAGTCTGCAAAAGCAAATGAACGCACTACACAGTAGGTCTTCGAAATCCAAATTTTTGCCTTAGTCTTCTATCCCTGCTCTGGGGCAATGCAATGCAAACACTCTCAGCAGCCAAAAGAACAAAAGAATGGAGGGCTTGGAAGGTTTTCTTTAAGGTGGTAGCAGCCCTTAAAGAGACAGGATCTCAACAAATCCTTACTGCTAGCAGTGACCTTCACTAAGCCCTTCAGCACATCTTCATTAAGTACAAGGGCTCCACAGTAGCATTTTTAATCAAAATTGATTAAATGTTGCCTACAATTTCATATTACATTCAGTTTCCAACATTCTTTTCTGGAGTTATCCTGACATCTTTCTGCTCCAGCTGCCATCCACAGAGAAGATAAAAGCAAATGCTGACACCTCCACCAAAGCAAAACCTTTCAAACCCATAAGCCAGTAACATTTGGACCCAGCTGCAATGATGCTGCAATCAAGCAGCTGGAACTTCAGAAAATATTCTTCCAGAAAACTCTACAACAGAGATGAAATATGTAAACTCTAGCTATCACAACAAGGCTACCTGAACTCCAAGCCTTACACTGATGGGTCTTACAGTAGGTCAATTAGTAGCACTCAAAAATTTATCTAAGAATGAAGATTTAACAATTTATGCTCACTAGAAGAGGCACAGTGAAAGGATAACATTATCCATTGGACAGTTATACTTCTCCAACCTGTTGCAAAATACTTTAACTAATGATGAGTTCTACAGCAACATTTCAAATTTTTCGAAATGTATGACCACTGCTCAACTATTGATTATTTAGTTACTGAATTTCTTTCTGAATACATAACTTGGGAACAGCTTTTGCACAAGAGGGATTTCTCCAGCCTATCTGCATCACAGAGTCAGTTCACAAGCCTGCTTTCTGACTATCCTCTTCCTACAGCATTTTATTTGTTTCTTGGCTTTAGGCAGGCTCTACATTGAAAGATCTTGTAGTTTCCAGCACAGGAGGAGGACTTGTATGATTATCATCCCATTCGCACCTCAACCATGTTTCTTCTAGGAGTGAATGAGTGGGGGAAGGAAACACAATCCATCCAGTCGCATTTGGTAGAGAGGAACCTCGAATATGTGTCCCTTCGTAGAACATTAGTGATGAACTTGTGCTTTTTAGACACACAGAATTCTTCACAAGTGGATGCACAGGTAGGGGGATGCTGACATGTAACCTTAGTGCCTTGCCACACGAGAAACAGAAATGAAAAAGCTACTGTGCCACGTGCAACACCAGCTCTTCATTGCACACCTGTAACTCAAGCAGCCATCTCCTCCCTTCCTTCAGCTCTCCAAGTCCTTGCAGACCCAGGACTCTTTGGATACTGACAAAGGTTTCTGAAGCACAATCTACTTTTTTAGAGTGATCATTCATTTCACACAGTAAATTAACTCTCTGTCACTGTCGGGTCTCTGTTACTTCATTAGACCATTTGCTGAGTTTCAGGACCTAGCTGCTGACCCTCTTTGGTTAAGTCTACACTTGAGCTTGGGGCACAGTGCAACAGAAAAGGGTCAATACAGCAAATCCTGCTGCAGAAACCTCAATGGCCAAACTATGTATTCTGAATGAAGTTTTACAGGATGTTTTACTTTTGACTGGCTGTTGTCTGGTTCTGTGGACTTAATATCTATTTGTAACTGGTGTATGTAATTCCTTTCAATTTCATCTGAAAGGAATTCTATTTGTGTGCCTGAGAAGCTTCACATCGAACAAAGAACTGTGAAATGGGACAATCAAGAGATGCACTCCAAAAGAACACTTTGATCTGAACTAAACTGCTAATGGGAACGGCCATTAAGAGGCTCTAGGTGATTAAGCAGATTCTGTGTAGTTTCAGGCCTATGGAATGAGGGATAGAGTCCTCTTTTCCTCCTACTTTTTGTCCATTGAAGAAACTTTGTTGCTATTAGATAGTATTGCTGAAATACAAACAATGTGAACGTTAAGGTTTAGGCAGGTACAGCCATTGCATCTATGGTTCATTTGAGCTATGGAGCAATACAGTTTGAAGCTTTGTGCTATTATCCAACTAATTTTAACTGTGGTACCAAAAAGCAGATTTTCAGTGGCATAAACAATGGCACCAAGAGTATTTTTTCACTGGATGACAAAGCCAAGCACTGGAATGAAACAAGTCACCCAGTGACAGGGAGCCCCACTGATTTGGAACAATGCGAACAGCTCAAGTCTATCTTGCAGCCCTCCAGTGGACTAAGAAGCCACTGACCTGAATAGCAGAGTAAAACAGTTTTAAAAGTTTGCCTTCCCACTACAGAATGCAAACCTAAAACAGCAAACAAATCTCATCCATTAAAACAGATTGTTTTGTCTTTTCCTTACTCTACTGCATAGACAGTTTGTGCATGAACTATTTAACTGCGGTTATTTTCGACAAAGGTCACATCAAGATGGCAATCTGAATCAGCTAGAGACTTCCTCAAATTGCAGGCACCTGGAAGTTGTTTGTACCTTCTGAAACTGGCATCTAGAATATTCTCAACTTTAGAAACAGGCTACATAAATCTGAATTTTCATGCCACAGAAATAGAAAGGAAGCCACAATCTCTCTCATGAGAAAGCCACAACTGAAATAGTTCCCAAGGGAAAACTGTAATCATGAAGGTTATTTTTGCCTCATTTTAATTTTCAATTTCAGTCAGCAACTGCAGAACAAAATGGACATGTTAGACAAGGCCATTAAAAAGCCAGTCTCTTGTTTATGAAAACTTACCAGGTCAAGCTACATGCAGTGTTTTTCCTCATATTGAGACAAGTGTATATCTCGTTTTTAACAGCCTTCCGACAGTTTACTTATTCTTTTTGTCCCACACAGAGCTCCAGGCGTTTCAGCAGCATGGTAAACTAGTGAACATCTTTAAAATAATCATCAAGTCTTTCTCACTGCATATAAGCTACTGCCATTTCAATAAAAGCCTTGACAAAAGGTCAAAAATGGTATAAGAGGTTTCAGAGAGGCACAGTTGTAAGATGACTTTGTAAAGGAAGGGCCCCTTAGTTATCTATCCCTGTTAATTATCATGTGGGGACAGACATCGATTATCTGTGCAAACACAGAAAAGGACAGTGAAGCTTTTGAAAAGGAGCACTGAGGCAAATAAGCAATTATTGATTCGTGTGTTTGGCAAACATTTTCACCCACTCACGAGAAGGAGAGTTTAAGAGGATTTTCACTACACAGTAATAACAGAGGCAGCCTCTCCAGCTCATAAAAGGGAAGTCAGAACATAAGCCAGATGCAAAACTCCAACAAACACTGATTCACAGCTCCAGTCACACTCAAAGTCATGTATGAAATGAGCAATTCAGCCATCCAATAAGCCAAGAAGGGGAAAGAGAGGGCAATTATGTCTCTGTTCAACAGAGCGCCATTTAAAGTATTCCTTCTGATTCAGCATCAACCCTTGTGATCAGTATTCTTGGCCTACCATCAATGAATTTAATTACACAATTATTGAAAAAAAATGCAGCGCTCTCTCTTCCCTGCTTGCCCACAACCAGTCCAATACAAGTTACAGGAATTAGTCAGAAAGAACGTGTAGAATAGCTACCTCTACTTTTGCTTTTGAAGTTCAAGTCACAGAAATGTATGGATATTAGCTCAAGCATTACTGAAAATTACATGTTTCCTTTAACTGGGCAAATGGAGCTTAACCTTCTCTATTAATTGATACAATGTGAGGGGCCATGAAAGATGCACCAAGTTACTTAACAATCATCAGTTACTTATTTGAGATTCTGAGATATCAGCATTAACTGACAGCTGTATGTTTGGATCCATGTCATCTAGCATGGTTTTGTCCAGTTGTTGGATCTTCCTCTTCTGTTGAGCATACAAAGGGAAACTGAGTTTCAGCTCCTCCCTAATTCTGCCTTCTTTCACCTCCACACACAGCTAGCATGCTTTAGCCGCTCTGCTAACAAACACACTTGCTATCCCACAGCCAATGCCTGCTTAACTCCTTTTTTTTGCTACTTGAAACAGCTGCACTAACTAATTAATACAGATACTGTAGCAATAAGCACAAAGTTCCTACCAATCAAGCTGACATAAGTGTACTTTAAAGACAATGTTCTTAAACAGGAAGGAATTCAATGCAAAGGAAAGAACGGGCCTTAGCCACGTTAAAACAATACTCTTCTACTGTGGACTGACGCATTAGTGACTGGTTTGGGAATGAGATGCCCTCTTCCCTTTAGGCCAGGTTTGGGCTTTTGCCTCCTACATTTGGGAGCTGGTGGAGGGGAGGGAGACTATGAGAAGGCAGCAAATAAGGAAGTAATGGCTCTCTTCTTTCAACTTGTGCCATCTTCCATAGACAAAATATTTATTTGCTTTTGCTGTTACAAAGTGAAAATGTTAAGCAAGATTCAAGACACAAATACCTTCCTTAACATAATAAGGATGTGCCTCATTTTCAATGCTGACCATTTCAGAAGGCTTTTGAAAGAGACACTGTTCTTTCAGATGCCCACATGGCACTATCCACCCCCAAGAGGCAATTAATTTTGGATCCTGACCGATGCCCTGATGTGCCAGGTATATCAGCTACGCATTAAGCAAAGGACTTCATTAAAGGACAGGAATTTAATTGAGTCTATATTCAGGTATGTCTCTGAAAGCTAGAGGGTAAGGCAGAGATGTAGGAACTAAAAATGTTTTAAAGAACACACGTACGACCTCTTTCTCAGAAATTCAAGTTGTGCAGCCCACATTTAACTCTCTTCAACACACAGGAGCCAGTCAGACTACAGGTTCCCTGTTCTGAGCACAGGAAACTCCATCACACAGCCACTATTTCAGCAAAAAACTTTCACACCAGCTCTAAAAAGTCAGGGAATAGGAAAATAACCACAGATATCCAAAGAGATTGAAAAAGTGCAATATTATCAGACAGAAAGCCTCTGTACAACTTGACTAACCATTTCTAGTCTTAGAAACAACTACAACTTGGAAGTCAGATCACAGCATGTTGACAGGGAGAAGCACTGGGAACAGCAAGGGTGCAACAGTATTCATTTTCACATTTTCTGTGTAAGCCTAAGAGCCTACTCTTAAGAACTTCTTTGATCCTGTTTAGAACTTTGTATATCTGCAACAAATTATTAACCTCATTCTTCAGTTCCTTCTGTGCCTTCAGCCCAGTCAGTATGGCTGTTCTACTACATCATTTTTGTCTACTTTTTTCAACTGCACATAAGCATAAACATCTTTTTACTTCTCCATCCATTCCACTAACCATTTTTTCCACTCTTACCTTTATCAGATACCATCATAAAGCCTCCCTTTGGCAAGGCCAATTTTAAAGGAAAATATAAACTTACCTCATTACTACACAGCTATGTTTAATAGATAATTCAGAACCATTTTCAAGCTATTAGACAGTTATCAGTTTCATACATTTGACTAAGGGACAATTTCTTCCACCAGCCTGAAATTTCACAGTACCATCTTTATTTTCCCTCTAAGACATGGGCCAAAATACTTCCAATGGACTCAGAACTCTAACCAAACCAACCACAAAAGCAAGGCACCCAGTTGTAACACCATGCTTAAATTAAAGGCAATGAGCAAAGCATATGGGTTGTGGTTTGCTTATTTCTTCTGGCAATATATTCCTAATTTTAGACACTTGAATGCTGTTAACACTAGATAAACTGCACACATAGCAACTACTGAAGTAGATGTCATTTGAAAAAACTCAACCATACTCACTTTCTGTGCTAAACTCAAGGCAGCATTTTAAATATCACAGGGAATGACAATTCTAATTGCATACTGCAGAATTAAATCCAAGATTGCTGTAAAAGCAACATTTCAGAGCATGTTAACTTTGAAATTACTGTTAGCCCAGGGAATAAACTCAAGTTAGCTCTTTCTTAACTCTGCTTCAGTTTTTCAGCTATATGAGCTGCTCCTTTTGGAAATGTACCTTTACATTAATAATGTCAGCTTCTCCTTCAACATACTTTACTAGGAGGGAACAAACAAAATTTAGATGATTTGGCTGTCTATTTAAAGGTTTAACACAAAATTTCTGCTTCACGTCTCTAATTGCTTCACCAAGAACAACTTCTGACCACAAAGGAGAAAAAGTACCTGGGAAGAAGTCAGCCTGCAATTAGTTAATAATTCATTTTCATTCAATAGCATACATTTGCCAGTGCAGGAAGTTTTCATTGACCCTCCTTAAGCAGAGAAAACTGTCAGCAAAATAACCACCACTTCCAAATAGCTTTATTTTCCTATAGCTGTGACATTTCTTTAATTAAAAAGTGGGATTAGTAATCTCATCTGAACACAACAAGACGATTACCTAGAGATAAAGTTCAACAAATCTCTTGAGATCAGTATGGCCTTATATATACATCTTGTGCAGCAGACCTGGCAGATCAGAGACTACAGCAAGGGGACTAACCACAAATGGGTTTATTTGCTGGGGTCCTTGTGGAGCTAAGACTGTCAGTGACCTCCTCGCACAACTAAGCTGCTCTTTCCACAGAAGCCCAAGTCATATAATTTCACTGGGAGTGGCAGGAATCTGAGGAAGAGTGTAAGAAAAAAGGTAATTAAGGTCAAAATAGTTAACAGTGACTTTTTCTTGAGTTGTGTCATCAAGGTCGTACTTTGCATTACAAAATTAGGAATTCTAACCAAGTTCCTTTCCACTTTCTTGCTCTTCTCTTCAGGGAATAAAAAAACACTAGATCTATCTAGGGCAGGGACTATTAACAGCTTGTGTCTCTGATTTGAGCACATTATCCCTGTAAAGCAAACACGTGAGCAGCACAGTACATTAAAACACAACCCACCTTTATGTTCCTTTCAAGGGTCAGTTCTCTCTGTGACCTCACTGCACTTCCAATCCCAAGTCTCCTGCATCATATACCCATTATCTCCCTTCCATTTTTCTGCCTAGGCTTGTCCTTCTTCTGCTGTGCTTTAAAACAAGAAAAGCTTCCTTTTGGCCTTGAAATTGGTGGTTGTTTCAGGGAAAGAGTACATTTTTTGTCAAATGGCCTGTGAAAATTCAGGCTCCCTTGGATCTGTTTATCTGCCTGTGCACATTAATAGAACTAGTTAGTTCTGTTAGTTCTGTTTCAGTGTGAGACCTTAACCACAACAGAAACAGCAGCTTTTGCAGTAGGTAGGTAGTGTGGTGCCTTCCAGTATGTCTGTAAGCAAACTGACCCTCACCCTTAATTGTGTCAGTTACTTTCTTCCTTGATTTTTCCTTTCATCCTTCATTAATGGTCTCACATATACTCCCGGCTGCCCCTAGCCAGCTATTGCTGCTTTCTCAAGTATTACGTCTCATATCAGTGCCAAACTTGAATATATTTGGGCAGAACCAAGACAAGGACAGCAGAGCTTTTTCTCCAGAACTGTACTTCAACTACTACAAGCTCAGCAATTCGCACAGATGTCCTGTCTCACTGGTTAGAGACTGTTTGACTGGTCTCCAGAACAAGCAGGTTTTACTTGCTTCTCCCTCCCTTTCCCCCAATATCAACAGTGCAACATAAACAGATTTTAACTTGAATCCTGGCTTTATTCTCAAATTTTCTGCAAAAGAAATGGATGCCTGGGTGAGAAACGCACCACTCAAATATACTTAATTCATTCTTGGTTTAAATGTGGCTGGCAATACTGCCCTTATACTGTATGCTGTTCAAAAGCTAACCAACCCCTAACACAGCACTGGGAAACCAATAAATATTGATGTTTCAAATATAACTCAAACATTTTCAGATGTTTGTCACCTCTGACATCCAACTGCACTAGGGAAATATAGGGTTATTTTGTTTCTGATAATTAGCTCTCTACCAGTCAGCTTTCAATACGGAATACATTTCATTCCATTATGACATTTAGCTTGACATGGAAAAATTATTTCATATATTCAGTCAATTTCTTTTCCACAAAGCAGGAGGAATGCAGCTAGTACACAGTAACATTATAACTCTCTCATATCATGTGAAGAAGCACCCCTTTATCTCCTTTTGGGTCCTTTCTTGGAGGTTACACGACAGTTCAGAAAGCTTCTTATTAAAGCCGCAATTTTCGTCCACATGACTGGCAAAATAAAGAGTGGAATA
The DNA here is from genome assembly GCA_013399915.1 of Illadopsis cleaveri. Lineage (NCBI taxonomy): Eukaryota > Metazoa > Chordata > Aves > Passeriformes > Timaliidae > Illadopsis > Illadopsis cleaveri. The sequence goes on along the minus strand of VXBB01016803.1, from coordinate 35,377 downwards.
ATTTAGGTCACTTATCACAATTAACTTCCATTTAAGTCCTTCAGTGTCATATATTCTTCCACGGGTGTTTTGTGTTTAAATCCTAGCCTACTATGCTGTGGAAAGCTTTCCTCACCTGAGAACACATTTTGTCTTTTCAATCTTAGTTATCTATTGTTTGTGAAAGGAAAATATATCATTTGGTCCCTTTTTCCTCCTTGGGATTTGATGATTTTTACACTTGGCTTCATTTAACTTTTATTACCATGGCAGAACTAACATGATGCTCAAGTGACAAAAATTAATCCCTAAGAAATTGAACACTAGAGTGTATTTGGGCCTATTTAAAGAAAAAAAGCTAAAAAAAAAAAAAAAAAAAGAAGAAAACTACCTAATTTGTTCTCAATATATCTAACAAAGCAGCTTACACATCTGCCTTTTTTAATATTACACAGTGAATTAATCGATTTCTACTCCCAAAATACCTCTGATGTAACATAGTAACCAGTGCCACCTGACAAAACCAATGCCATCTACTATAATCCACTAAGGCATTAAATGAAAACTTTACATTAACTCTAAACAATGACTCAATTGAGACAGGACCAGGTGTGATTAAAATTGCCACAAAGAGGATTCAAAAACTAGGTAATGCAGCATTAAGGCTATCCGTACAACCCTTATTTATCAGTGCAGCCAACATGCTGCATTTCTCAAACTCTGCAGGGCTTTTCCACAGGACCCACTACTTATCCGTGTGCACATAATGGACCTCCTGTAGAGATGAACACTGATGCTTCATCATTGAGCTTATTGTCTGCTGGACCTCTGTCTTATTTACTGAAGAAAAGGAACAAAAGAAGGGATAACACAAGCAGAGACAACAATCAAGACAGTGAAAAGCCACTCTGGAAAAAGATGCCTATCTCTCCTCTAACATTCATCCCTCCTGCGGTTAAACAAGTCTCATTAAACTAGGAGATCTCAAACTTGAAGATTTTGTATCCCACCTCTCAAGTTAGAACAGGAGCCAGAGCCCAAAGTATTAGCAAAAGAGACAAGTGGGAGTGAGATTTCCACCCCAAGTAGTAAAAATACTTCACAAAGAAATAAATTAAGGCCTAAGATACTATTTTGGCTGCTCAAGACCACAAAAACTCTGCTTTCATTTGCTGCTGTATCAACAATTAACAAAGCTTCAGCATATGCACAGAGAGCATCGACCTCTGGCAACCCAGACAATTTACAGACTGCACATTAAGTGCTCCACCTGAGAATAAAGGTATATCCATCCTTGATTACCACAAACACAGGGTTCTGCGATTTCTTTTCACTGCTTAAAGGACATATTCAGCATTATGGAGAGCAGCACCTTCTTGCTCTTTGAACCCACTCATGTGGGCACTCATGTTGCCTCAGTGGACATGAACTGCAAGTCACATCCTGCTCATGAACTTGCCTACAAGCAGAAACACCAAGGTTGCCTAGCCACCCAGTTAGCAAGTGCTCTTGCAAAAGGGTTTTACAGCTTTAACTTTCTAACAGTGGGCTAACACAGTGGAGATAGCAACATGGACAAATCCATTCCAAAAGTATACTCTAGAAAAAGATGAGATTTTAAACACATTATTTCTCCTATTTTGCTACATAACAAGATCTTCCATAAAAACAAAGTTTAAATTGCCATGTTGGTATATAACCAAGACAGTAGGTAGTCAGGTCCTTTTGCTACAAACTGCTCATTGCTTTAACAGATACACTGCTGCTTGGAACAAATACTATTTTTAGTAATCAAAGACTCCAAATTTTTTCAAAACAACCTTGCAAAAACAAATATTCCCAGGCTCCCTGGAAAACCAAACAAAAACAAAGCAAATAAGAGCACAACTATTTATACATCTGCCAAGCAAATACTGTACAGTGAAAGATATAGTAAAAAAAAGGGAAGATATTGAGTAAAAAAACTAACCCTCAGTTCTTGTGGGAGTGATGGGTGGAGTGTGGAATCCCTGCAGCCCCTCAACACAGTACCCTCTACAGTGGAGAGTTACTGCCTGAAGTTAATCAAATCAATGCTACCATTTTTACCCATAATATCCCATTACATTTACTATATTTGTGTATGGTAACATTCATTTTTCTGACAAATCAATGCATTAATATATGTATTTCACCTTTCCAATGCAAAGCTTTAGAATTAGGTATAGCATTATGAAAGAACCACTCTTCATTAGCAGCTGGCAAATGCTAAACCACAGGGATTCAACTGCACCATCCCTGCTTCAACACACTGGAAAAGGCCAATTTTTAGTTAGCAGTTGTGTTAGTTGACACCAGTTATCCAAAAAATGTGCACTGTTACTCAAGGAAGAAGGAAAATTTGCTTATCTCCGTTTTCATGGCACTGCCACAGTCATCTAACAACAGTAATCTACAACACTCTCACATATTAACAGTTTTTCCTATATTTTTTTCCCATTACACAAATTTTACACACTCAAACAAGCTCACTTTTCTTTACCTCAAAGGAAAGCTGATAGCTTCTAAACTTTGATTTGTGGCCAGGCAGAGAGCAAACCCTTTTAGATAGTAAATCATCCATTCTTAAATGTTCAGGTTATCGTTCCTTTCTATGTACAGACATGACAGAGGCAAATCTACTGCTCCTTGAAGAAGTTGGGGGAAAAAATTACCCCTTTTTAACCTCACAGTTACTGGTTCTAATTGCTACTGGTTTAAAATTTCGATTCAGTAGAGTCAGGAGATACCACTTCCACTGAGAAGTTCTTCAAAACAAACAAAAAAAACCCCCAACACAACCCACAGTCCCCTTTTCCAGGGAGTTAAACTATGCTGTAACAATAATTGTCAAGAGAGAATCAGACTTCTCCATGCTGTCTATTTAAAGCACTGCAAAGCAAACTCACAAAGCCTGACACAAGTTTTCCTCTGAAGCTGTCTACTATAAAGTCGAATGCAAGAAAAAGCAGCAATATCCGAAAGGGGTTACACCACTCAGTTATGTAAGTCACAAAGGTTCAAATTTAGATTTATATTTAGTTTGTCAATTCCCACCCAGAGTTCAACTCAGTAAACTGATCTGTTTTTAGCTTTTGACTCTTTTGGACATTTCCTTCCTTCATCTGTGTAAATGCGTCAGAGCTTCTAAAATGTTTCCCTTTGGCTAGGGTAGGATGCATCTGATTCCAAGCTTAAAAAAAAAAGTTAACACACACACACGCCGAGTGGTTATTGTTGGCTGAATTACACCCTTGTTCTGAGTTAAGCATAAGCAAATTTGACTCCAATCCCCACGCTGCACTAGAAAAGATACTGCTTCTTCCGCTGACGGGCTAAAGCATGTCATGGCTAAACTCTACAAGAATCACAACGAGATCAACCATATTTTATCACCTATAAGCAGGCTTGACTCGCGTCTCCTGCCTTGGTAATTCAACAGACAAACAGTAGAATTTTCCCAAAATGGGGACAGAAATGAAGTTCAGTTTTGTAACTTTCTGCTCAGCCACCACGTCAAGAAATTCAGTCAAGTACAACTCCTTGTTTTTCTTCCAAAGACAGCCTTCCACTACATGGAAACTGGCAGAAACTGGTATCTTAGTTTTTATTTATTTATTCATTTAATATAAAGCATTAACAAGCCAATGTCCTAGTTCTGGCCTGGAGAGGACACTATTAAGACCCGGAGTACCACCTCATGTCATTTTCTGGGAACAAGGGGAAGAGCTCACTCCCAAGTCAGGGCAGAGGGAGCGGTCAGGGAACGTCAGGGGCTTCCACAATGGGTGAGCAATAACATTTATTTTCCTGCACACCCTGTCATTCGTATAATTGCTGTCTGTTTTCTTATCTCGTTACTATTCCCAGAAAATTGCTCTTACTTTAACCCATAATCTTTACCTTTTGTGCTTTCAATTCTCCTCTCCATCCCGCCATAAGGGGGTACGGAGGGGAAGTGAGCAAGTGGAGTGAGGAGACCACCATTCCTAAACGGGGACAGCCAACCATCAAGTCATTAGATGAGCCATTATCATGTTTCCATCTGAAAAGGTGCAACTGTCCTAATAAATTTTGGTTTGGCTTGCCTCTGTTGTCCTTACAGAAGCCTGACTCACATGATACCCTGTCAGTTAAATAATGCACAGCACTGATTTCTTCTTTGAACTTTACAAACTATGGCAAATCCAAGCCTAACAACTATCTTTAAGTACAGAAAACAAGTACTTAAGGCACAGGAAATGTGACTTTAAGACGTGTAAAAACCATAATCTACTGCAGTAGCTTTTTCATTCTTCTAGGACCAACCCTGTGCACAGTATCAACCAAAATGAAGTTGCTGACTAACATTAATAACGCAAATAAATAAAGACAGGGATAAAAGCTTTGAGAGTAAAGCTTTATTAAAAAAATAAAACAACAATAGCTATTCAGTTTTTATTACTCTATAGTAAAAGACAGAAAGAGGCCTCTAAAGATGGGGTTTGGCATCTTCTTAAGTCTGATGTTCAACGTACTGTGTGCTATCGACTTCTGTGCAGAACAGGACAACACAGGCAATTTATTTCTATTCACTTTGATTTGCTGACAGCTTTCTACATTTTTTTTCTGTGCTTTCAGCTGCTACCTGGAATTCAAGGAATAGGAGAATTACAAAGGGCAAAGACACTTCAATCTTGGCCTACAGTTTTTAGAAGAGGATGGAGTATTTCACGATCTCAGAAAATGGTATCATCTTTGTACTCACTGGTGCTTAACCCAACATGCCCAGAAGTCAGTGGCATGGTAAACACTTGGAAGTTGAAGAACTTACTACCTTAAGGCCAGTAGAAAATTATATCCAACACTGTACAGCCAAGACTACATAATGGATATGGTGAAGTCCACTGTGTAGCATAGGAAGTTAGCCAGGTAATATTTGGTATTTAAAGACTCTATTTATCTAATTCACTTCTCAGGATGTTCCTGATGTATCCTCCCTTTACCTAGGACACACTTTAAGAAATGTCACCTGATTTCTTCCGAATATTTAATATCTATTTGGGCTCTGAAAGCAAGCAGCCCCCAAGACTTCAAATACTTCTGCTTTCATTAAATTTCACCAATAACATTTTTCATTTTTTGATGGCCTCAAAATTATTAACCAGCTATGTGACCATCACAAACGTTAGTGAATTGCCTTTGACCAAATGCCTTGATGAAGTATGTCACAACGCTAAAGGCTCCCAAAAAATTACCCACAAAAATGCAGAACTTCTGTATAAAGCCTAAAAGTTTTGGATTTTGAATCACTCTTTTATGCAATAAGTGAGGTACAGACTAGACAAAAACAAGTAGGTATTTACCTGATAGGTCCCTGTGAGCCCTATCTTTCTGTAGTATATTTTCCTGTTCATTTTTAGCATTTAGGAAAATCTGACTTTACTATAACCCTGGATCCTCAGACTCTAATTGCTAAGCAGCCATGCACAAATCTAACCACAAAAATCACTACTGGTTGTTTACACAGTCGGCAGACACCTCAGGAATAACTATTACTGCTCATACACGCACTATGACTACAAGAAAACATGAGTAATTAAGCTCCGGGTAGTTTCACAGATGACTAGAATGCATTGGGATTACTCACAATAGCCCTGTTCAGTGCCTGCTGCCCAGAATACTTTCTCCAACTTTTGAACAAAGAAATTTGTCATGCAAACTCAAGTTTTTGAAGCCACATGAAATATTTAGTTTGACAGTGTATACATGCACACACGTATCCTCATGCACACTAGTAAAACAAATCTTCCTGAATCTCAGACTCATGTCAGACTATTACACATGCCAATAACATCATCCTGACTCTTGCACAGATTTGTGGGAATTATCCAAGCACACTATACTACACCTACAGCATAAACATAAAGCAAAAAAACCCCTGACATATACTGAATGCTGGAAGCCTACACTTTTCTCCCTGTACTTTCCATCTTGCTTCCTCAACATCTTGGGCCCTGAGACAAAAACCAAAACAAACAAATAAACAACAACAACAAATCCATCTCCCTGTAAAGATTGCTTTCTCTTCCCATCATAATTATAAAACACTAATGCCTACTTCAGTTCTTCAGTAAGGTCCAGATTACAAAACATCATACTCAGAAGTACCAGCAAAAGACATGGTTCAGCACTGCTCAGTGGGAAAACCTGTCACATATTTGCAGTTGTTTATATCAAACAGTGCTACTGCCACTTATACAAGGCAGCAACACAGGAGATTAAACAAATTTCACTAAATTATTTCAGAAGATTCCACTCAACAGCCTTGAAAAACAACCCTATTTTTTAAACAAATGCACAATTAGGCAATTTCAGATGACTTAGAGCAGCTATTTAGCAGAGAAACCACTGGAATGGGCTTCATATCTTTAAAACATAGTCTTGTCGCTCAGACTGTTTTGTGAAATTTTGTGGACACAACTCATTTATGACCCTCCTCTTTGTGTATCCATACAACAACCTACTCTAGAGGCTGAAAATCAGATGCTTTAATGTACTGTAGTGTCTACTGCTAAAAGCACTTGAGTTGTTCCCTGTCATTTCAATTCCTCCTCCTCACTACTGGGTAAGTGATCTGTTTTCTCAAAACAGCAGTATCCTTCCTGAAGGAATATGACTCAGCTTTGCAGATCATCAGTATTACTTCACCAGTAGTCTACTTTTTGATTTTACCGCACTGAGAAAAATGTTAAGTTAAACAAAGATCCTTCTCCAAATCAGGCAATTTTTTTTTCATGAGAACAACAAATACATGTAACCATCTTAGTCATTAAACTAAAATAGCCTGCTGTGACCTCTGTGGGGTTTTTTTTACCTCATAGACTTTTTTTTAAAGATTAAACTTGGTCATTACCAACATCAAGTAGAAAAAAATTGTTTCCCCTGTTCTCTTTAAAATTATCACTCACTTTCCTTCGATCACCACTGCATTTCCAAAATTTCAATGTGTCTTTACTATTTTAACACACTTGCTGACCATGAACAGCTATTTCAGTGATCTTACCTCCTTCTTGAAGAGGCAGACCAAAAAATCACTATGCAGTTTCACCCTATTAAACTGATCTAGCAGTCTGCACCTAAACATTTTTTGACACTAGAATTATTTTAGTTTTGTTTTCAATTGAAAAGGAAAAGAGAAACATTCTCTCTATATACTGAGGCTAAGGAAAGTCCTGTCAGTCTTTCTTCAGATTTTATTTACCTAGATAGTGATTTTACATGCAAAAGCTTTTGGAAGTCATGTGATATTTCAGGTTGAAATTCACCTGCTTCTGTTAGGTTGCTGTGGGACACATTTGACTGAAGACAAACCACTTCTATAAGAAACATTTACTACCCATCTGCACAGTGACTGAGCTTCACAACTGATGAAAGCCTCGGCTGTACCAAGTCTCTTCCTACTTCTGTCAGCTCCTTTCTGAGCACATCAGCGCTTCATGCCAGCTCAAATGTACTCCTTCCAAGAATGGACCTGGCTTTTCTCTAACTCCCCTTTTACCTTCCACTCCAAATGGGCATTTAGTTTATCCAGTGTCAGCTATCACAGATGTTACAAGTAATTCTCTATCCTCTCTTAGAAATATTCATGACTTCTGCCTCCAACTGATTCAAACACACCCTAACCTCTAACTTGATCTCTCCTTGTCTATCTGCAGAGAAGAAGCTTGGCTGTTTCACACTAAGCCAAATTGCACAACAGCTGCTGCATTTCACACTGAAGCTCTCTACCCTCAACTTCATTGTTCCAGGGAATGTTAATTCAACAATGCTATTTCCCAGCCTAACTTCTCTTCACTGTTTCTGCAGTTATTTTTGCTCTGCATATGCTCATCAGAAACTATCAAGTTGGGGCATTTTTCTGGGGTGTTTTTCAAAATATCATTTACACACACACAGACACACCACCCTGCTTCAACCACCTTATTAAAATGGATACCTCTGGAATTGGATCAAACCTTCACAAAAGAGCCCACTTCTACAGCCCAGGTCAACCGGCACTAATGACAGCAATCCTGCTGCAACCTTCTCATTTACTAATGCAACTCCAAGCACAAAGTAACAGATTCTTGAAAAGTTTACACAACACTGTAATTTTTTGCTGTGTTTATTTGTTTAGTACAAATGCTGTCATCACTCTAAGTCGTATGAAAGAATGGACAACTTGTTTCATACTTTACATCCTCTGCATGGTCACCATTTCTTAAAGCACACCTCAGCTCCTGACAGCCACAGCATCAAGAACCAGTACTTGCAGAACACAGCAGGGAGTTGTCATGTGAGCTACCCCAGTGCTGCCTGGCAAAACTTCACTTTTGGCTTCACTGTAAGATGATTTTTATTAGACACTCGTAACTACTTTTTATCTGCTCCAACTGTCACGCCAAGGAAGCAACAACCACAGCTCTGACTACCTTCTCCCTAAGTTAGCTACTACACATCACCAGGAGATAATGCCTTCCTAAGAAGATGTACCTATCTGAGCTTCATAGATGGTGTGTTCTGCTTTATGGTTTTCAGATGGAAACTTAACCTGTTTTTCACATTTGATGCCCACCTTGAAAGCTATTTTGCCCATAATCCAAATGATAAGTGTGTTTTTACTAGTAGTATTCTCGAAAAAAATATGCTGCCTTCTAATAATATGCTTGCCTTTTCTTTACCATGTAATCTTTCCCAACCCTCTCTCCTTTCCCTCTTCCTAGAAGACTTTCTCTACTATGATAGCATTTTTAATGCTGTCTACTACATGCAGTCAACTATCCCAGCCACTATCATACAGGACACTAATATAAAGCAAGCAAGGCAACAGTATATAAAGCAATATAATCAGGAAGAAATAAAAGGTAAGTCCTCCTTGTAAACTTGAAATAACACATTTCTAAATGCTGGCTTTTATCTTTACAGTATTAAGTGATGGTCATGAAAACTAAGCAAACAACAAGATTATTATTTAAGAGAAAAAGAAGAAAATCAATTGTGTTTTCATGACACACATTAATACTACTTCTAAACTCTCAACTATTCAAGCGACTATCAGCGTAGGTTGCTACAGGGAGACTTAGTCAAACCCAGACTGATCCAAGTCTCAAGTTACCAGTACTTGCATAAGTCTTCAAATGTCCATAACCACAACAAATCTCAGCATTCTGTTTTCCTAAAATACTCACATGTTCATTTTGGTACCTAAACACACATCTCTCAAACCAAAGTTTCAAATTCTCGTACCATTAAGCTTCCTTTAAGAAACACATGCACAAGCAGGATACACTACGTGCACAACATTAGAACCAGGCACTATTTAAAGCTATTCTGGCCACCCGCCTGTTCCCTAATTTCACCTTGAGAGAGGTGGCACACTGAACTCTCTACTTGGAACACCCACTTTCTCCAGACCCACATTCATCTCAGACTTACTCCTTCTCCTGAGAAAGGACTGCTGCCACCTGTGTAGATTAGGTTTCAAATGTAAAATCCTCCACTTTTTTGTTCTCCCATATGAAGGGATGAAGTACAATTAATTATATGCAGATTTGACCTGGCAAAGCCTGGGCAGTTATTCACCTTAATGACGAGACTTTTTTTTTTCCCTTGTTTTTCCTTTGTTTTTCACTTTTGTTGCTCCAAAGGGTCCCTTCCCATTGCTCAGCATGTAAATTATGTTCCTTCTAGGAATGTGGCAAGTGTGCACATACACTGGTGGTGATAACAATAACCTCCTCAACGGCTTTGAAAACTGTACTGTTTGTCCATATATGAATGAAGTTACTGTAGTTTGTAGAGGCCACTCATAAAAAAATGTATCTTACAGGGAACTACTACATTCAGTTTCATCTCACAGCTGTGAAGAGTTATCAGTTGGTTGTTTCTTTCCATAAAGACTTATCAGAGTAATTTATAAAGGCACTCCCTACACTGTCTAGCCAAGGGTTGACTGAAGTGCTTGCAAGCCTTTTTCTCTGCAACCTTTTGTATTCACAGACATTTCCATCATCCCAGAAGGGTAACTTTAATTATGAAAAGTTTGATCAACATGTCTTTTACTTGGATGAAGAAAGTTTTGCTCTTTATGCCTAGAAACTAAATTTACGAACTTCAACTAGCAAAAATATACTGGTTTGGAAAATCCTGTTATAATAACACAATTTAAACTTAACAGACAGCCCTCATTCTTGCATCCTAGAGATGTCAGTTGAGTCCCCTTCCCGAAGCATTGAGGACTCAAATAAAATCTGCAAAGATGAAGATTAAACCAATAGCAACCAAACAAAACCTCTGTATGGTTACTGCCCTGTAAGCCATGACTTGAGGCATTCCCTCAAATTCAACTTTGCTCATGTCAGCTGTTTTCAGACCTATCAGATACACAGAATATCAGGTTGAAACTTAGAATACATTTTGAAACATTTTATCTTAATAACTTTTCATTAAAAATAGATCTTGTATACTTAACACATGTACTAACAGCACTCTACACAGCCACTTAGACTCTGCACTACTGGGTTTTCATACAGTAACAGTCTTTTTTTCATAACTCCAAGATATTTTACCAGTACTTTCAAGCCACACCAGTGCACTTTTTAATTTTAAAAAAGAGAGATTTGTCTATACATTGATAGTTCAAAACATATCCTTCTGTCTGTTTACATAGTCATTTCTAATCTCCAACTTCTATACAGGACAAAGAGGCACTTCCTACAACCACTGTGTTTTCTCCTTCAAAATGTAATCACTTTGCCTGGCATTCAACTCTGCTTCTTTTACTATTAATTCTACCACAAAGGTGACAGACCTAAGAAGGTACTCTTTTCTTTTTAACTCCAAATAATGAGATTTAGATACCAAATATGTAACAGAAAGTAAGTCGCCTCAATTTCTTCCAATTCCAATAAAGGGATTCCTCATTTACATCCAAGACACATAGTCTTTATGCGTTCCTACTACCACTATCTCACTTCCAGTTCAGCTGCTCTCCTCACATTTCAACTGCAACTTTACTTCCCCAACAACTGAAGAGTGAGTTTACATTTACATAACCAAAGTGAAAACTGGAAATGTGTACATTTCAAGTGATGTGAACCTAGCTGCTGTTCAATATCCTAAAAAAATCTTCCAAATAATGAAATTCTATTCTTCAGGCTACTTTAATTCTACTTCAAGCTTAATCTTACAAAAGGACAGGAGGAAAGCCAATAAGTCCACTTGGCAGCTCAACTGACCAATTTAACCAACCCAAGATTAGAACTGATTGTTTAGGCAAGCTTTTGTTGTTGGAGGTTTTTTTCTTCCTGGAAAACACTGCAACATTTTTACTCATTTTTCTCTTGTAAAGAACAGCTACAGCTTCCCTAATATCTCTGCAAGTGACAGGAAAAAGGAAGCATTTGTCATTGTAAATTCTGTAAAGAGAAAAATATTTTGTCTGCTCCTAAGTACACCAAACAAAGTTTTTTCCTTGTTCATTGATTGCTGCGCCCTTGTGTTTCACTGAAAAAAAATGTGCCTGTTGTTCAAACAAAAGGAAGCACCAAAGATCTCTTAATAGACCTTCTCCTTATAGAGGAGTGGATCATGTACAGAGGCGGAATTCAAAGAGCTCTTCTCAATGCCAAACACCCACAATAGATGCCAGAACATTTTCCAGTGTATGTTAGAGCCCAGGCTGAACCAGATAACCTCCACATGTAAATATGGAAATGAGAATGCCGGTAGTTAAATATGCTCTAAGAGTTTTTTGATAAGCGGGTCCTTCTACTGCTTTAAGATTTTCAGTTGCTGCAAGACTGAGCTCAGCGCAACTTCCCTGTTATCAGAAGTTATCAGCATCAAAAATCATCACTGCACCACTTACGAGCTTACCAGCTGCAGCATCCCTCAACCCACACATAAATGTGGAAGTTGATTATTAATACAGCTGGCAGGGTCTTCCAAAACTGCAAGATTACTACACAAGCACCCATTTGTAACTACGCTAGGCAAATTACTGTGTGTAAGCCTACTGTCCTGTCATTTTGCTTTCATCGGGATTTTTTCCTGGGAATGATAAAGCTCAGTCCTTCTTCCATGATAAAACCCACCAAGGCCAGCATCTTGACAAGGGGTTTCACACTCAATGGCTGTCATGTAAAGCAGGGAGCACCAAGCCCTCCAGAGGGGACACAGCCCCCTGTTCAGACCCTCTATTCACGCAAATGCAGCTCCCAGCCCTGCTTCAGGGATGCCTGCTACAAATCACACCTCCTCCTTCACCCTCATAAAACCAGACACACTGAGGAGCACCACCGACCGCAAGTAGCACTGATTACGCCGTTTCCCACTTCCCTCGCGGACTTTCCTTAAAAACCCAACGAACGCAGCTTTTACTACTATTATTACTACTGCCATCGTTATTTTTTACACACGAAATCGGCCAACCCCCCTCATCTTTTCAGCGGTGAGTCTGCATTTTCCTTGCTCGCCGCTCCTTTTTAGGCATCCACAAGGAGCAAGTGCCCAGCCCAGCCCGGCCGCCCCACCCGGAGCGATGGCCGGGGGGTGCCCTGGGGGGCTCGGAGCCGCCGGCGGAGCGGACGGAGGGGAGGTGCCGCCGCCGCTCGGGGGAGGGCAGCCGGCCCCGG